>JACBFG010000013.1:2535667-2742662 GCA_013435955.1 Diaporthe sp. HANT25 | reverse complement strand
ACGAAAACAAATCCCCCCCCCCCTCCCACGAGTCTAATTCCATGCCTATCTAATCCTCCGCCATCCACCTAATTGTGAAGTGATGACTCAGGGCGTATACTTCAGCCTCCTGGTGGCCACGAAGGCAGCGCACGCGGCGATGGCCCCTATGAACAAGCACACGGAGATGGCGTTCGGGCCAGAGGTAGAGTGGTGCTCGCTGGGGTGGGCGTCGGTCGCGAGCTCAGGGCTCTTGCCCGGCTCGAGGATGCTGAAGACGACGGTGCTGATGAATGAGCCTATGAACTGCGGTATTGTCTGGTAGACTGTTTGTCTGTGTCAGCAAAGTTGTCTTGCCAAATATCGCAGGCGACAGCAAAAGGTGGGACGAGGGTGGTCGTCGTCAGGATGTTCGTGTTGGCAGATCGACTTACTGTTCAGGATACCAAAGTAGATACCCGAAAGCTCTCCCGTGCTCCCAGTGCTGCCCTCGGCGGCGTCTTCGTGAGGCCCGTGTTCCAGGTGGATTGCCGAGAGTTGGACGGCGTCAGAGTTGGCGTTGGAGAGGCGGCGGTATGAGGTAGCCATGTCGGCGGTGCTGAGTTTGTTGACTTCCATGCCCATTGTTGCAGTTGGGGCCCATGAGACGATACTCCACGCTATGATTATCATATTGTCAGTAAATTGTCTTCGCGAGTTGAAGGAAGCAATCGAGGCTGGTCGAGAGGGTCTTAGGGATTCCTTACGTATTCCACAGAAGACAACGAGAGCGGTAGCGAATCGGAAACTTTTCGCAAACGGAGCGAGGAACATGGCACCGGCAAACATCAGGTGGCCCGACTGCCAGACGGTGAGCAGGTCCGGCTTCATCTTGCTGAAACCCTCCACCAGGTTGGCGATGCTTGCGGGCGGACGGTGGGTGAACTTCTCATCCTCGGGGGCGCGCACGACCAGCGGCAGGAGCCAGGCGCCGGCAAAGGTCATAAATGAGTAGATAGTGAGGGTGTAGCTGCCGATCCTCCCCATATCACCCAACGCGTCGGATGGTGCGAGCGTGCTGCCCTCAGCGGCAGCCTTTGCAGCAGCATCGTAGCGGAAGTAGGTTTCGCCCACCCAGGTGCTCCCGTAGAAGTGAAATGGGAACCATCCTATCCATGCCCAGAACATAGCCCAGCATATGATCTGGATGCGGGGCGGGAGGTCGATGAGGGTCGACCAGATCTGGCGGATGACCTTGAAGCGGCCCCCAGACGCGCTGCTGGGGTCTTGTCGCACCGAGACGAGCACCCTCTCCGTCACCGCCCAGCAGGTCACCCCCGCTGTGAACAGCATGCTCATGGAAGCGATGAGGGTTAGCTGCTTGAATTGAGTGTCGCCGAGGCGTGGGCCGAAGGTCCCAGGTAGGTCGATGGCGCCGACTGAGTATCCTACAATGTGGCCGAACGAACCCATCCTTCCACCCCAAGCAGCGCCGGTCTGCTGTTTAGCGATCGGCAGAGTGTCCACCAGGAGGCTTCTTGAGCATGACATAACTAGCAGTGCGCTGTCAGCATGGGCCAGGTAGTACGGACAGGGCAAAGCGCAACATACCTGCATTGATAGCGAAGTCTGTAACGTATAAAGCCAGCACTGCCAAGAAGATGGTAAACTTCCTTCTGAAGTCACTGTCCACAGGCAGCAGCCATGCGACGATCTCCCTTGTCCATCCCAGTAACAAGAGCGATGCGGAAACGATGATGGTTCCGATAAAGATGTATGGTCTCCTTCGTCCCCATCTTGACTTGTTCGAGTCCGCCAGGACCCCGACGATCGGTTGTGTTATGATGCCGCTTAGTGGTCCCGCAATCCATACCACCGATGTTTGGCTCTTTGTTAATCCGAGGTTGAGGAGATATGGTGTGCAATATGTCATCTCGACTCCCCTGGGTCTGCAGTTAGCAGGGACATTCGCCAGCTCGCAATGTTGTGGGTAAGTATGGAGGGGGACCCAGCTGCCACCGTTACCCCTCCCACATGGCCATGTTCCCGCGGAGCACCACTTGCTCTGCGAGAAGAGGCCACGTCTAAGAGCAGTAGTTGCTGGTCCCTCATGTAGTACCTCGGATCACGATAATTGGATTGTATAACCACGAGAAAGCCGTACCATGTAAATGTGATGCCAAAGTGGATGGCACATAGCAGCATCATCCGAATGGACTCATTTCTGCCCTTGATGCTGGGCTGGCCCGTAAAGGACGACATCTGGTCACGGCCGAGCGCTGGCGCACTCCACCGCTCCAGCAATTCGGGCCTCTCTGTATAGCGGCTCGAGCTATCTTCGCCGTCCGGTGGGGTCGCGTCTCGATGCTTGGAAAAGGCAACTCGCTGGTGGTCGTCGTCGCCTGCGTGCTCGCCGTGCTCGGCTCGGGCGTGGTCGTGTAGGTTTTCGAGACTTGCTGGGAGGCTCTTTGTCAGCACTATCTTCCTCGATCCGCTGTCTCCCGCTGATCTGTCTTTGTTTGCTGTCATTTGTGGGGGCATATTGCGCATGGAGCAATGGGAGAGAGAGAGTCGTGGTATGCAAAGGGGCGCTGGGGTTCGAGCGGACGCTTCGGCCACGCTGGTGCTCACATACTTTCTTGGCTTCTGTGTCAGGTCTGGGTTGTTAAGCTTTCGTTGGGAGATTGGGTTCCCTATCGAGTGAGACAGTGAGGCCAGGGAGAGAGTCAATGCTAGGTGATTATCGCCGTTGAATGGAGGGAGTGCCGAGTTGGTGAGTTGAGACATGTGTTAGGTGTTTGGGACAGGGATGTCGAGGGAGAGTAGATCATCTCAGAGAAGGTGACGTACCCCGTTTAGTGCCAGGGGACCTCTCTGCAGCTGCACAGTTCATCGCCCGTGCGTACGTCACTATATTTAGGTGCCTTAGTGCTTGCGGCCCGAGTGAGATCGCTGTGTTTTAGCGGGGCTTCCCAGATCCTCGGGACTGGTGGTGGCGACAATACTACTTCTGCTGACTTCACATTGCAATCAAATGCTACCACCATTTCTGGAGAAATCAGAGATTCACAGGGGCAAAAGCAGATGGTATACTGGTCCGTAGCTTGCTCGTTAATACAATTTTCACAAATACATACACACCACAAACACTTAGCCAATTTATATACCTACCTAGGTTTTCTAAGTCTAGGTCTGGGTGTGTTAGGTCTAGGTATGTTAGGTCTGGGTAGGTATAAGTATGTATGGTGGGTATATGAATTGGATGTGGGTAAGTAAGTAATATATGGGTGTACCATCCGTTTCTGCAAGTGCAAATATCCGATTTCTTTCTGGAAATGCAGGTTGTCTTGTCTATGAATTCTACTGTGTTCTGCGTATCGAGAGCCCATTTAAAATCATCCGCGAGGTATCCGTGAGGGGAGTCATGTTCTATGCTTGCCATGTTGCATCTGTGATGCTCCTCCGGCCCTCGAAAAAGGCGGTGGGAAGTGTACCCCGGTATGGGAGGATTCTTCCTATCGCTCATGGCCGCTCATCCTTCTTAGTGAAATGGGAAGCAGAGGAGCCTTATTCTTGGCCTTTCATCCGCCTTCCTGCCCAGAACTTCCAAAACTTTATGGCACCGCTTTTGCAAGTCTTTAAGCAGCGTTTCTACTTGCCCAATGGTGACCATTCTCACATCTCTGCCCGCCTTGACAGCATAAGCTATGGCATCAATACTTGCCTGGTGGGCCCTGCATTGTCTTCTTCAATGCGGGAGCTTGACGTGTCGAAATTGAGAACGGCCTGGGAGGCAAAGCCTCTGCATTCGTGGTTGAAGATCGCCAAGCAGACCTTTACAACAATTTTTCTGACCCCTCTTATCCTTCTCTGTCATGTTCTCGATCCCCTTGATTTTGATGAAGCAGCAGAATCGAGCGCAAAAATGTGAAAAAACAAGCTGGATCATGCTTTATTAGTGCTTAACTTGTCCCCTTGTCCGAGATACTGGCATCGTCCTCCAGCACGGCCTCGTTCACGTCACGGCGCCAAATGCCAAGCTCACACAGAGCCTGGTGGACGGACTTGGTACTGGCCAAGAGCCCCTCAAGGCGAGCGGTGCAAATACCGTGTTCCTCGATGGCTTGCTGCAGAGTCAATTTGTCAAATGTCTCAGATGTCTCATCGTCTTGCTCGACCTTGATCAAGGGTGCGCCGAGCACGATCTGGTCGCCGACGTTGAGCTTGCGGCGTAGGCTGTCCCGAATGTGTGTGTTCTTGTCAAGCCTGGTCTTGAGATCGGCCTTCGCCATGTCCAATTTCTCCTGGAGGTTGTGAAAGATCCTGAAGGCCTCGTGGATGACCTCGATGATCTTCTTTGCATTGTCGGCTCGGCACTCGATACGGTCAACGGGGTTCATGGCTGCGGTGCCCAAGTACTCGATATCTGACGAGACCCGCCTCCCCTGGGGCCCGAGTGCGCCATCCGACATCTGCCCCTGGCGGATGAGCTTGAGGACTGTATCGCCCCGGTAGCGTGCGGTCCGCAGCTGCACCGCTCTATCGTCCGGGAAGAAAGCCCCGAGCAGGAGGTGTCGCCAATACATCCAGTCCACCATCTCGGGGAATGGGCGGCCACCGACTGCGTACATGGCGCCGAGGCAGATCGATAGACCACTGTCTTGCTCGCATGAGAGCTCCGGGCAGACGCAGTATTCCGATTTCCACAGCGCCTGGTCGAGATCCCGGTCGGGCAGCACTTGAGATAGCAGTGGTGCGAGCTTCACGGCTGGGGCGTACTTGGTCAGTGAATCTTCATCTGGAGGGCCGCAAGGATCGTAGTATCGCAATACACCTTTGCCTGGTTTTCCGGGGGAGCTGAGTTCCACGACCACCAGCAAACGTTGTCCGGCCTCGAGTTTCAGCGGCACAAGTAGAGAGCCTCTGATACCAGCTTCTCCAGTAAGTCTGATCCGCGTGCTCTCGCTTCCATCGCTCATGCCATCAACCAAAATATAGTCAGAATAGCCTGTGGCCTCCAGCTGTTTGAGGATGGTGAGCACTATCTTGTCGTCCCAGTCGCTTCCGTGGTCCACGAGGTCGCTGAGCGTAGGAGTCTTATTCGGACGCTTAGCTCCGTCCTTGCCGTGTGTGTTGACCTCACTGTCTTGCACTTTCAGAGGCCGCTTTGATGTGGCTTGAATTATGTCCGGGACACAGTGGATGGTGGACCCTACTCTAGTCCGTGACTCCTCATCCGTAGATCTATTAGGCGGCGACTTTGAAGGAGGCTTGGGCTTGGGCTTCGGCTTGGTCTCGAGCTCGATGGCATTATCGCCATCGTCGATCGGAGCGGCGAGCCAATCGTACAATAAACTCGGCCTGCCCTTACGTGGCGGGTTCCGACGAGTGCTAGTGCCTCTATGTGTTTCCGGTCTGGACATCGGAGCGACCGAGGCGAGGTAGCTACGCTGGCCTTCAGAACCGGAGCGAATAAGACGTGAACCCGTCCAAAACTTCCCAGCACGATCAGATTGACGATCCGGTATGTTAGACTCAATGGATGGTTTGATAGTCTCGCTGCCTGCGATGCCGAGATGCGAGCCATCCTCACGTCCCTGGGTGCTGGCACTGCCTCCTGACTTCTTTGTTCTCTGTATCTCCGCGCCCCCTGGTTTGGACGTGTTTTGGGAGTTGTTGGCTGCACGTTCGGTCGCTCCTTGTTCCTGAGCCTGCGAGCTGCCATTGGCGCCGCCGGTCTTTCGCGGAGGAGGGTCAAACTCGGGGTTAGCAGATGCCATTGCAGCCAGATCAGGACTCGTAATGAGACGACCCGCGTTCGTAGCAGCTATTGAGGTTGTATCCAGCGCCATCTTAGTACGTCTTGCTGTAGCCTGTAGCGCCTTCAGGTAGGCGGTCTTGAAAGTCGATGCTCCGGTGATTGGGTCTTTCTCAAACACGCGAAGTCGTTTCCTGACCTTTCCAAGCATGGATTCCGAGAACATGGATGCGCCGAAGTAGAGTAGCAAATACCATACTGTCGTGTTTGCTTTGGCAGCAGTACTCCTGAGGAGGCTCATGTGGTTACATTCGGCCAGATCTCTGCGGAATACCAGACAGAGGACACGCTCGAGTGTCTGTTCACTCAGCTTCTCTGCGGCCCAGATACCAAAAGGCTCCTCGTTCTGTTGTGATGAGTGAGCCGAAACCTTCGCGTTGAATTTGTTCCTATAGTCCTGCCGCAGTGTTTCCCATGCCAGCTGTATGGAACGATCATCAGATGCCTCGTTGTCGACCACGGCATGGAACGTAGCCAGACACTTGGCCCATTCCTCATCGCTCATCTTCGGCTTTTTCGGTGGCCGATGTCCTCTAGAGCTGTGGCCTGGACGGCGGCCGTTGGATGAGCTCATGTTTAGCCGGAGTGAGTCTCAACTAGGAGGCTCCAGATAAGAATCTCGTGGGTGCCAGTTTCAATTTAAGTCCATTCCAAGGTCGAATTGGCGTTTACATCCCAAAGAAAAATCCTGAATTGAGTGGGATGAAGACTTGTAGTGCTTGATCGCGATCTTATGTATATCGCCAAAAATCTCGTTTGTTGGGGCAGACCAAGGCGTTCGGGCTCGGGATGCGCTCGTGAGTGTAAGTTCTTGCTCGAATTGCCTTCGGCTATTCCACGAGACAAAGACGATTCTTTCGTGTGCCGAGAGATTTGACGGGTTTTGTCGGAATATGTGTCCACGTGCAAAGCGCGGTACGGTGGAAAAGGTTATTAATGGAGCAAGCCACGATCGGCTGCAACTTCAATTCAATCGAGTCAGTGAGTGAATTATGCGTCCATTTTAGGGCAATGAATATCTTGGAAGCTGTAAAGTATCTTCCTCTCATAGACAGATGCCTAGAGCCTCGTCATGACAGAAACAAGCGGCAAGCCTCAGCGGATTGGGTAAGCGACGGGGATGGGCACACAACTGCCAGGACATGGACGGGATGAGTTCAATGCCCAAGTAAAAACCAATATTTGCAGGTAGATGGCCTTCAGATTGTTTCCGGATAGCCAGGTTCAGTCGAGATGGTGTTGTAGGAAGGTGGCGTGAGTGGTGCCTTGACCTGTGAATCAGCCCGGAACCACGTCACAAGCTGGCAATCTCAGCAGACGAGACGAATTTCGGTGACGAAGATGGAGAGTCTCCTAAATAACAAACGCGGTAGTTGTTGATCTTCGATGCTCACGCTTGCTGTCAAATGTGTCCGTTCATTGGCGGTTTGGCTCTCTCATAGGAATTGGATGTGAACTCACACGTACTCAGTGCTGAGAGAGACCCAGAAAGTGCAGGCAGACGTGGAACACCCAGAAGAAGAAGGAGTGCCCCTCGATCACGGACGGACGAAGGAGACGGTCGCCCTTTGGCTCAGAGTAGTCTCCAACAATGCTACCGTGGAGGCAAGGTTGTCTGTTCTCGTTGTCTTGACGTGTTGGGGTGGCAGTCTCCCAAACGCAAACCACTTCGACTTTGAATAAGGTAAGACGTCATAGGCTTCTGCATCAGAAGCAATTTCGTGACTGGCAAGTGGTAATTGAGTGTTTGGCCGATTGCTGGGACGTTGCCCCTGGTGATAGATATCCGGAAAGGAGGAGGACCGACAGTTCTTAAGTGATAGAGCAGCAGATTGTAGGTTGAATTTCACCATTCCGGTGGTCCACACTGATGAGTCAACAGGAGTAAACTCAAATATATCAGATATAGTAGATAGCAAAAGCTCCCCATACTGCTGTCAGAATACATGTACTGCCCATCCTAACAAAATTGTATCACACAGGATACAGCATTGTTTAAAAAGCAGCACACATGTCAGCAATGAGATAATTCCAGCACATAATTCATGCTCAATATGTAATAAGCATCATCACAGACCCGGAGACTCATTATGAACAGGAGTGGATAGGAAGGCTAATGCTAGTACCACTCATCAAGATGTCACTCTGATGAGGGACTCAGGCATGCTCACGTACATATATGTGACTTGAAAAAAAAGACAAGCAAAAATTGTGAGCAAGAAATATGAGATCAGGAGTTGTGCAATAAAACGAGCCCAGTTTGTAGGATATTGAGGTTTTCCATGCAAGTGAATTATTAGGAGTTGGTAAGATTATTGCTTCCTTTAATCATAGGAGAAGAGTATTAGAGAATGTTAAGTATTCTCCAAAAGATCTACTGATAGTATTGAATCTAAAATGCTGTTTAACATAATAATTTGTTTTTAGATCCTTAGAAGCTATGGATATTAGATATAGAGAAGCTGGAAGGTATAAGTGGACTTGGTAGTCTGTGTGTTACGTAAGCCACACACTTATATGCAGTTCCCAGTAACTTATGTACATACGCAGTATGCTGCAGTCCAGCAGGTGCCGGCACCCCTGAGCAGTGCTGCAGGTGCCAGACCGGATGGAATCTAGTGCTGCAAATCATTTCGCTCGCCTATCTGCAGTTGCCCCGCCATTCCAAGTTTGACAATTTGAGCTACGTGAGAGCCGTTGAGAAGCTCCGGTACAGGAACGTGCATCTATCTACCGTATCCGTGTGCAGCAGAAATCTTCGGTGACACCATTCGGGAGCAACGACAGAGTCACCGTCTCTCTTCCGGGTCTCAAGTAGGTTATATCTTGTAGCATCCCTGACTCCTGTTCAAGGTATGTCCAATTGGCCTGTGAGACAGCAGAGTCTCCTCGGGAATCCCTGGTGACCTTATGCCCCTCTGCATTTCTGCCCCTCTATTGACTTGTGGATGCTATTCCCGAGCTTGACTCATCCACCCACCCAACCAGTCCTCTGCTGCCATATTCATAACTGACCATTGGCAGCTGCCACCGACTACCCAGAACATCCACACCTGCCAACTTCCACCACTGACTGCAGCTGGAACATTTTTAGCCATGGATTTGGTCAACCAGTATGCTCTCGTCCCCCGTTCCAAACTTGCGCTGCCCACCGCCGGCCCTGCCCTCTGTGCATGGGAGGAAGAAGCTGTTGACGCCGGCTGACAATGTTCGTGTTCGCGAAGCCTAGAAGGCAGGCTGCTCTTCGCCGTGCCCAAGAGTACGTTTCCGCCGCGGCGCCCCAGCCTCTGAAACCCCCGAGTCCGCAGACAAGCGGCCAGCTAACGCAACACACCACGCGCCAGAGGGCCGGCTGCAACAGGCGACGCTTAACCTTCTCGAGGGCGCCGACATCCAGTTCCGGCGGGAGAACCGACTCGACATCGCCCTCGTCAAAAACCTGCCCATCGCGCTCATCTTCCTCCCCGCGGCCGACATCCCCACCTTCATCGGCGAGGGCCAGGTCGACCTGGGCATCACGGGCTACGACCAGGTGCAGGAGTACGAGGCCGGCTACAGGAGCTCCACCAGGGCCCGGCGCATGTCCGGCGACCTCACCCCGGCCGACGGCAAGCCCCGCGGCTGCGAGACCGTCATGGACCTCGGCTTCGGCGGCTGCAAGCTGCAGGTCCAGGTCCCCGTCAAGGGCAGCTACGTCCACGGCAGGGACCTGATCGGGAAGAACATCGGCACCAGCTTCGTCCACCTCGCCAAGGAGTACTTCACCCGCCTCGAGCTGGAGGCGGACGGCCAGCCCGCCAACGGCGACTCGTGGGACCCCTCGCGCAAGCTCAAGACCAAGATCATCGAGCTGAGCGGCAGCGTGGAGGCGGCGTGCGCCCTGGGCGTGGCGGACGGCATTGTGGATCTTGTTGGTCAGTATCTCCTCCTACTCTGCTCTGAGCAAATATTTCTCGCATTTACGGGTATGAAGAATCTCCTCAGCTGACCAAGTCATACAGAGTCCGGCGAGACGATGAAGGCGGCAGGTCTCAAGCCAATAGACACTGTAGTCGAGTCCTCCTCGATCCTGATCAAGTCAAAAGCGCCCTCACAACCAGAGCTGGTCGAGCTGATCGCCTCGCGCATCCGCGGCGTCATCACCGCCCAGAGGTACGTGCTCTGCCAGTACAACATCCCCCGCAGCCACCTCAGCCAGGCCTCCGCCGTCACGCCGGGCAAGCGCGCGCCCACGATAACGCAGCTCGAGGAGGAGGGCTGGGTCGCCGTCAGCGCCATGGTCGAGAAGAAGAAGATCGCCCCGACGATGGACGAGCTCGCTAAGGTCGGAGCTACGGACATTCTGGTCCTGGACATCCACAACTCTCGGTCCGATTAAACAGCGTCAAAAAGCCCGGAGAAAAGAAAATGGTATCGATTCAGTCTTGTATATAAGCTTAAAGCTTCTGGAATGAAAGCTTATAGAATGGATGTGCAAGCCTGCACGAAGCGCGCTCTTCCAATTGTCCAAAATGTTGAGCGTAAAGGTCAAGACTCGGAGTAGATGCGATTTCACCCGACTCCTTGTTTTCCATTGGATGCACCTTGTTCACATCAAAACATGCAATTCTCGAGACTTGGTTTCGACGATATCATTGCAGTGGGTATGATTGCCAAAGGGCATGTAGACAATGGCATGGTTGCCTACCTGGTATCTCAATAAGCCGATTTCCCACCACAAGCCGGCGGGGCTGGACGCACCCGTCCGACATCTTCTCTTCTCCTCTCGAGACGCACCGCAGCACCGGGTGGTCCAAACCTCCGCCTACTCCAGCTCGAAGAGCTTCTTGAGCTCCTCCATTGTCTTCTCAGGCCCCGTCACCGAGTGTCCGATCGTCCTGGGGTCCTCGTAGATCTCGTAGTCGTTACCGCCCTTGAAAGTCTTGTCGCCGAAGAAGTGCACGGTGGTGTAGGCTATCCCCCCCGTCTTCTTGGCCTCGTTCTCGAGGTGTTGCAGGCAGTAGGTCTTGTCCCAGCCGGTGGGGAAGACGTCGAAGGAGATCTGGCCGCCGATGGAGAAACTGCGTGGGGAGAACAAGATGGTCAGTCAATGGCTTTCCTCCTTCCTTGTGCAATTGGGCAGAAGGGGGAGGGGGAAGGGGCAGGTGCAAGTCAGACACTCACGTCAGGCCCAGGTGGCCGAAGCGCTCGCGCAGCTTCTCGACGAACTTCTCGCGCACGCCGTGCTCCTTGTCGTACTTCTCGTAGTCGTTGCGCTCCTGGACGCTGGCGTTGCGGCCGATGGGGCTGACGTTGACCATGCCGTTGCGGAACTCGACGAAGGTGCCGCGCTTGACGGGGATGTCGAGGTCGGCGACGTAGTGCAGGCAGAAGCTGACGAGCTCCTTGTACTGGGCCTCGCCGAGCCAGCGGATGAAGCTGTTGGAGGGCAGCTGCTCGCCGTTCTTGTAGGCGGTCAGGCCGTTCTCGGCGAAGCAGAAGTCGAAGAGGGTGGTGACGGCGACGTCCGGGGTGCCCAGCTGCTCCTGCTGCTTGGCCAGGTCGCTGCCGCCCACGAAGCCGACGGCGCACTTCTGGCGCAGGCGCGCGAGCAGGTTCAGCATCTCGGCCGAGACGCCGCGCCGCGCCGGCGTGAGGGTGCCATCGACGTCGAAGAGGCAGATGGTGTTCTTGAGGGGCCGGTCCTCGAGCGGGGGGTAGCTGATGACCATGGCGGGCGGGCTGTCTGTCTGGGATGGGGCGGGAGGGATTGTTCTGGTGTCGAATTGGCGACGTGAAGAGGGCGTGAGGGTGTAGTTTGCGTGCTACGTGTACTGTTTGCGCGTACGGGGGGGAATTTATGGCCTGGGTCAGCACAAGGCTGGAAGTACTGCTCAACTAATTCTCCTGGTCCAAGACAGAAAGAAGAGTGTCCTCAGCTCAACAACAACAACGACAAAGTGCGCCAGGCTTTTCTACGGACGTGAACACTTATACGGTCTTTATCAATGCGTGAGAGCAGGGCAGTTTTTCTTGGATCGTATTCTCTTGGAGAGTTGTTGCGGGATCCAGAAGTGAGATGTCTACAAAAATAATTACTGCCCTCATGCAAGCTCCCTGCAATTGACGCGGCTGCACGCACCCCAGGGCCCCTCACCCTCCCTCCCTCCCTTTCCGCTCGTAAGGGGTGGGCAAAGTCTCCGTGTGCAAGAAAGAGGGTGTCCGGCTGGCCTGTGATGGACAGGGATCCAGCTACTCCACAAACCCATCATCCCGCCAGTCCCTTGGGGAGTGTTCGGCACAAGCGAAGAGTTGCAACACAGCTTAGACAGGGGTCTCAGCACTACCACTAGCCAGGGCCCATGGATGAAGCTTGGAGTCGCACCCAGAACAGAGTTCATCCAACACACGGGGAGACAAGCACCTCGTGCATCATGCGGATCCAGCGGTCCGTCCGTCACACACACGTGTACTCGGTATGTGTGTGTGGGCTGAGATATGGGGGCCAGCCAAGAGAAGAGAGATCTATGTGGCAGGCAGGGCAGGACGAACCCATCATCTCTCGCTCGGATCATCACGACGCCCACCCCCAGACCGGAATTCCCCCGCAAAACCTTGGGAAAACGAAAACACACAAAACCACGTCCCAACGTCGTCATCCAGCGCGTAGGTGTATTGTTATAACCTTTTACAGCTACTCAGGCAAGCCCGCCCCTCAAGGTTTTGCCCAGCCCAGCCATTCATCCGACCACGGACCACCGCCCGTCGCCCCATAAAGACCTCATATCTCGCGGGACCCTCCGTCGCGTGTAACTTACACTACAGCAGGAATCTCTTGGTATTCCGGCGCGGGCGCCTGCCTCGTCGACCCGGCCAACCAGCTCCTTGGGGGCCGAGTCAGTCCCCGGATGGGAATCGAAGCACCCGCTCCAAAGGGTCGCCCCCCGGCTGCAGAGACCCGGAGGGGTTTTTTTTTTCTCTTTCTTTCTGTGTCTTGCCCCCTTAGACTGCAGTAGTGTGTCTGATATGTTGTGACCTCCGGACAGCCTGACGCATCATCTCGATCACGAACGGTCTAAAACATGCATTGCACGCGGCGAGATGAGACACCTGAGGGCTATCGTTATTCCCCGTCGTATTACAATCGCAGACGGGTCCGAGTTTCTCGACAGGATACCGGCACGAAAAGGAGGACAAGGGGGCAGGGGGAGAACGCAGGAAGCCTGCCACTGAACCATCCCACCTGTGACGCCCTTGAGTGATATGTGTGGCCAAAGACTCGTAGGGGCGTGGGTGAACGCAGTGGACAATGAAAAGCAGCGAAAGGATTATGTCGTCTCACCAAGTAGACATACTACTAATAAATATTTGCAACACAGTGGCCTGGCGTAGGACGCTCGCCGTCCACCACCGCCAGTCTCACCATGTCTGCTGTCCCCTACATCCTCACAGTCACCATCACCACCTTCACCCTCGGCCTCGGCCTCGGCCTCTCCTCCCTCCCATCCCTCTCCGGTCTGCCCGTCCACTTCCTCCTCTTCTGCATAAATCGCTTTGCCGCTCCATATCTGGCCTTCAGAGCTCGGAAACCGAGCCTTGACTGCCCTCCTTTCGGAACACGAGATAATGATGGTTGTAGAAAAATGCTCACTCGCGAAAGGCGCAGTCCCACCACTTTCCAAACGGGGAAAAAAGCGTGTTCAAGATGTTGTACCCATGGAAAATCAACTAACGCCGCCAAATGCCTTGCAACCCTTTGCCTAACAATATACCCCGTTATAAACTGACATGTTACGTGAAGAAACTTGAACTCATAAAGAGCCCCCGTGGTATCATAGCCGTAGCGACCTGGCCCTGCTGCTTGCTGCTGGCAAAAGAAATGGGGTGTTTTGCTTTGCTGCATCTGATCTGATTTGACGAAAAATCCGACAAATTTGTGTGTTTGTTCTCACGCTTTCCTCTCGCGCTCTCTTCATCTCTTCCTCTCTCTCTTTCTCTCTCTCTCTCTGGTGTACAGGGCGGAGTGTGGTCAAGGTATAACGAACAAGTGCTTCTACTGGCTGTTGGCTCGGAAAATGAGCTGTAGCAGGCCAAAAAAGTAAAGTTAGCTAACGCTTGCGCTTTTGCCCGGCGGGAGGAGCGGAGAGGCTGTTACGTGCCCTTGCCAATGGGTCCTCCTGGTCAGCTGACACCAAAGCAGGGCTGTCCATCCGGCCTTTGACGATGTCCGAGCCGTGTGATTGTAGCGCTGGCCTTTGCGGCCGCAGGTAGTTTCCCGACGGGTCGATGGGAATACGGGCCCCCGCAGCCTTGGCATCAGCTTGTCGTGATATGTCCCGGTCACGGTTCCCAGCCAGGGCACCGCCAAGCGTCGCGCACTTGAGGATGGTCTGGATGAGATGATTCTGTTGCAGGGGTTTGGACAGGTACTCGTCCATCTGCGCCTGGATGCACCGTTCCCTGTCGCCCATCATGGCGTGAGCTGTGAGGGCTATGATCGGCGTCCGTTGTGAACCTAGGCTGCGCTCATATTCTCGGATTTTGCCAGTGGCCTCGAAGCCTCCCTATAGACGCCAAAGTCAGTAAAATTTTCCACGCGAGCTGGGTTAAGGGAACGGAGAATCTTACCATTACTGGCATTTGGACGTCCATGAGAATAACATCGAACTTCTTCTTCTGCACAGCATGGACCGCTTCCTCACCATTGCCGACGACTGTCACGACGTGATGGTACTTTTCAAGGATCTTGACAGCGAGCTTCTGATTGACGGCGTTGTCTTCGGCCAGGAGGATCTCAAAAGACCTTGTGTTGTCAGCCAGCGAGGGCGCGGCTCTGTTCTCGAGTGCCGGGATCATGCCGTTGCCGAGGTCAATTAGTTTGCATGGTGTCGTCATGTACGAGGTAATGCCCAAGTCGAGGCACGACTTCAGGTTGACATGTACGACGGGCGCCAGTAGAACAATGGGGAGATACTTGAAGTCGTCGATAGCACGTAGCCTCCTCGCGGTGTCGAGATCATCGACGATGATAACATCGTAGGGCGTGGTGCCCTTCTCGCGTTGCTTGACCAGGATGGGATCCTTCTCCGAGTCCACGATAGAGGGCAGGAGACCTAGGCCCCGGAGCATCTGCACTATTCCTGAGCCGTGACCGGTGTTCCCCTTGTCAATGAAGAGGACCTCGTGTCCCTTATAGGGATTCAGCGATTTCGCGATGTATGAGACGTCGTCGACGGCTGACCGAACAACGCAGGTGAAGAAGAATGCACTGCCGTGTCCTAGCTCACTCTCCACTCGAATATCACCTCCCATGAGGTTGACCAGTCTCTTTGAGATGGACAACCCGAGACCTGTGCCGCCGAATTTCCGGGTCATGGAGCCGTCAGCTTGCTGGAAGGTGTCGAAGATGAGGTCGAGCTTGTCTGCCGGTATACCAATACCGGTGTCACTGACCACGAATTCGATGGCATACTCGTCCCTCTTGACCGTTATGTTCGACTTCTGGATCTGCAGGCTGACCTTGCCGTTCTCCGTGAACTTGATGGCGTTTCCGACCAAGTTCAGGATGATCTGCCTCAGCCTGAACGAATCACCAACAACGTGATCAGGGACCGAGCTGTCGACCTGATATGTCAACTCGAGATTCTTCTCGTTCGCCTTGACCGCTAATGTTTTGAGGGCATTGAAGACTGTGCCACGCAACGTATAAGGGATCTCTTCGATGACCATGCGTCTGGCCTCGATCTTGGACAGATCGAGAATGTCGTCGATGATGATGAGCAAGCTGTTAGCCAAGCTGTTGACTATGTTCAACATCTCCCGCTGGTATTGGGTCAGGTCCGTGTCGAGAGTCAGTTGTGTCATCCCGATGATACCGTTCATGGGCGTCCGGATTTCGTGTGACATGTTCGCCAGGAACTCGGATTTCGTCTTGTTGGCCAACTCGGCAGCCTCTCGAGCCTGTGTGTTTCTTTGGATACTGTCCCTGAGGTTGAACACCATCTGGTTGATCTTTCTCTTCAGCTCGTCCATCTCACCGGATGCTTCGACCTCCACTATCTTTGTGAAATTCCCGTCGGTGGCAGCATTAGTGATGTCACCAAAGGCACGCACTTGGGCCGTCTGGAGCATTTCGTTAGTACATGAGAAGTTTTGACACATCAGCATTGGCCTCGTGAGACTTACCAAGTTATTGGCCATTGTGTTGACGTCTGTCGTGATCTCTTTCCATCTGCCCTTGAGTCCTGCGACGTCTGCCTGACCCCCAAGAATGCCGTCAATACCGACATCCCTAGCGACCCGTTGTACTTCGTTACAGAAGCTGTTGAGTCGGTCAACCATGTCATTGATGGTGTCCTTTAGAATGAGTATCTCGCCCCTAGCCTCGACGTCGATCTTGCGGCTCATGTCACCGTTCGCGATGGCTTGTGTAACACTTGAGATTCCTCTGACCTATAACAAACTCAGCAAGAGCTCAAAAATGGGGCATTTGAAACGGGGTTCCGGTTGCTTACCTGAGTGGTCAAGTTCAAAGCCATAACGTTGACGTTCTCGGTCAGGTCTTTCCACTTGCCCTCAACATTCTCGACCTGGGCCTGGCCACCAAGAGTTCCGTCCGTTCCGACTTCTCGTGCGACCTTGGACACTTCGAACGCGAATGTAGACAGACGGTCCACCATGGTGTTGATGGTGTTTTTGAGATCCAAGATCTCGCCCTGGGCTTCGACGCTGATTCGTTTGCTGAGATCACCCCTCGCGACTGCAGTTGTAACCGTTGCTATTTCCCTGACTTGCGTTGTGAGATTCATGGCCATGCCGTTGACATTTTGCGTAAGGTCCTTCCAGGTCCCTTCCACGTCGTGCACAGTGGCTTGGCCGCCCAAGCGTCCCTCAGTTCCGACCTCCTTGGCGATTTTCGTGACTTCCCGGGCGAACTGCTGTAGTTGCTCCACCATGGAATTGATCGTGTTTTTCAGCTCGAATATTTCTCCCTTGCATTGAGCCTCGATTTTCTGCGTGAGATCTCCCTTTGCAATTGCAGTTGTAACCTTGATGATGTCGCGTACTTGTGTCGTGAGATTGTCTGCCATGGCATTGACATTGACTGTCAAGTCATTCCACATGCCTTTCACACCATTCACATCGGCTTGTCCTCCTAGTTTGCCTTCTGTTCCGACGTCTTTGGCAACTCTGGTGACCTCGGAAGCAAAGGTTCGAAGTTGGTCTACCATGGTGTTGATGGTCTGCTGCAGTTGGAAGATCTCACCCCTGGCGGGCCGCTCAATCTTCTTGGTGAGGTCTCCATGGGCTACACTAGTCGTTACAGTCGCAATTTCTCGCACTGAGTACCGTCAGCAGCCTCCAATGTAGTTGGTATAATGATGCGCAACTCACCTTGATCAGTCAAATTTTGGGCCATTATATTCACTGGGGACGTCAAGTCAGTACACGAACCAGAAGAGGGTTATCATCTGGCACATACCGTTGTCGGTCAGTTCTTTCCAAGTACCAGCGACGCCTTCGATCTGAGCCTGGCCGCCCAGAATGCCTTCCGTACCGACCTCACGAGCTACACGGGACACTTCCGAGGAGAAGTCGCCCAGCTGATCCATCATGGTATTTATCGTCCGTTTGAATGTGGTGATTTCGGGGTCCATTTCTACCGTGTTGAGGCGCACCCGCTTTGAAAGATCACCACGGGCTACAGCGGTCAAGATGTCACCGATCTCGCGAAGGGCTTTTTGGAAGGCCTCGTTGGCCTTCTGGTGCTTCCATAGCTCCCGCTCAAGAGTCGCAACGCGTTCTTGCTCTATTATGGCGAGGGCCCTCTCCTGCAGCTGTTCTTGTTGGATGAGCTGGGCCTTGACGCCGGCGAGCTCTTGTCGCTGGCTGTCCAGAAGCTTTGACTGGTCGTCGACGTGCTCTCGTAGGCCTTCGAGCGCCTCATCTGTCAGGGGGACAGCCTTCTCGATAACGGTGTTTCCGTTCCGCCCTATGCTTCCGGGTCTCGACTTGGAGGCGTCACGACCGATTCCTGAGGGTGACGATGCTGCATCGTCACCAAACACCGAATCAGCGGTTTCATTAGGCGTGTCGGGGAAGTTGGCGATACCGGTCGAGTTTGCTCTCGTCTCGAGTTGGTGGACCCGTGACACGAGGGCGGCGAGCTCCCGCTCCAGCTGGTGCTTCTCGAATGTGTCTGCACCCGGGAGCTCGATGAGCTTCCCTGCACCCCGGTGTGTGGACGAAGGAGCGTGAGAGTCTGGCGCCAGGCTCTTCACGATGGCGGCGGCGGCCGCCAAGGCCGAGTTGTCGGCCATGGGAAGACTTGAGATGCCGAGGATTCAGGGTCGGGTCGAAGGGGGGGAACTAAGGAGCGAAAAGAATCCAGGATCAAGGGCGTTGAGTGGCTAAGATGTGACTGGCGACTTCATGGGCGGTTGTCTGGAAGGGTCCTGGTGTTAATGAGCGAGGACGAGCAAGTGGGAGGCAGGCAGATGGGTTGATTCTGGTCGGAAGAGGTGAGGAACAGAATCAGCGGCAGCGACAGCGGCTACGAGGAAGCCCACATGCTCTGTGGAGCCGGGGGGTGGGCGAAAGCGCCGAGGGGTGGGATGGAGGAGGAGGAGGAGGAGGAGAAGTTGAGGCGAGCCTTGGGGGGCAAGATGGGGGGGTACAGATGTTGCGAGAGGAGGAGAAAAAGGAGGTTCTCACGCAGGTGCTGCAGTGCGGTCGACGAGGACAGGACCAAGGAGGCAGTCGAGTTTGAGGAGAGACAGACTGGCGTGGGATTACCTGTCGGGTCTTCTGCGCGCGAGTCGAAGACGGACAGAAAAAAGGTGGTGCCAGACAGAGGCTAGAGCCAGCAGAGGGCGCAGTTCCAGTTCCAGTTGCGGTTGCGGTTCCCAGTCCCAGTTCCTGGTCTGGTCTGGTATGGTCTGGTCTGAGTGGATGGATGGCAGGCAGGTAAGGACTGGACTGGACTGGCACGGTCGGGCACAGGCAGGTAGGTGGTGGTGGTAGGTAGGTATGGACCGGCGCGGGCAGAAGGCGGAGAAAGGATGGAGGGTCAAGGGGACAGGGGCGAGGGTGGTTCGTCTTGGGACACGCTGCCCGCTTGCAAGCCCTGCAGCCTTTGATAGGTTTAGGCCGGTGTCAAAGTCGACCAAGACCAGACCGCCGAACGTTTTCCTCGTTCTCGGCAAGGCTCCCTGGATACGACGGCAGGACCCAAACTACAGCACATGGGCTACAGACTGCAAGTATGAACGGCACTGCATAGCTAGCCTCTCTACTAGGACCTCGTGTGCGTGTGATGCGGGAAGCAAGGGGTGTGATTGCGTCCTGCAACTATGAGTTATAGTCTTCTTTTCCTCGTCCTACCCACGTACTCTCGAGAGGCTCGGTACGGCAGGCGGCCAGCGCGCACACAGGCACAAGGGCACAAGGACACAAGCGCACACACACCCGCCCAAGGCATGCCGACTTCTGCGCTGGTAAAAGTAGATACACATGGGTAAGCAGGTACCAGGTTACTCTGGAAAGCTAAGCAGGCGGGCCAGGTAGACCTCAACCAGCCCGACAGTGTGATGTCGGCTCGGGGGGGCGCACTGGGCAGGACAAAAAAAACGGGTGGTGGCAACCGTGACAGCTGGGGCCCGAGGAGACGGGATGGGCAACCCCATTGTAAGGTTCCCGTTCCTGCCTGCCAAAGCAGATGCCGGTTTTCCCTCTTCTGTTACTCTGCTGCTGGCCTGGTCCTTGGCTTGGCCTGTGCCTGCTCCACATGGCGATTCCGTATTTTCAACGGTCTCTCCGCACGCCCGCCCTCGCCCAGACTGCCCAACCGATTTTGCAGGTGTTTCTTTGACAGCATCAAATGCTCTGATCTTCATATCGTCCAAGGGCCCCGTCTCCTCTTATTTTCTGCTCGTCCCTTGCCCCTCGTGCCAGCCCTCTTATAATCGCCATCCTGCTCATCACGTCGACGGCACATCGGATCAATGTGACCTTGCGCATGGACTCAGGGTGCCCGGCAGCGCGGAGGGGACGCCGACTATCTAAGTGCGGCCCACTGTGTAATAAACCGGCGCTCTGATTCTCCTGCAACGTTCCCAAGAACCTGGGTTCTGGAACCTGGATTCTCGAATCTGGAATCTGGAGAAGGCGGAAGCCCTTCCCTGTGCCTGTGCGATGTGCCCTGAGAGCACCATCCCAGTCCAGGAATAGCAACTGTCACGGTAGCAGCTCGTCCGTCAAGGCGGCGGCTCTGCTACGCACGCACAGTACGGCAGGCCACGGGTGGGCGTAGCTGCAGCACATGGAATTCCACCTTATCGCCCTCGGCCGCCAGCCTGCCGCACGGCACACCATGGCAGAGCGAGGCAGGGCTGCCAAACCAGGTCTGCGCACAAGAAGCTCTAGTCATTGCAGATGTGAATTGCAAAGGTTGGGAGGACCGGAAAGCTCAGCCATTGGGGCCGAGATCACGCATGGCACTAGTACGTACAAATGCAGCTACAGCTGCGTGAAATGCGTGGGCGTGGGTGTGGCCCGGACGGGGGCGTGCCAACACTTTCTTATTAGGCAAAGCGATAAGGCTCTACGCGCGTGGGAGTGTAGGAGTATGTGTGTGCGGACAGGGAGGGAGAGGCTGCCAGGCAAGCGAGCATGAGCAGGCCAGGCTGGTCGTCCCGCACACACCATCCAGTCAGTGCAGACTACGCGGGCAGATGCCCACGCGGGTGGGACCAAGCTAGGCTGTACCTGTACATGTCTTGCTACCCTCGATTTTGTGCGCTTCCCGCAAAAAGCTCAGAGCTACACCACCAGTCTCCGGGTCTCTACCTACACCAGGTACTATGGCAGAAATTAACGCCTGTACGCGGCAATATAGTGTGCACGGCATGCATCCCAGCCTGCACCGAAGGAGCAAGCGCGCACGGCTGTAAGCCACATACGTATGCTTGTAGGCGTTTAAAGATATAGATAAATTGCAAATTGCCCAGGGGCCGCGCACGCCGGGTGGCACGAGACCAGAAGCAGCGGCTTCATCCGGGGTTCATTGACCCATCACGACTCCTCAACAACGTTGGCGGCGTCCCTCTCCTCGTCGCGCGACTAGCAGGTGCCCAATGCCCTGGGCGAAAAGAGGAGGGCCACAAGAGGCCATTGAGGACCAGGGCGAGCCAGGAGGGCAGGAGGGCCAGGAGGGGTGACACGACATGACCCATTGTCATTTGCCTGGGCCTAGCGCGGCACAGGTTAAACACCCCGACCGTGTCCAATTGGCCTTCGCGTGATGGATCGACCTCTCGCGTCGTACGCACATGCCATGGTGGACTGCCTCGCCTACCTATAGAAGCCAGTCTGGAAATTCCTCTCCCAGACTTTCCAGTCAGGCCAGTCTGCACTGCGCTTCTACAGCCTGCACTCTGCAGCCCACTCCTCTTGTCGCTGTCCAGTCAGTCACTCACTTTACTAGTCACGCCTCACCGTCCTCACCGGCCGCCAAACCGTCGCCTGTGATATGCCACTCAACTTGGATAGACATCCCAGGCCAAAGTATCTACTTGCCTTTCCGAGGTGCCCAGTAGCCTGCCCTGGCGCACCCATTGGCTAGAGCCCATGTCCATCCACGCATCCATCCCACCCAATGCCTTCCCTTCCCGTCCTGCCCAATCCAGCAACCCCATCCCAACCCGTCCCATCCCATCCCATCCCATCTGCCCATCCCCCCATACCCCATCTCAATCTCGTTTTCCTGCGCCCGGGGGGCACCAGGCGCACCAGGGTGACAGCTCATCTCATCAGATCAAAGCAAAAAATATGTCGCCCGCATGACAACCCCCTCCTCCTCGTGGACCTCAGCCGCCAAGATTGCTGGCAAGCCAACGGCACGAGGCAGCAGCACAATTCGCTGCCTTGGTAATCCATCTGCTATGTACGCATGGACACGACGCCGACGGACGCACCTCGTGCCGCGACACAACTCAAGAGCTGCTCAATCAGCCACTTCCCCCCATCTACTCCTACCTTGCCAGTGGCTGGCCGCCGAAGTGTCAGCTTCGTCCCAGCTTCACCACGCGAGCTGGGCAGTCTTGCATTTCTTTCTTGTTGGACCCCTATTTCTATAAGGCCTAGGGGCAACCTACTTGTCCTAGCTGATACAGTAGTCCCAAGCACGATGGGACATACGATGTCATCCTCACGGAGTGCAGCCCGCATCCGGGATCAACTTTGTGGGAGAACCAGCCTAACCACATCTTGCCTGCCCAACGAGCCAGCCTGTGCCAGGCCTGCCCAGCATGCAGCGCCCGACTAGCCGATCGTCTCAACGCGATGCTATGCTGAGAGGCCACCTCCCCTATTTTATGGTTTCAATTGGGGGATTGCCCTTGCTGCCATGACGGCATTCCCACCCACACGTACGTGGGCCATTCGAACCCAGCCTTTCCCTCCTTGTCGACACGGCAAGCCACGAACTGTCCGTCTCCTGATTCACCTTGGGGCGTCCCCGCCAAGCAGCATCAAAAAAATTGCAGCCACATACTGCAGTACTGTCCGCACATGGGCGGTTGCTCGGCTGTGGGCACCGGGCACTGGGTGGGTTACCCGCAACACATCTATGCTAGCGCCAAGCCCGTCTGCACCAATTAATGTACCTGTACATGCAAGAAGCAACGAGGGAGCCACTGAAAAAAGATCGAAAGTTGTGGTCCCACCTGGCCAGCAGGGCAGTGGGTGTGGCGGCCAATGAGGCCTGGCTTTTCCACGGACCCGCAAGTCACCCCGTTCTCTGCGGATGCCCTCGTGGCCTTTGACGTCTCTTGGCTGGCTTAGCTAAGAACCGACCGTATCCATCCGGACCTCTTCTCCCTGCCTTGCTCAATCCTTCGCCCGGGTTGAGCGGCTCGCAGGACGCCGGCTGGACTGTGCTACAGAAAAGCAGATCTCTGCCCTCAGATGTCACATCTCACAAGGCGCACTTCCTGTGGCTATCGGGTCTTCTAGAGACGTTTTCACACATGCACGCACGCCGGGCTGTCATGGCGAAATTATCCAGCAGTTGTACACGCCCCCAGCTGGCCGGCCCAACTTACGAGAGTGATGCAGAACCACCGCAGTGGTCTCACAACATGGGCAGGGACCAGCACAGTGATTCGCGAGACAATCTCAACCTCTTCGTTTCGTTAATATCGTCGAAACAATGCCAAATTCTACCGTTGTGGCGATCTTCGTTCTATCCCGCGGTAACTGCTTATCTCAAATCTAACACAACCGCCCACTTACACCCGTATACCAGACCCGTGATTATAGGGAGGGATCGGCTAGCATTCAGGGAAGATCCCATCAGCAATCCCGCACGTCAAAAGGGCACGATGCGACCGAGACGTCGCAATAACTGTGGGCTCCAGGCGAAAGTCTATTGCTGCCACCGTCACCGTGCTGCGTGCGTGCACAAGCAAGTGCTGCTGCATGGTACCACCGCGGCTGCGCGGGCGTGTTCAGTATTCCGCTCCACTGGAACTTTGTCGCTGCATTCTTGGGATCAACCCGACGTTCCTCAGCATGCCGCTCGGCGCTACGAGCCACCAGCCGATCCTCATAAAAGGATTTGTTTCAGATCAGAAGTCAACTTAGTCACGTCGACCTCTGATCCTCCGCAGCCATCGCAAAGAGGAAATTGAGCTGCACAAAGACATCTCATCTCACCTCGGCAATCTTCCTCAATTTGAAGATCAGGAGTTGGTTGCCTCCTCTCTCTACGGCTCCGAATAGCTGCTTCCCTTTTCGACGTCACTCTTGTCTCCTTTGATGAGCCGCCCGGAGTGCTAGCAGACCTGTGCCCAATCTCGGAAACAAACCGTGGCCTACCCTGCACCAACTGGCCCTGACCAGAGCCGCGCCTCCTCCAGCCGTATAGGGATCTCCTTACCGGACAAGGCCAAGCCCGTTCTCTGCGCACCATAAATATTATGCACGACTTTCGGGAGCCCCTGGCTTGCTGCAGGCACTAAATCGCTTCGCTCGCCGAGGTCAGTCAGCATCCTGACACGCCGTCGTGGGACCTCATGTGCCCCGTGTGACGCAAGGCGTGCACGTTCAGCGGTCGGCAGCCATGTCTGATGGCGGCGGCGGGCCAAACGTGCCCGGAACTTCCCTCTCGGTCACGTCAAATCCGCTCCGCTGTTGCCAAGATGGGAGGGGAGGGGGGACCGGTCACTGCGCAGTGCACATCGTTCGAGACCCCATCGACTCAGGCTGATCAAAGTCAATTTTTGCGACCCTCAGCTGCTTGAGAAAGGGTCTAATCCATGACATCATGTCGGAAAAGAAGCTCACGAAATCCAGTGCAAATGGGGCGGAGAACGGTCCTGAGGGTTTATTAGACTTTGCAGGCTCCAGTAAATGTGTTGCAACTGAAGTCTATCTTCGTGCGGCTAAACCGGTATTGGTGCCGGCAACCGCGAGGGAAAGCATGTCGGAGGGGAGCATGGGCGGCTTTGGTGCCGGGACAGAGCCAGCCGGCGACATGTGGCCTGACTTTTCGTGACAAGAGTCTGATAGTCTTGTGCCTGTTGTGTTGATTTTGCAACTCCGGGTTTCCACAGACTGCTACGCTGAGCTTCTGGGTTCGCTCAGTCCGGATCCCACCTTGCGGAAGCAGTCGTAACTGTGCAATCCGTCTGGATGTCTTCCGGTTCAGTCGATAGGCATATCACGTCCCGGCAAGACCACGATCACCAGTCTCCATAACATGCGGCCTCGATCGCTTGGCCGTGTTCGCATCGCATCACCAACAAATCCCGCGATAAATCCTTGGCCACCAAACATCCGAGCCTCGGCTCGCTCTCGAACCTGCGATAGCTCCTTGAGGCAGAGAGAAATCGGGTAGACGTGGACCTTCAAGATAACGAGAAGCGTGTCAGTCGCTGGTTCGTCAAGCAGCGGGGGGCATTGACTGTATTCCTCCGGGCGCGATTTTTACTCCCTTCATGCAGTTTGTCACGGCTCGCTGGGAACCGGTGCCTTCGTCAGTACCGCCGGCCACGGGACCCCGGAGTTCCAGCAAGCGATGGCGGCGAAGGTAGCCCGGCCTCCGGGGTGGGTGTGGGACGCGCGAGGGCGCCCGCGCCCACTTCGCGCTGATGAGCTGGCGGAGACTGCTAGATCGCCCACTCGGTGACCCAACGATCAGGGACATGCCGTGATGGCCAGATCCACAGCTATGTAGTCTTAACGGCTGCGGGGCGAGCAAAAACAACGCCCGGTCAGATTGCCGTGCGCCGCATGAATTTGACGCTAAAGAGATTGTAAGCTTTCCGCGGTGCTGGCATCGTCGTCATCCTGCTCGTAGTGGGCGGCTTGGCCCGTTGTCGGGCACTCTGGCAGGTAAGAGTCTGCGAACTGCTCCTGCAGTAGTGCACAGGTAATTACTCGCAGCTTGCGGCATGCTGGCTTCGGATATGTTCTTACGCGGGCCTCAGAATGGGACCCTCCTTGATCGCTTTGGCATACCTCAGCTGTTAGTAGACGCACACTAACAACTCAGGGATGAAATTTGACACGATTTCGAACATGAGTTGTAAGGCAATGTCTGCCTGAAGCCAACGACCGGATAAGGTTTAACCAACGGGCAAACGTTGCTGAGGTCTGAAATCCTTGAACGTCACAGACACTTGTCTTGGGTAAACGAGTGTGCGCGAGAGTTCAGATTTCGAGAAATATGGTATATGTTTACTACCAGAAGCCTGATTGGAAGTTCGTCGTGAAAGGAGCAATAGACGTTGGGTAAGCTGGTGGCAAGAAGCAGCCTGACGACTCACGTCACACATCAACACATACCGTGAGCCATGACTTGAGGTGACCAGTTCAATTTAAAGCAGATGAGCCTGAGATAGTACATACCCAATACCATCCCCATTTCTCTAAAGCGACTCGATCTGGAAAGTGTCCCCTGGCCCCTCGAACTTCCTTCTCACCACTGAATCTCAGGGGTTCAGGGCGACGCAGCACCAGGAACTTACACGCCTGAGACGTCCAAAGATAGGCACACAGCATAGCCCACCCACAATCCATCAGACTCACTCAATCACGTCCACGCCTCGTCCCAGCTAAACCTCCCCCCTCTCGATACCATCAACCCTCTCAACCCCGAGCGAGTCCCCCAGCTCCCGGCAAAACTCCCGCCCCGCCCGGCACGCCGTGTAGAACCCCCTCTCCGGGCCCCCGTCCCACTCGGCAGCATCGTAGAGAACCACCGCCTCGGCGCACCCGACCAGCAAGGCCACGCGGCGCGCCCCGCCCGCCTCGGCACCCAGGACGTCCTCGCGGTCGCGGCGCGCCCGCCGCCAGACGAGCTCGCAGATGCGCGACGTGTTCTGGAGCAGCGAGTCCGTGGGCGCCGGGATGGGGCAGGCTGCTGGCGGCTCTCGACAACCCCGGTCCCCGCCCTCCTGCCCCACGCCTGCGTCGTCGTCGCCTCCTCCGTGTAACCCGCGTACATGCCACAGGCCGCTATTTTCGCTGAGCGCCCGCCCGATCCGCCGTCGTGGGAGTGAGTAGGGCAAACCTCGTCGTGCACCGGAGCGGTCGCGGAGGCGCCTGGTCGGCCCCGCTAGCCCCGGCGGCGTCAGGATCTCGCGCCCGTGGCGGAGCTCCCAGTTGATGCGCAGCGACTCGAGGTAGCGCTGCGTGGCGGTGAGGCAGGTGTTGTGGACCTCGACGACGGCCTCCTCCAGTGACCTGGTTGGGGCGCCGCCGTCCTGGTCTACTCCGGAGGCCGTCGAAGATGAAGCTGTGGTGGTGCTGCCGGAGGGGTAGACAGTGGAGTTGACGTCGTCGTCATCGTCCGAATCAGGGGTGAGCTCGCCCTTTTCCTTTGCCGTGAGACGGCGCCCGGCAGTAGTAAGGCCTTGAGTTTGCTGGTCCGTATCGCTCACGTCGCTGTTTGAGGGGACTCGAATGGTGTTCCGTCCGGAGACATGGTATTGGTCAGGTACTGGAGGACCGGTTGGAGTCACTCGCGGACGAGACATCACGGAGGTAGGCCTTCCCGCAAAAGCAGGAGTCGGAGCATTCATGGGGCTTGAAAAGTATTGCGGAGGCGGTGTGGTGTAGGTGGGAGGCTCGGAGAGCTGTCGGACCCGTCCCGAGCCAGATAGACCCTGGTGATGCTCATGAGTATGCTGGAGGCCGCCAACATGGCTTTGGCATGCGTTATAGGTCGTTGAAGGCATACGACTAGTTTCGTCTGACAGCTGTTCCATATGCTGTCTGGATGACTCCCATGTTTGATGATCATGATAGTGGATCACGGTGCGAGGAGACATCCTCTCATCCGACAGACATGCCGCACAGGTGTTGTTGATGTACCGATGAGATGACGCCGGTGCCGAGAAGCCTTGGAAGTGGCTAAATGGAGGAATGAGTTGACGCTGGGGCTGTTCCTCAGATTCCGGATGGGGAAGAATATCGAACATCTCGGGGCCCTCAGACTGGCGGTTGGCATAGAAGCGTGCGCTGGGTGAATGTGGTCGATTCGTTCTGATGTCCATGGCTTCGCTTGCCTAAGGAAAATGGAGTTGGACGAGGGTTTTCAGAAGGTTTGCTCAACCGTGCCTGGAATCATTTCAGTAATTCAAATGCCAAAATAAATACATGGATTCTGCTTCTCAGTCAGAGCAGCGACAACCAGTCATATTCGGACGCATGAAGGCACGAGGATTGCATGCGCCGCTCTGGAGTCAATGCTGAGACCACATGAGGCTGACGCAAATACTTGTAAAAGAACGAGTACAAAGGTGCTGAATGATTTATCGATTCTTGATTGTGACCTCCATTGTAAGCTAATCTAGGTATGCCAGATGACTACCCTTCCGTCAACTCCAGTTGCTTGACAAGAAAGTTAGCACTCAGACACGCCTTCAAAAGGGGCTTTGGTGGGTGGACTCACAGCTGAACTTGGTGACAGAGCCCCCAGAAGACTCATACGGGCGGATCATTGTTATGGTGTTTTGGTGGACCGTGGAGAGTTTCGTGTCATCTTTGGTCTTGCCCTTCAAATCCATCTGCTTGAACATGTTCAAAGCGGATTCTTCCCGATCGTCACCCATGCCCGGCCTGCCCTTGGATTCCAGGCTACCAGCCAGTCGCCAGCCCGTCTCACCCCCCTGGAAGCGGAAGGCCTCGCAGTCGTAGCCAGCAGCAATGATCTCGGCCTCATTGGACCAGATCAAGCTCTGGAAAGGAAGCAACTGGGTGGTGACACTGAGCACTGCCCTCGGGGGCTGGTCAGGAGCGCTGGGGTAGACAACAGTGATGCTGCTGTCGTGGGCAGCGAAGGCCAGCGCGTCGCCGCTAGGAGAGAAGGCAACAGAATGAACCCAGCCAGCAGAATTGTTGAGGAACTCTCCGCAGACGGTGTTGAAGGGCAGTCTCTCGCCCCAGGCGCTCGGCTCGGGACGTTGGTCCACTGACTTGATGAAACTCGAGAAGACTCGGGCGTGGGCGTCAGTGGAGCCAGCGGCGAGCAGCACGGAATTGGGGTGCCATGCAACGGAGGTGATGGTGCTCCGGATGGGCTTCTTGAGGTGCTTCGACACCCACCAGTCGTTCTCTTCCTCAAAGTAGCAGACGGCGATCACGCGGTCGCCGGAGCCGACAGCGAACTTGGTCTCTGAGGGAGACCAACGGACGAAGGTAGCGGCGCGGTTGATTCGAAGCAGCACAAGAGTTGGCTTGTAGCCCTGGGGCGAAGGCTCCCACACGAGTGCGTTCCGGTCTGTAATCCAAGTCAGCGTGGCCTACTCGTCATGTTCATAAATTGTTGCCATGAAACCGACCCTGAGAGCACGACACAATGCGGCCAGAGTTTGGCGCAATGTCGAGGCTGGTGACAGTCTTGTCATGCCCCTTCAGCTCGTCCTGCAGCCTGAAGGCATTTCCAGCCTTGCCGTACAGCTCGACGGTCGAGTCTCGTGCGATGGCCAAGGTCGAGCG
Organism: Diaporthe sp. HANT25; assembly: GCA_013435955.1. Classification (NCBI taxonomy): domain Eukaryota; kingdom Fungi; phylum Ascomycota; class Sordariomycetes; order Diaporthales; family Diaporthaceae; genus Diaporthe; species Diaporthe sp. HANT25. Next base: position 2,713,903 of record JACBFG010000013.1, on the reverse strand, counting down.
GTCGGCGGAGAAGGAGTGGTCGGCGATGGGGTTGTGGAAGAGGTGGTGGACCTCTGGAGAAGCCATCTTGATGTTGGTGGTTCGGACTGCGTGATAGGAGTAGCTCTCTACTATCACGGCGATTCAATGCGTTGTTTACGTTGGTAACATGGGACCTGAGAAAGTGTCGTGCTGTCAGGGGAAGTAGAGATGGGGGAAGGTGGAAGGAAGCTCCCCTGAGGTGAAGTGGGTGGTGGGGGCGCAGCACGTCACTCTCCAAGGGGTGCATAACCCCGATAATGAGATAAGGTGAGCTACGGTGCCCAGGCCTGGGCAGGTAGCCTGCCCAGCTCCAAAAAATGCTGATGGAGCTTCACGCGACACGCGAACAGACCAGGCCCGTTCCGCCTTTGAATACTCGCTCGATTTTAATTATTCTATCATCAGGACGGCTTTCATTCATTCATTCCAGCTCAGCATCTGGTCAGTCGCACACTCCAATCAGCTCCAGCTGCAAACATGGCCCCAGCAGGCGCGAAGGCAGCACCACCAGGCTCTGGTATTCCGCCCAAGCCCCAGTCGATCCCTCCCAACCAGACACTCTACGTGCGCGGCATCCCGTCGGCCAAGATCCAGAAGGAGGACTTACGGACGGCACTTTACCTGCTCTTCTCGACCTACGGGCCAGTTCTCGATGTCGTCGCGCTCAAGACCCAGAGCATGAGAGGCCAGGCGCACATTGTCTACCGCGACATACAAACCGCGACACAGGCTATGAGGGCACTGGATGGGTTCAATTTCCTGGGATATGAGATGGTTTGTTGCCTTCCTGCTGTCTATGATCTCTTTATCTGGGGTATAGTGCTAATTTGTGCAATAGAAAGTAGCGTACGCCAAGTCCAAGTCAAACGTAGTTGCGAAACTCGACGGGACTTTCAAGATCCCAACGTCCGCCAACCAACAGGCGGAGATGACCGACCTGCAGCAAAGCATTTTCAACGCACCACCTCCTGGCTCCGCCGCACCGGCTGCTCCACCTGCGCCGTCAGGTCTGCCCACAAAACCACCCGCCGCGGCTGGCCAGACGACGGCCAACGCAGATGACGCCGAAAACAGAGGGCAGAAACGGCCACGAGAGGAGGAGGAAGAAGAGGATGAGGACAGCGATGTTGCGATGGAGGAGGACAGCGACGACGACTGATACCGTGATGTGTGACCGGTCGATCGGGAACGTTGTCAAGCAGGGTTGCGAGCGAGACAGAACTCGCTAGGCGCGGCAGTGGCTTACTCCAAGGCCATTTCTTTCGGCACCCAAAGGCCAACACAGCCCCCGACAAGGCCTAGCCAAACCATGAGGTAATTCTCCTTGGAGCAGTCGAAGTTCGACAGCTGATCGCCGAGGAGACATGGATGGACGAAGAAGCTGGGGACACCCGTCAGAGGGTGATGCTGTTTCTCGGTGTGTTAGTAAGACGGACACCTGTATGCGGAAAGAACCAATAATTGACTTATTAGCAGCAAAGAAGCACTCACATCCGCTGATATTCCACCGACTCCACCTAGCTTCCGAAGGCCGTGCTTGTACTGGTCTGGAACCAGACGGCGGAAGACGGTGTCGATGTTGAAGGCCGGCTCGTCTGCTGGCAGCCCATGCAGACTGAACCAGAGGCAAGGTACTCGATATGTTGGGTGAAGATGAATCTCATACGTGACATATCCAAAGTCTGGTGGCTTTTGAACCTGGTGTATAGCTGCCTGAGTTTTATATAAGCATCAGGCTTCCAACCGGGACAACTGCAGTCATACTGAATCCGCCTGCTCTGCTTCCGCCATCTCATGATCTTGTGTGCTTGCCATATCCTTGTCTCCGTCACCGAACGAGAAGCTGTCTAGACATGATGACAAGTCCCCATCATCGAGCTCGCCATCTAGCGGCCTGATGATCTGCACATATGTTGCGTACTCGGCAGATGTGGAGAAAGAGACGTCAAGCGCCCTGCAGACTCTCAACTTCCACCTACGCCTCACAGGACCCAGGGTTGCTTGGGTGTAACGCCGGTCGATGTGGTGGCAGACCTCTGCGAACTCGTCGGCGTCCAAGTGTGGGTAATTTGTAAAATCGGCACCGTTCTTCTGCGGGCCCGCCATCTCTCACTTCCTCAAGGTCGTCCGGATTTCAAACGACGTGGGGGTTGACTGCGGCTCAAAAGTCAATCGGTGAGGACGTGGATCCACATGAGATGAAAGCATATTTGTGGTGAGTTGTGTGGCACCCGGCTTGGTGAAGCCTTGTCTTGACCCCTGGAGGGCCGGTGCCGAGGCCGAGCTGCAAGGGCCTGCCGAGACTCGTGGCCCTGCGGCTCGGGGGACAGCTGTCCAAGTAGACGCCGTGCCTAGGTGTGGGTTGACCCCAACCTGCGGAATTCGTGCCGGCATTCCCGGTGCTGATCTGTTCTCTTTGACTACCTTTGAGCCGCGGTCAAGCACTAGACTCCATACCAAGGTGGGCGGTCAACATAATAGAGCACTGTTTTCACTCGTTACTACATAGCAGGTGTTTTGACATTCCTGCCGGGAGAGTTGCCCACTACCCCCCTGTGTTGGAAGCTCCAAAGTTTCAAGTCAAGCTCTCTCTTTGCCTCCTACCCACATTTGTGTGTCTTTTGCTTTGACTTCATGTCCAAGAATAGTAGCCAGGCCCCCCTGGACTGCTATGTGGACAGATTGAGCGCCCGCAGCACGGAACCCTCCCGATGAACAACAACCTCCGCGACCCCTTCAACCTGCGAAGGAACCTCATCAGCAACCGAACCCCGACTGCCGCAGCCGCGCTGACCCAGCTGAACCTCCTGCGCGCGACCGCCACCGAGGTCGCCACCCAGGTCACCGAGAAGGTCCAAGAGACTGCAGCCGAGGCCATCGAGCGCGGCAGGCAGGCCGTCGAGGACCTCAACACAAACCTGCGCGAGCGGGAACTGCGCGAACAGCAGGCTGCCGGCAAGAAAGACGAGGACATGTCGTTCGCGGTGCCGAAAAATGTGCCCTCCTTTAACAACCCCCAGCGAGCCCTAGAGGATAGAGTGTGGGGATCGACCGGCGTCACCGCGAGGACGGCCGGGCACCGTGGTGGGGCGGTTGGAGGGATAGTAGGCGAGGGAATCGGAAAGGTGGAAAACTTCCTGAACCCGAACAGAAACGCCCTTCCCCTGTACAAGGACAAGCCATACGGATACCCTGCCAGCCACCGAAAGAGGCCCTTCTACCGGCGCAAGTCCTGCATGGCGATCGCACTCTTCCTGGTGGTCCTGGTGGCCTACTGGTTCGGCATCTTCGGCGACGAGCCGTACGACAAGCTGCCCTCGCTGAAGACGACGGACTGGTTAAGAGCGGATGAGAAGGCGGCGGCAAAGGGCAAGGTTGACTGGCTTGAGCGAAGGCAAAGAGTGGTCGAGGCCTTCGAGCTGAGTTGGGATGACTACGAGCGGTACGGCTGGGGTATGTACCAAGTCCATCGGCCAAGAGCTGGGAACCAGTCGCGGGAGCGCATTCTGACTGACATGGATTAATACTAGGCTACGACGAGTACCACCCAATATCGAAGAGCGGCAAATACATGGCCAAGAAGGGCCTGGGCTGGATAATAGTCGACGCGCTCGATACGATGATACTCATGAACCTGACCAGCCGCCTTACGCATGCGCGGGAGTGGATATCAACGAAACTCACTTACGACCAGGACCAGGATGTGAATACGTTCGAGACGACGATCCGAATGATGGGTGGCCTGCTGTCCGCGCATTACCTGTCGACTGAATACCCCGAGCTGGCGGCTATAACAGACGATGATGAAGGGCAGGCAGGGGAAGACCTCTACCTCGAGAAGGCTAAGGATCTAGCGGATCGCCTGATCCCAGCGTTCGATTCTGAATCCGGGGTTCCTTACGCGAGTGTGAACCTGGGCAAGTTTGAGGGCCTGCCATCTCACGACGACGGCGGCGCTTCATCCACTGCTGAGGCCGCAACCCTGCAGCTGGAATTCAAGTATCTGGCCAAGCTGACAGGTGAGAAGATGTTCTGGGACAAGGCCGAGAAAGTCATGCAGGTTCTCGACGACAATGGTCCCAAGGATGGTCTTGTCCCGATCTACGTGTACGCCAACACAGGCAAATATCGTGGCAACAACATCCGCCTGGGGAGCCGCGGCGATTCTTACTACGAGTACCTCATCAAGCAGTATCTGCAGACCAACAAGGCAGAGCCCATCTACCTGGATATGTGGGAGCAAGCACTCGAGGGCGTACGGAAGAATCTCGTCACGTACACCGAGCACTCGCAGTTCACCATCATCGGCGAGAAGGTCAACGGCGTGGACGGCGAGCTCAGCCCGAAGATGGACCACCTCGTGTGCTTCATGCCAGGGACCATTGCTCTGGGCGCGACGGACGGCCTGACAGAGGCGGAGGCGAGGAAGCTGCCATCATGGAACGCGCAGAAGGAGAAGGACATGCAGCTCGCGCGCGAGCTGATGCACACGTGCTGGGCCACGTACAAGGCCATGGCGACAGGACTGGCGGCGGAGATCACGTACTTCAAGATCGCGTCGCCGCCTCCCGCCGAAGGTTCGAAGCACCGGGCCCCGGAGGAGCTCGACCCGGACCCGGAGGCGAAGTGGCGCAAGGACTTCGTCATCAAGAGCCAGGACACGCACAACCTGCAGCGGCCCGAGACGGTGGAGTCGCTCTTCTACATGTGGCGGATCACGGGCGACCGGCGGTACCGCGACTGGGGGTGGGAGATGTTCAAGAGCTTCATGAACCACACGGCGGTGCCCGAGGGCGGGGGCTTCACGTCGCTGTCCAACGCCAACGTGGTGCCCCCCACGACGCGCGACAACATGGAGAGCTTCTGGCTGGCCGAGACGCTCAAGTACTTCTACCTGCTCTTCTCGCCCGACGACCTGCTGCCGCTCGACAAGATCGTCATCAACACCGAGGCGCACCCGCTGCCGAGGTTCGACATGGGCCAGCTGTTCTCCACCGGCTGGAAGAGGAAGCCGAGGGACGCGGATGGGCACATCCTGGAGACAAGGGAGGAGGCGGAGGCCAAGGCCGGGGAAGAAAAGGCGGACTAAATGGTTGTACCTCTGTACCAGTTCATAATGCATCATACAGCCAAAGTTTAAAACATTGGGCGGCGTTTATACAAAAAGTAATCTCAGCAACACATCAAATCATATCTGTATCAGCATATGTGTAAGCTCTCCAACGACCGTGTTCTCTGTGTGCTGTGGTGTGATGAAGACGCCGAGTAAATGTTCTCTCATGGCCGCGGCGCGAGGGCCTGACTACATGATGGCGCCTTCTTTCTTTTGACAGGGCTTACTCAAAACTTGAGAGACTAGTCTCTTTGTATTCACCCTGCTAGAACGTTTTATGACAAGGCTAGAAAACCGAAAGGAAAGGAAATGATCGACGGAAGCCAGTCGGCAGGGTGAAGGGAATGAATGAAATGGACGCAACCTGCGATGAGAGGGACACTTTAACTTACAGCCAATTCGTAGCTACAGACAAGCAAGCAACGACCGACTGCAATCAAATGTTCACAAGGATACAAATGATGTTTTCCCGTTCTTGAAAACCCTGGGAAGTGGGCCTGTGTAATAAATTGGCCACTGCTCAGTCATAGTATGGCAAGTTCACTTGTAAAATCAGAGATTCACATCTGCAATAACGAAGGGCACATTGTTAGTAGTCGGCACCAATCTATGCCAGATATTCACACACAGCTAATTTACCTTTTTACTTATTAATATACCCATGTTGGTATGAGGGCTAGGTATAAGGGCTTGGTATAAAGTCTGGGTTTAGGTTTGTGAACTGATTGATTATGGGTGTGTTTGTATGTTGTGTGTGCTGGATATGTAGCTTGGCATGAGTGAGCGAGTTTTGTACCAGTGTACCCACCTTTATTGCAGGTGCGAATCCCTAATTTCTTACTTATTAGTTAGCTGTCCTCTGCTAAAACTGCAGCAGCGAGATTGATGAAAGCTCTGTAAAAGTCCAGCCTTCCCTTGAATGTCACCTCCATTTGGATCCTATCCATGACTTCATTTGCCTTATCTACAACCCATACACCGGGACAGCCCTCTTGGGGGGGATCTGCTGCATGCTGGCCCGTGGCATACCCACCATTTGGACCGTCTATGTGTCCTTTCAGGCAGGCGATATACAAATCAGGGACTTTTGAGGCGGATCCATAACGCCTCCAAGAAAGAGCGGCAGGATCTTCGCCTTGCCATCCGCGGAAGCATGTTCAAGATGTGCTTTGACAAAACTTCGGAGGAGATATTGCAAGCTGTTAGGGAAAGCGTGCTAACAGTGCAAGTTAAAACTCCTGCAACTATTGCCTGCAAACAAAGCTTCCTTTTTCCTGTAATAACGTACTTTAAGAATACTAAATCAGGCATTTTTGGGAACACGTCACTTACATGGAGGCTGTTCTTCTAGGCAGATTCTTAAGGAAAGGACTTGGAATGGTCCTAAATTGAGTGCCTAGGTACCCTTCCACCTGTTTAATCATCTACCTCTTCTCACCTGAGTATCTACACACCTATTTGAACTATTCATGAATCCAGGTTATCGGTTGACCCAGACAGCCCCAGAGAAAATCATATCAGAGGTCGTGCGGCTAGAGATGCCTCTCCTTCGATTGCCTCTGAGGTGGACTGCCTTTCACACGCTATGAGGATTTCTCAGGGCCTGAAGACGAGGCCTCCCTTGACAAAGATGAGCTCTGGCTTATGGAGTTCAATCAGGAATATGTCCATTGTGTCGAAGACAATGACAATGAAATCGAGGAGGAGGATGCCCCAGATCAGCCAGATATTCAACATGCGTCAGACTGAGACGGCAGACCTACTGCTAGCAAGGTAAGCCACTCAGCCAAAAGACCAAATAACAATCAAACTCGCTTTGATTGCTTTCCTAGCAGTATATAAGACCCAGACCGTCACACAGACCAAGACAGCGCAGATGCGTCGGACCAAGACAGTGGTCGAGAATGGACCGGGTTTAAGAGCAAGAGCAAGCAAGCATATCCTGCGTGGAAAGTTGCTGGATCCCGCCGGAGCAAGGAGACCAAAGTACGCCCGACATTGTCCGCAGCACAATGGCTTGAACAGCAGAGCGAGGAATCTGAAATCGGTCCCGATGATCTAGATGTAGATGGGTAGAGTCTTGCTTGAAGGCTTTGGCCTGGAGTTCCTCCTCATTACTGACTCCAGTGAATTATCAGGACTACTCTTGTCATACAGTTAATCTCGTAGGATATGGTGAAAAGAAAGGATATTCACCAAGCCTATAAAATTGCGAGTCTTTGAGACGCCTCGAAAAGCTAGAGGCAGGTTGAAAGGACTCTGGAAAGCCCTGACAAGGATCCTCATTTTTCAGTTTAATTGGTCTCCTTGCACGTATTTTCATGATCGCGAGAGTCCTTGAAAGGGTCACAGCAAAAACTTGCGTTGTCCAGGACCGGATAATGCAGCAGATATCAGCTCTGGCGACCTTGCTTTACGAGAACGTTGTATTACCAAAAAAGGCTAAGTATCCAGGTTCGAGGTTGAACTCGGCAGGAGTGGATACGACTGCAGCCGGTGTGGATACGGCGACCTACAATATAAAGTTTGGAGCCCGCAATAGCTATGGAGCTGGAGGTTGGCGTCGGTGTCCATCGGATCGTAATCTGATCTGCATGCTGCAAGTTAAGTGGTCAGCAGGGACTGGCAGGATGTCCCCTGCCACGGATGGGCCAAAACGGGGGGATCTCATCTCCAACGTCCCCAAGTCCCCCAAGTCTTCGAGGTCCCCCAACCGTTCCAGCGCCTCGGGCCAGGCAAGGGTCATGGGGAAGGAGCCACCCACACCGCATTGGACTCTAGCCTGCTGTAGATATGCGCAGTACCACCTGGGTACCCTGACTGATTGTGAAGGTGTGAGCAAGGCGCGCCTCAAGATAAGGACAAGGCCGCGCTGGGGTTGACCGACCACTTGCGCCTCAGCTTGGCCGGACTGGCCAGGCCAAGGCAGGGCACAGCAGTCACGCCTGCCCCCCGAGTGGGCTGTTCTGACGACTGCCGATCTACTCTCCCCTACTCTACCTTCCTCTTCTCTATCTTCCAACGTTCGCTTTTTATCTGTAATATAGCTTGGTCCATTCCGCTAACCCTCTCACTACTACTCCGTCTGTTTTCTTCTCTTACAATCCCTGCCCTCTCGCTCTTACCGTCGCTTCGTCGATTCACTTCAAGCCTTACAAGCGCATGCACATTCGGAGCGCGGAACCACGGAACCCCGGGATCACGGAACACAGCACGAGCACACTTTCCCCATACGGAGTCGTTCCTGGAGTGGTGATAGGCAATTGGGACCAGAACCGTACACGACGATACTAGGGACGCAAACCTAGGTGCTGTCGCAGTCTCCCAAACTTCGCGATAATGCTGTCACGGCCGAGGCGCATGCTCCCACAGCGGTGACGCCCCTTTCGCGACTTAGGCGACCGAAGAGCCGCCTCTCTGTTCAGCAGGCTTCGAGCCCGAGACGATAAAAACTAGTGGGAAGGAAAGACACGGACTGCGGATCGAAATCGAATCGAACGGCCTCGAGGGCCAGCCACCCACGGCACGCCACTCTTACTGCCACCCTCCGAGGTGTGACAGACCCGAACCCGCCCGCCCGCGCCGACGAGGAAGCCATGGCTGGGAATCAGGCAGAACGCGACATCGAGCTTAACATCCTGAACTTCAAGGAGGACTACAGCCTGGCAAACGGCGAGTCCTACCTGACCCGGGAGCCCACCTACGAGATGCCCCGCCGGCTGTCGAGGGTCGGCCCGGGCAGGTGGCGCCGCTGGGCAGACTCGTTCCGCCGGGATCCTCATAGCAGGATGACCCCCAAGAACGCGTTTACCGCCAACCCGGGCTGGCCTGGCATCGGTCACGGCTCCGGCCCCGCCGGCCCGGACGACGAGGACGAGGACGACGATGGCCACCACCCCGGCCGCAACTATTACGACGTCCGCGCGGCTAACTACCGCACCGCACACTCGCTGCTCGCGAGAGAGCTGAAGGGAAGGCATCTGCAGATGATTGCCATCGGTGGCTCCATCGGTGAGTGGCGCCTTGGCTTCTCCTTGGTTTCGAATCGTATCGTCGAATTACCGTGGGCCTGGGTCTGGGTTGGCGCTGGTTCAAGTGACGGCGCTCTGACGGTGCGGACGATGTGCATTTTTCTGAATTGACTTTCTGGTCGAGTTTCGACTACAACGCCGCGCACGGTCTTCAGTGAAGATACCTAGGTACCAGCCTGCGCTCTACCTTGCCCACTTACACAGTCCGCATGTCTCCGAAGACAATGCACTACTCTATTGTTTTTACTCTGTCTTTTCGCTAACAGTTCATCACAGGAACCGGGCTGTTCATCTCCTCTGGGTCCGCTCTGAACACTGGTGGACCTGCATCAGTCCTGCTCGCCTACATGATTATTGGATTGATGCTGTACTGCGTGATGCAGGCTCTGGGCGAGCTCGCCGTCGTCTTCCCCATTGCCGGGTCATTCTCTGCTTACTCAACCCGGTTCCTGGACCCAGCATGGGGCTTCGCCATGGGATGGAAGTAAGTCGCAGCCCAATCTGGAAATGAGAAGGTGAGATGCTAACTGAGCTTCAAAGCTATGCTCTACAATGGTTAATAGTGTTGCCATTGGAAATAATAGCGGCATCCATTACGATATCCTATTGGAACGCCGGCATTAACAAGGCCGTGTTCGTCACTGTCTTCCTTGCCGTCATAATAGCCATCAACCTATGCGGCGTCAAAGGCTACGGTGAAGCTGAGTTCATCTTCGCCATAGTCAAAGTCACAGCTGTCATAGGCTTCATGTGAGTCTGCTCGGTCACCTTGTCCATCCATTATTTCATCTTGCTTGTGCTGACAACGCGAAGATTACTAGGAGTTGTTATCAACATCGGTGGCACTCAAGACGGTGGCTACATAGGTGGCTCTTACTGGAAGAACCCAGGCTCGTTCAACAACGGGTTCAAAGGTCTATGCAGCGTCTTCGTGACCGCCGCCTTTGCCTTCGCCGGCACCGAGATGGTCGGTCTCGCGGCAGCGGAGACGGCCAACCCGCGCAAGTCTCTGCCCACAGCCATCAAGCAGGTGTTCTGGCGCATCAGCCTCTTTTACATTTTGGCATTGACGCTCGTCGGGCTGTTGGTCCCTTACGACGATGAGAGGCTCCTGGGCGCCAAGTCGGTGGCCGACACGAGCGCTAGTCCCTTCGTGATCGCCATCCAGGACGCGGGCATTCAGGTTCTTCCTAGCGTGATGAACGTGGTGATCCTCGTGGCAGTGATGAGCGTGGGCAACTCGTCGGTGTTCGGTTCGAGCCGCACACTGGCGGCGCTGGCGGACCAAGGCCAGGCGCCAGCGTGGCTGTCGTACATCGACCGGCGCGGACGGCCGCTGATGGCCATCCTGTGCGCCTCGCTCTTCGGCTTCCTCGCGTACCTGGCCGACATCCCGCAGCAGGGCGAGGTGCTCAACTGGCTGCTCGCAATCTCGGCTTTGTCGTCCATCTTCACGTGGGCATCCATCTGCCTGGCCCATATCCGCTTCCGCATGGCGTGGCGCGCCCACGGCCGATCGCTCGACGAGCTCGCCTTCCGCGCACAGGCCGGCGTCCTCGGCTCCTGGGTCGGCCTCATCCTCAACATCCTCATCCTTGCTGCGCAGTTCTGGACTGGCGCCTGGCCCGTTAATTACGGCGAGTACAGCGTCCAGGCCAACGTTCAAACATTTTTCCTCAACTATACCGCCGCCCCCGTCGTCATCATCATGTACGTCGGCTACAAGCTGTGGTTCCGCACGCGCATCGTGCGCAATAGCGAGATGGACATCGACACTGGCCGGCGCGACTTCAACCTCTCAATACTATTAGCGCAAGAGATGGAGGAGAAGCGCAGCTGGCCCAAGTGGAAGAAATGGTATAAATTCTTTTGCTGACGAGTAAAGTGGCGGCAGACGGGTTAGATTATCCAATAATTCACTCATATGATCACTCTAAAGTCGGTTCCCATTGAGACTCTCGGGAATCTCACTGACATCCTCGACTTGCCTCCTTGATGGGCATGTTTTGTTTAGCGGCAGCTAATCCATGATACCCCGGTGAAAGGGTCTTTCGGGCGGGTGTAGCGACAGGAATACTATCGCACTTACAAGGCATTGGTCAAGGCAAGGTTTAGATAAAGAGGATCACTTGAAAAAGGGAAGCAGTCCACAGATGGATTAAATGTGGTCACCGCAGTGGACGGGATGCATTTACACTACCCGCACTAGCAAATTGTGGATTTATCTTTTGATATTAAATACCCAACGTCTTAGAAGTTTCGCGGGCGTCACCAAGGCTCTTGTGCCCAGTCGTATTTGACCCCCATTGTTGGGCACTACTTGCTTTTCACTGATCTGATTTCAGGGAGACGTATTCTGCGAAGCGAAGAGAGATCTTCGACTGCGTCTATATGAGTTGCCATGTCGGGGGAAGTACAGGGTGACTCGTTCATGTGGATGTAGTTGCCGGCCATGGCCGTGAGCATCAATCCACAAATAAACAAGGATACGAGTCTATCGATTCTTCTCGGCAGTTTACTGACGTTGCTGGAACCGTGGTATCACCGCCATTCATCATAGCATCATGCGTGGCACATACACCGCGGCTGGCTCAGAGATGCACGTGTCTGGAGAGACCACTCAATGCTGTACGTGTGCGCGCTGCGCTGCCCTCGGTATTTCAAGGCGGGCAGTCCTAGGAGACTGGTAAATCATACACGGTCCACAGCCTCACAGAAGCTCTTGCTTGTCCGTTTTCTTCTTATTCCAAAAGAAGACTGGTATTGATTTGTTTCACTCCGATGCTCCGACTTCTCCATTCCTGTAGCCTCACACACAAGCAAGAGCCTGCTGCGATCGCCGCGTGGTACAAAACGACTAGTGAATGAAGTTGTGGTGGGAAAAGACTGACAACTACCCTTCGTATTTCTGGCAATGGTGAGTGCAGACATCTAATCGTCAAAGGCCGTTTCCAACATATCTTCATCGTCAGCCGGGTATCATTCGCACATGTTGGCGGTCACACCGACCCGTCCAGGCCGCATCCTGCTGCGGCTTGAGCCGTGGTCATCTTGCGGACCCGGCCTTTAATGATTCCACAAGTTGTTCCTGGCCGTTTGAGCGGCGCCCTTCCTTCCCGGAACCGCGGCGGGCGGCTTCTCATCGTCAGACTCGTCTCCAAGCGACCAGCCCCTACCACCTTTGGAATTGCCCATGCCATCTCCGCCGAGCTTGATGCGATGCTCAGGACCATTCTCCTTCAGAACCAGGGGCTTATTGTTCTCCTTGTGGGTGGCCTGCGTGGGGGACTCGTCGTTCATCTCGAAGTGGGGAGCAAAAGTCTTGGAGCGTTTGTTAAGGTTGGTGATATTGCCCAAGGCACGTGGCTCTGGCGATTGAATGGGTTCCGAACCATCGTCGGTGACCATGTGGTTGCTGTACAGGCCCAGGCCGCTGTTGTGCATCGTACCGCGAGGGCGAGGCGCAGGACGTGGCTCCGTTGGTGGGTAACCATCGTCCTCCATCTCGAAGTGCGTCTCCGCATCCCGTCGCGGCTTCCCAGCAGCCTTGGCTGGTGACTCCTCAATATCGTCCTTGTCGTTACCAGTCCCCCAGTGCCTGACCTCTTGAGCGCGAAGGGCCTTGCCTGGCTTAGGCTTCTGCGGGGTGACGAAGTCTTCAAAGTCCCATGTGCTTCGATGCTTGCCCTTGACGGAATCGATTGCGACGCCTGCCTTTGGCGCGTCCGCGGGGTCAGACCCATCAGCAAAGTCAAAGTGGTTGTACTTCTTTGGGTGCGGTCTCATAAAACGCTCCGGAGACTTGCCATCCTCGGGGCTGTCCGGCTCGGGAGGGGCGTCCTCGGGCCTTTCAAACAAGCGCGAGGGCTGGAAGTTCTTGCCGGCGCCGATCTTGGGCGCGACAGTCTTGCTTGGGGACGAGTCGCGGTCGGGTGATGGGATGCGGTGGTGCTCATCGCCGAGGATCTCCTCGAAGGTTCGCTGGCGGGGCCGGGTGCCAGCGTAGGGCGAGACTACAGCGGGGAGTGGCTCATCCTTGGGTCGAGCGTCGCGCAAAGTACCCGAGGAGTTTGTGCGGGAACGGTTCGCGAGGTCTGACGCAGTGGGTTCGGCCGGCTTCCCAGCTGTCTTTGTAATCAACTTGATCTGTTCCTGGCCGTCACGGATAGGCCAGTTGCGGCCGGTCTTGCCGATGACATCCAGCTGCTTCAGGAGGGCACCCTGGTCCCAGCTCTGCTGCATAGTTGTGATCCTGCCATCGCTATCGAACTTGACGACGTGGAACTAGAGTACGCAAGATGAAGCAGGTCAGTCGAACGGTGTTGACTTGGATAGGTCCCACGTCGAACATGGAACAAATCTGGCTGCAAAGAGGCGCGCAAGGAAGCTTAGGGATTGGCTTACGACAGGTAGGTAGACAATGCGGTCTGTGAGGAACTGGTCGTCAAGACCGGGCAGGTAAGGACCGCCGGTGTCCTGGAACTCGAGGGTCAGCTCGGCCTGGACGGCGAGGGCGTTCTGGCCCTCGACGACGTTGATGAGTTCCTCCTTGTTCTTCTTGATCTGGTTGCGCGTGGAGTTGAGGTGCTTGATGATGTCTGTCGGGCCGTAGAAGCTGGTTAGGGTGGTGATGTAGTGCAGGGACGCGTTCTGGGCCAGCGCGGAAGAGTTTGGCGCGGCCAGAAATTGCTTATACACGGCCTGCAACGCCATGTCGATCTGGGGCGGGTTGGGAGCGGCGGGGGGCTTGAGCTCGAGCTTGTGTGGGTGAGGTGAGATGGCACAGGTCCCAGGACGAGAAAGGTGACGCGGTTTCGTCTACACGAGGGAGAGCTTGCGACGCGAATCAAGCAAAGTGGTTGCAGTATCAGATTTGGTGACGTGACAGTCCTCACAAGCGCGGTCGCATTGGCGTTGGCAGTGTCGCAAGTACAGCTTTTTGGGGAGAGTAGGTTGGGAGGAAAGGGAGAGGACGGGATACAGGATACAGGATACAGGGACGCAGGCACAAACACAGACAACCGTGACCGACCGGATCAATGCGATCTGCTGCCAAGTTTTGCGCAGGGGTGGTGGTGGGTGCGAAGGTGCTGCACTCACTCAGACTCGCTCAATTATTACTCCTGGGTGCGGGTGCCAGTACCAGACCTTCCAAGGAAGGCAGAGACAACAGCCTGAGGAGTGCGCCCGCCGGCCAGGGGGCCCCATCTGGTTGCTGTGCCAGAGAAACAAACCTGCAGAGGGGTAAGTCTGTTTACTATCTCGTGCCGGTTGTTGGCCGCCCACCAGTCAGCAGGCAGCATTCTCCGGTCGCGCATTCCAGATAGCATATCGGCATCAACAAACCAGTCCGGGCTGCCTGGGCTGCCTGGCAGCTCGATGGCTCTGCAAATAGCCAGCCGTGAATTATATCAATATATCAACAACAAGTATTCCAAGTGTCGTCATCGGGCATTGACACATACGTACATACACGTACATGCATCAACACCGACCACGGTCCACAAGCCAACAGCATTGCAGCCCGTGTAAGTGTAAGCGATTTAGATGGAGGCTGCCTCACGTAAATGGACAGCCGAGCCCACTTTTCCAGGAACAGCCAGGGCTGCGATGGGCTGCCCAGGGCTGGCCGGCTGCCAGCTGCTGCATGGCATGAGGATCACAATCTCAGCAGGCAGCCACGGAAAGCTTGTCGGTGCCTTCTCATTTATTCTTCCTGCCACCCCAACCTGGGCATGGGTTGCGGACTGCGGTAGAGACCGACGCGACGGGCAGGCGATGAGAGCGAGCACTCTAGATTAAACCACCGTGGTCCCACTCGTCCCTCGCTCCTCCCCTCCCCCTCTCTCGCCCGGGGGATTCTGGAAACCGCCAAGAAGGCCGCGTTGTCCGATGTTTCTGAATGGCCTCGCACTGATGAGCAGGTTGGTGGGCGGGAAAATAGTTGCGCCTCGAAACGAGCGGTGGTCTGCTCCGTTTGCAGGTGGTGCGTGGTGAGTCGATCTCCACGGGTCTCCTCCCAAGGCTGGACCAGGCTGCAAGGCAGTAGCGAGGCCCATCTGGTCCCTCTGGTCCCTCTGGTCCATCGCAACGCCAGCCAACAGTGATTGCACTTGTTTTCAGTCCACGCCTGCCCCACGAACCATTTTTAGCCCCGTTTCAGGTGCCCACTGCCCACAGGGAAAACACCCCACATGGAGGCAGGTCCCGCCGTCTGCTCCCGATTGGGAAGGCACACCTAAGCCTCCTCCCCCTAACAAATTTCCGTTGACGCGGTGCACGCAATAGACGACCTTCGGATTTAGATTACCTGCCCGCATGCCTGGGTACGCGGTACCTGGCTGCTGGAGCTTGCACTAAGTCAGCGGGAGCAATTCAGCCTCACCGGCAAAACTGACGACGGCAATATACCAAGTCCCCATTCTATACACGCCGTGAGCCTGGGGATATAATCAAAAAAGCGAGATCAGTTAGATTTCCTCCGAACTTTATGCCAAAGCTTCTCTATGTCGGCCAGATCCTCCCGTGTCGTCTGTGCTGGGGATGCACACATTCGTAGACCCCACGGCCCACCGCTTCACAGCCAGTCGTCTTATTCGCCCTTGGTGTTTTGGAAACGATGTTTACACGTACGGGTTTCTTCGAGAACACACACGCACACACCACACACATCATACGCACGTACACGCGTTCCCACTGGTGGCCCCCGATCGTTTGGTTTCTCCCCCTTCCCCCCTGCTGGAGATCAGATCGTCCTTGGTCCCGTCTCTCGCTCTCCTATTTTGAGCCGAAAGGGGCAGCCGACGACAAGGACAGGCAGGGCTCTCGAGTGGAAGCAAAAACAGTTCACTGAGCGACGGAAATGACACTTCATGCGCCGTCGTGGCACAACAAACGAAACACTCGTCCGGTTGGACAGTCTGGGCGATCGTTTAACCCACGACAGGTCCTCCTAGGCCGCCTGGTTTCAGGTTGCTACTGTGTACACACACGCGCGCACTCACTGCACAGCCGGTTACTATGTACGGACATGCCTTACATAGCAACAACCCTCGCCGTCCACCGTCCACCGCGCGGTCACCGCACCGCAGTCTCCGCACTCGCCGTCACTCCGTCACCGCTCCAGTCTATTGGTGACTGACCCCATCCTGGCCATCCTGACCATCCCTTGGCCCTCTCTGCTGGGGGCCCTTGCTGGCTCCAGTCACCACCCCGAATAGGAAACCTGTGCTGCCTTCTCCTGCTAGGGACCTCGCGTCTCTCGCTTCGCTCGCTCTCCTCCCCCAGTCTGCCCCCGTCCAAGAATCTGGTCCAAACAGCCTTGTGGGTCCTGCCACAGACAAATGAACTGTTGGATGACAGCTTTTATGCCGTTGCGGCTGTTGTAGATCTGCCCAGATGGATAAATACCATCCCCATCTTACGTTGTCACATGAGGCTCTTCGCTTACAGAGCCGCATCCTCTCATATATCAGCCCACCGTCAAACAAGAAGTCCCCAGCTGTGTTTCTGCCTTGACCACCTGAGCAAAACAGTCGATCTGTTTGCCTGTCATTCCTTACTATTATATCTTGCCTCGGCCTCTTACCTCTTGTCACTGGTTGCCATCTTCTCTTCTTCAGGCACACTCACACCACACTCACAGACAATAATATAAACACACCTGTTTACTCTCAACAATCAACCAAGATGCATATTCAGATCTGGCACCAGCCCCAGCCTGACGAGCGTCGGTCCAGGCAGATGCCTCCCGTCTCTAATAAGAAGACGCCGGCACGTCCTACCACAGACACAGCACACCGTCACCAACTGCTCCAACAACTCCAACACCAACGTCAACAACAGGCGCAGCAACAAGCAGAGCAGCAGCAGAAGCAGCAACAACAAGAACAACAACAAAAGGACGCTGCACCTAGCCCTCTCAAGCCTCAATTCCACTCGCGCAAATGCCACCACACATACAACGCAACGCGCCACCTCCCACAGGCAGTATGGATCCGCGCAATCCGCGTCAACAAGGAAAACCCATCCGCTGTCGTCTATGAGATCGTCCTGTGCTACAACCACAACAGGGCCTGCACCATCAACCGCACGTGGGAGGACTTCCAGAAGCTCAAGTCCGGGCTGGGCAGCTGGCGCAACGCCCCGACCTTCTCCTCGCCAAAGGACATCGACGGCATGCAGGGTTTCCTCTGCGAGGCCATCAGCAAGAAGGGCCGTGAGATCGCGATGGAGTTTTTCCTGCGCCGGAGGATGGACGACTGTGGAGGAGCCTAAAGGCCGAGGGGGAGATGATGGGATATCTCGGCAGCCTTACATGGCCTGTTTCTTTGGGTCTCGACACGACTCTCTTCTCTACACGTGTTCCATTCAACTTTTTGCTCGACAGGGCCGGAACCACTACACCTTTTATTTGGATACCCCCTACCTTCCCTTCACCCTTCTTTCTACCTCCATCTCCTTCCCGGTCTTTCAACTGTGGAGGCAGATGGACGTTGCCTCATTTGGGGATTTCTTTATCCTCGTCGACTTTGGCGTCGGCGAGGTAGACGACGCATGGATTTACGATGAGCAAGGCGCACAATTTGGAGGATGTCAAGCGCTTGGATTTCACTGCTTGGATGGGCCTGTCAAATTTGTATTGGCCACAACACTGCTACAAATTTTTGGAATGTGGACTGTAGATAATATTAATTCCACATCCTGCTTTACACCCAATCCACTTGTCCATATATCAGACTGCGTGACATAATCTGAGAGTAGCCGTGTATTCTCATCTCTCATGTTGTTGTGCCGGATCAGTCATAATCCCAACTCAAGCTCCAAAGCTAAAACAGCGCGCCTAGGCGGGCGGGCAGTGCAGATCTGAGCTGTCTTGGCTCTTGGTACTATGTAAACATCAAACCCGCCTTGGTATTGAAACTTGTATCATCTCAACGTAAAAAAAGTGTATTTATGCTAGCCAAATGCAGAACATCGTCAGGGACAGGTCGTCTACCGCCTGGCTTTGGGGGGAATATGTGTTAACAGATGAACAGCAGAAATAGAAACATAAATAAATAGAAGAAAAAAAAAGGCATGATGTCTGTCAAACGGCCAGCCATGTCCAAACTCCATCCGATCCATCGTGTAGGCGTTCGTCTCTTAGTGCAACCTCCAGAAACCTTGGCCCCGTCGGACCACCAAGAATACAAACGACCCTCCAAGAAAACTAAATTCGTCAATGGGAGAACCGCCTCACGCACGCATACACCCCTCCCTTTAGTGTCCAAACTCCAGGTGCGGCACGATGACGGGGCCGTACTTGGTCGGCATGGTGAAATTCCCGTCGCCCTGCACGACAAAGTCGACGGCGAGGCTGAGCTTGCTCAGACCCGCAGACGAGCCGCCGGCGCTCCCGCCGCTGCCGCTGCCGGCGATGCTGTGCGCGTAGTTGCTGGCGCCCGCCGCGCCGCCGGCCGCACCGGCGCCGCCGTTGAGCGTGTCCGGGTCGTACACGACACAGGCCGCGTAGTTGCGGCGGCCGATGAGCTTCTTGAGCTCGCGCGCCGTGCCCGAGGCGTCCGTGTGGAAGATCTCCATCATGTCCTCCTTGGTGTCCGACACCTCGTGCGTCGACTTGTGCCCGTTGGCCGGCACGTACAGCAGCTTGTTGTTGTGCAGCATCTTGAGGATGTAGTTGCTCGAGGGCGACGCCACGATGGGTGACGTGATGATCTGGTACATTGTCTTGTGGTCTGATGGGTGCGACGGGTCGTGCACCAGGCCTGCGCCGGCAGAGTTGACGTCTGACCTGAGTGTGAGCACCAAATAACAAGAGTCTTGTGCGCTTGGCGGAAGATAAACTCACCTCCTGAAAAGAAAGTCATCCGAATACCCTTTTGCTGTGAGATCCCTTGCAGCGTCCTTATGAAGTATGTTCTCTCAAGGTCCTTGGACTCATGCGTCCACAGGTCCCTGAGCTCGTCGGCGAGTTCGAAGTCACCAAATTGGTTCAATACATTACCCATTAGTCCAGTCTTGCCAACCGCTTTCTTCACCTGTGTGAATCCTTGAGATACGACCTCTTTGCCGCCTATGATTCCTGCGACGGACGAAGTTGCTTTGCCGAGAAGGTTGTATGTTGAATTGACTGCCTTCTTACCCGTGGCGAATGTGTTTGCCAGTGTCTCAACAGTATCAAGACGCGGGTATACAACCGGAACTGAGAGCATCCAAATGCAGTGCTGTACGGAAGGTGGTAGCATGGCGACTTTGGGGAAGATGCCTTGGTACGTGGGTCCAGCCATGACGCGATTTTGGTTCCTCTCCGATCGCAGATCTGGTCCTACTATGACGACGGATGGGCCAAGATACTTGACAAAATGCCATCCTGTACCTGTAATAGTGAAGAGATCCAGATCATGGTTGACGTTGCGGAGGATCTCGATAGTAGTGTGGTGCTGGAACAGCAAGTACATCTCAATGGCTATGCGCCCGATGTTCTTAAAAATTGCCGACTGTTGCATATACGCGGGATACGAGCCGAAGCCATCGAAGCTGTGTCAGGTCAGAGAGTGTCCGCTCCTCGCGCGTGGGGTGGTCACTTACATGTCGTGATCGTCAATCTGCAGGATGTGAGGAATTTGCGCAAACGCTTCACGGAGGAAAGGCTGGTCAAAGTGGCTAGTGTAGTAGTGGAAGTACGCATGAGAGACATCTTCCTCGTGCCGTGCAGTCCACTGTGCATTCTTGCGGTTTTCCCTGCCTTGCATGGAAAGCCACTGCTTGAGCAGAGGGACCTCTTTCCAGAGCCGATCTCCGTAAATCTGATCACCGAGCCCGAGCTGGACATGGAAGCCGCCACATTCCACATTTTTCTGCAGCACGTCCTTCCACATCAGACCTGCGCCGCCAAGCTTAGCACGCTCGTTTTGCGACGTGCTCACAGCGAAGTCGTTGCCAGAGTGCGCGATGAACCGCCACCCATTCTCATGTCGGCCAGCAACGACAAACTCGTATCTTGTACATCCCAGGTGTGATGTGATGGCGTATGTCCATCGCTCTGAGCCGCTTTCACCCATGGGTATTTCAATTTCGTACTTATAGAACGTCCAACGCTGGTGTGTGTAGATGGACTGCGGGGTCAGCTGCCGTGGATTCGGGGACAAGTCGACGCTCAAATGCAGGTGGATCGTGGGAGGTTGCGGAGCATCTGTGACGATCATGATACTGCCCAACCATTGTCCCTTTTCAACATCCATATTGGTGTACCGAAGATACGGCCCGAAGTAAACACCATTTGTCGGTGAAATCTTGTACATATCCACACCAGCGCTGGGTGGTGGCCCCGAGAAACCTGCAGCTGATGGTGTAGCTGTTGCGACACTCATAATACTCTCTGCATACCCCGGGGTGGACGGGGGATATAGTCCAGGCGAGGCCAGAGACTGCTTGCCACCCAAGAAGGGAGACGCCAGCGGGTTGCCGTACGTTGAGCCCACGGGGGAAAGGGGTGCCACGTCCTGCGACATCGGTGTCGGCCCTTTGGGAAACTCCCATTGCGTCGCCTGCGTCGCCAGATGGATATAATAATACTGGCCCGAGTTTTGATCTAAGTGCGCGATCCAACCCTCTGGCAGCGGAGGAGGCGACTGCGCCTGTGTGAGCACCGACGGCGTGTGCTGCAAGGCCGGGTGGCCATTCTGCGCGCTTGCCGGTCTCGGGTCGTTCGCGAAAGCTGGGTGGTTCGCATTGTGTGGCGCCGTAACGGGAGAAGCCAGTCCGGCGGCGGCGACAGACGAGGTCGAAATCGTCGGCTTCTTCGGATCATTTGTGCCATCAGAAGTGCCTGCAGCTGGAGTAGCAGCGGCGGCAGCTGACTGCTGAGGAGCTGTTGTGGTGGAGCTCGCACTGCCTTGTCTCCCGGCGGCAGGCCTCTGCTTTTCCGCTGGGTAGCCGGATGATCCACCGGTATTCACACTGGTGTAGGCAGGAGGTGGTGTTGACGCTTGCATGCGCTGAAAGTCCTGCTCCAACACACTCACTTGGAGCGCAGGCCCATCACCTGAGGCATTCGGGCGAGGCTGAGCAGGATGAGCGGCCTGTGGCGGACTGCCGACCGGAGCAGATCCTTGGTACACGGTAGGAGCATCGTGGGTATTTTGGTGATCGGTGGGAGTCCAGGGTCGTGTAGGCTGTGGCTGCTGTGGCTGCTGGCCACCATATTGAGCCAGGCGCTGCGAAGCTGCAGCACTCTGCGCCTGCTGCGCTTGCAGGGCGTTCAGAGTCGCGGTGCCAGATATGCCGGCAGCCGCGTACCGGGCCTCGATACCACCGCCTGGAATATTCCCTGGTTCGACGATGGGGGTTTCAGGTGGAGGAGGCGAGCCCCTGCTGGCCTTGGTGGTGGAGTTTGAGGCGGTAGACGGGAAGCGGTTCATCCCATCAGAAGGCATGGCCAGGTGGTTTGAATCCTGGCGCTGAGCATACGCATTCGCATTGGCAGTGTGGGAGCTCGAACCTGAGCCGGACGAAGTGGTGCTCTCGGGCGGTGGGTAATATGGCTTGCTCTGCCACGTTGAGGATGCCTTCTGCTGGTTCTTGATAGGCTTTGCGAAGAGCTCGTCCTTATCGCCACCAGGACTCGTGGGGCTCGTGATGGGCTTAGGAGCTGTGCCTCTTCTCTCTGCGAGCCCGGGACGGTTATCGCCCACAGGACTCAGGTTGAACCGGGGCGCGATGTCGTTGTAGCCTCCAGGTGCGGGGCTCGAAGTGCCTCCCGAGCCGTACACCCTTCCTGAGGCAGCCGAAGACTTGCGACTGTCTGTGGTATACGCTGGACGGGCAGGCTGGGAGGTGAATCGGTCGTCCTCGTCTTCTTCCGGGTATGGCAAGGGCGCAGCAGAGCTGGATGCGCCGGGTGGCAACGGGAAGGCTGGTTTCGAGGAGGAGGAGGCGCCCGCAGAGGATGTCGGAACAGGGTAGGGATACTTGAAGCGGTGGTCGGTCTGCTTATCTGCGGCCGGCCTGGGGCTCTGAGGTTTGAAGATTCTCAGGGGTTCGATGGTAGGGCTGTCGCCGTCATCCCGTGCTGGGCGGCTCATGAAGAGCTCCTCCTCCGGGATGCCACGACCTCGGTCAGACATGCTGGGCTGTGGGCTTGGGGCGTATTCCACTCGTCAGGAGCCTCGGGGAGCTTGCGCGACTGCACAGCTATGGAGCGCGTCGCAGAGATATGGTGCGCCGCGCACGAGGTAGTGCCGCGCCTGTGTTGGAAGCTGGCTAGGCGAAATCTGCGTATCTCTGTACGCCGTCGTCACTGGTCGATGATAGGGCTGGCTGGTGGGGGCGCGGTGGCTACTGAGGCCGCATATCAGGCCGACCCTCGGAGAAAAACTGGGCTGGTCAGTCTGTGAAAGACAGAGACTCGAGTCGGTGCTCGAGAAAGAGAACAGAGTTTCAGACACACGAGAGGATGTTCAATAGGCAAGCAGACGTGGGAGGCAAGATGTCAGGGGTGAAACGCCATGATCAAGTACCGGATTGTGGACAGAACCAGTCAGACTGTCGAGGCGAGTGCCCGCGCATGCAGGGAAGCCCAGGAACAGGGCAAGAGAGGTAAGGTATTGCAATTATGGGGCTATGCTAGGCGGCGGGAGGAAGCAGCACTGCAGGACGGACAAGGACAGGCAGGATGCGGGCTGCTTGCTGGCTGGCTGGCTGCGGCGGCGGCGGCATCTGGCTCACCTTGACAGGCTCGTTCGGCGAGGGTGAGGGTCGTGGACTCGTGGAGAGCAAGCTGGGTGGAGTGGAGTGGAGGGGCGACTTGCCCCATGCCCTCGTCTCCCCGTCCCCTCTTTGGGAGCTGCCTCGATTGGGCCCCGCCAAGGAACATCGCGGGCCCGGTTGATGATTGGTGCCGGGCGCCGGGCGCTTACAACAGATGGTGTAGCAAATAACAGCCTGCGGAGCTCCCAGAGTGTCATTTCTTGCAAGCGCCCACGCAACCTTGTCGCCTGTGAATCTCCTGAGCCGCAGCGCCGAGAGGCTGATGGCTCTGGGTGACCCAGTGTCTGACCCAGTATCTACTGCGTCGAAATAAGTCATGCCCATAAAGTCCCAGATTGCTCATGCACGCATTGCCCGAGGGTGCGCTGCTCCCGTAGCTGGCTGTGAAGGGCAGAGGGGCTCGACCAGATATTTAGCCGCCGCCAATTCCTTGGTATCCCTGTTGGAGCCCAAATGCCTGACAGCAGTGACGACTCCACAGCACATACACTAAAATCTGGCCCAAGGGAGCGAAACAAGAGGAGCTTGGGCCACGCAGAACTGTGGTCACTGCTTCCCGAGAGCTTTACCCCTGTCCGTCTCCTCGAATAGCAACTGCACAGTTCTTAGGTGTCTGCTCTGCATTTTCGTGGCTGTTATAATTGGCGGTCACGTCAAAGATATCAGCTCGAGGTCTGATAGCCCTTGTTTGCATCTTCGAATGCTGGTGTATCCAAGGACGATCTGATCATGGGACTGTCCCTTTGCCGACTACATAGGAGCAGTTGCAACCGCAGTCACAGCCAGAGTGGCTCAATCCCGAAGGCCGGGGTCGAGGGCCTGCATGCTCGGCCCACTATGCAATGCAGCTGCTTTTCATCACCGGCTGCCTTCCAGCCCGCGTGGCTTGGGCCGGGACAGCGGGCGGCCCGACCTGTGCGAGTAGAAGTTGACGTAGTCGCAGACTCCGGGGGACGATTGGACGGCTTCAGCCCGGATGAAGAGTCAGACCTTCTACCACATCTCTCAAGCTCGAAACTTTACCAGCGAAGAAGGTGTTCAAGTCTGTATGTTGCTGATGTTTGGATTCCGGTCGAGCTTTAGTAGGGAAGAGCCCAAGAGCGAGCGACGAGGATTAAAAGCCTGGAATTACACCCGACAGCCAGCGCTTGACCAATATTGAGCTGCATCAGACTCGAACATTTCCATCTAGGAACGAGTTCGAATCCAGTCCAAGACATCATCGAGGTCCCTGTTCGAGTTGTGCCATATAAAATGGACAAATCGTCTGGCCAGACACAAGGTCAGCTCTGGCAGATTTACCGTTTTTAGGACCCAGACCAATAGCGAGTGTCGTGGGAGGCCTTGTTCCCAGATCTATAATTAATCGTAGCCAGCACTTTGGCTTAGCACAGTCGTCGTTGTACTGCAGCGTCCTCATGAACATCTGCCGACCTCGTAGCCAGTCGGAGGCCAGGCAGGACTCGGCCGTGACACCCAAGCCTGCAGAAGCAGCACGTCAACAGCATGGGTATTGGTCGCTCGACCATTCTGTTGGTAAACGTCGCAGTGGTGGAAGCTGAACGTAGGTGTGACCCTCTGTGGTGCCTTTGTGAGCCTGACCCAGCCACTGTACCAGTAGGTATCGGCCAGGTTTGTTGTGGGCTGCGGAACGGTCCGGTTGATCGTCAGATGAGGTGGTAGGGTAAGTATGGGTCTTCTCCATCTGGGGCCTCTAGGTGACCACGGCGCGACAAAATGATGTGAGCATATGCTGTCAGTTCACCATGCTAAACGCGAAGTATTTATCTGGCTAGCGCTCCCTTCCAGTGAAACTATCTCCTAGGACAATCATCGCGGAATGACGTAGCTGCGAAGCACTGCAGTCTACGCCTGGATGCGGGGCCCTTTGTCTGGAAATAGGTACTCTTCTCATGCACCTGCACCGTGCTGCGGGGTCACCGAGAGCTGCGACCCCGGCGCACGCGATTAGAAAGCAGCTAGACTTGGTCTATGCCGAGTACAGATCCGATGAAGTTCTCAAGGTGAGAAGAATTGAGAGGCCTGTAAGACATATGAATTCACTCCGCGTTCGGACAAATGTCGAGTTGCCCGGGATACTTCTTTAGTGCGACTTGGGTCGGCAGCGAGGTCCAGACCGTGGGTGGGATCTTGCTACCGTGAGTGCGGAAGTCTCCCGGTCACGGAGGTCGCCGCAGTGTCGGCCGAATCCTGCGTTGGAGGAGAATAGAATTCCATGTTCGGCGACGGATCGGGTGGGCGAGAGCGGCCACTAGACCTGATGAAAAATTTGGACAGGCCTTCTCGGCCTGCAGGCGAAGGCAAGGCAAGGCAAGGCAGTCTAGCAAAGGTTGCATCTGCAGCAAGCAAATTTTTCTTATCCTGTTCCTGTTGGAGTGGCAAAGGAAGCAGGTGACATGTGAGTTTCTTATCTGTAACGGATCAAGGACTTCAGGTGCTGGTGGAATTCAGAGCAACTGACCGTGATCTAAGCTAGTTGTGCGCAATGTTTGGAAATCTCAATGTCTGTAAACTCTTGAATAGAAGAGAAAGAAACATGTGCAATTCGAGGATTTGATATGTTGTCTTGTCGAAGGTGCATGAATGTCTTTGTTTAGAGTCAGACCTTTTAGGGGAACCAGACAGTTGGAGAAGGAGGAGAATGGCTGCAGTTGATACCGACTTACAGCAGTCATGCGGCCCATTGCCCAATCATTGCATGTGAAACTTAGCCTAGGGCCCCGCCCATTACGTGACTTGTCGTCAGGATGGGAAACGGACAATGTCGTGGACGGTCACCTGCCAATTTTTCTCGAACAGCCGCAGAAGACGGATGCAACTTCATATAGACGTATATATTTTTCCTCTTTCCTTTTTCCTTCTCAGCTACTTCCTGTTCATCCACCTGAGTCTCCCTGGGATCTGCTGTGGTTTTATCATATATCTATCAACCCGCAGCTTCAGGGCAGGCTGCATCCAAGATGTCCCTGAACCGCGTCTCCTCACTCGAGTCTTTCTCCCATCTCTCAGTCGAGGGGCACCGGAGATCTCCCTCGCCCAGCAGCCGCGACAGACGCCTAAGTTTCAATCCCCTACCGGAATCATGGGACCCTCCTACGAGTCAGCCTGGGTACCTTGAGTCCGTGGGTGCATTTGAAGTCCCAAAGTGGAAGAGAGTTTGTAAGTCGGAGTGCACCCCGAGTGGCACCCCTTCCCCAACTCGGCGCAGGGACCAACCACTAACCTAGCATGTCTCCCACTCACAGTGCAGGTGCTTGCGACAGTCATCTATTGCCTCTTCGCAGCGGGCATAGTCTTTGGATATGCAGCCCTCAAGCCCGTCCTGAAGAAGGAGGGCGCCTATCAGGATGTCTGCGGCGCCGGTGACTCCAGTTCAAGTCCGGATGAGGTCGACACATGTGTTGAGATCCGTTTGAATCTCATGTTTACTGTGGCCGCCGTGTCCACGAACGTTGCTGCTCTTCCGATTGGGACCATTCTGGACCACTTTGGCCCCCGTGTGTGTGGCCTTTCCGGCGCCCTTTTCTTGACCGTCGGGTCCCTTCTGATGGCGTTCGAGGAGAGCCTACCCTTCGACGGCCTCCTGGTCGGTTATCTGTTCCTGGCCCTTGGTGGCCCGTTCACGTACATATCATCCTTCCAGCTTTCGAATGCCTTCCCGAAGCATTCTGGGCTCATACTTGCCCTCCTCACTGGTGCTTTTGATGCTTCCAGCGCGTTGTTTCTGGTGTACCGCGTGATCTTTGAGAAAACAGGCGGAGCTTTCGGTCACGACAAATTCTTCCTGGCGTATCTTGTTGTCCCAGTCGTCATTGCTGTGTTGCAGTTCATTCTGTTGCCAAAGCATTCTTACAAGACAATCGGTGAGATGATCGAGCAAGTCGATCAGCCTCTGCCTAGACGCGAAGACCAGGTGGATGAGAATACGGCGCTCCTGGAGCAGGAAAGAATAGAGCACAGAGATGCTATCGCGGCAGATCTCGAAGACCTGCTCGGTTCCGTGAGGGCGGACAAGCAGCAGCAAAAAGAAGAGAAGAAGAACGACATCTCCGGTGTATGGGGCGTTATGCACCCTTATACCGCTTGGCAGCAGATCAAATCTCCCTGGTTCATTTTTATATGTGCCTTTACAGGTCTGTATCGAACCCAATCCGTATTACGCTGGACTGTCCTCACTGACCATCCTCAAAGTGGTCCAAATGACAAGGATCAACTACTTCGTAGCCACTATCCGGCCACAATATGAAGCCCTTCTCCACTCCCGCGACCGGGCTGTTCAGGTCAACGAATTCTTCGATTTGGCACTACCAGTTGGTGGTATTCTCTCCATTCCCTTCATCGGCCTACTCCTCGACCACTTCTCCACCGTCACAGTCCTCTTCTGGCTGGTCACCGTAACAACTGCCATCGGTGTCTTTGGAGTCATCCCGGAAATGTGGGCCGCTTATGCCAACATCATCCTTTTCGTCCTTTACAGACCGTTCTACTACACCGCCGTCTCAGATTACAGCGCAAAGGTCTTCGGTTTCAAGACCTTCGGGACCGTCTACGGGACCATCATCTGCTTGTCTGGCTTATTCAACTTCTCACAGTCTGGCTTGGACTATCTGCTCCATTCGACATTTGGAGGAGACCCAATACCCGTCAATCTCATGTTGTTGTCATTAGGGCTGATTGTGGGAGTCAGTATGGTCTCGTACGTGGGCTACCAAGCCAGGGGATTGAAAAGGAAAATGATTGAGAGAGAGGCAGAGAGGGCGGTTGGGATGCACAACTGATATGTATGAGAAAATGCTCTTGCCTCGTTCGTCAATATTGGCAATACTGTTGAATGTCTATATTGCTTGAATCATTTGATGTTGAATTAGCGCAGAAAAGGCTAGATGAGATGTGTTGGATTCCAAAAGCACGAATATATTATACTTGGAAGAAGATATCTGGTATTTCCCGCGCTGGTAAATCCGCCGAAGCTCAGAATTGAAGCGATTGTAATTCTTCTTCTCTGTCCCAGCCTCTCCAAATGAATTTCAACACCACAGCAGATCGTCTTGAGGGCGATTGGAGGACTCTCTGCCCCAACAAACGTATGTTCTGCATTTTTTCCCTGACGGGTCTCGGATCCAGAATATGATCGTAACGACCTTCAAGAATGTGACAGGATTGGAAGAAGTAGTGGTCATGGCAAAGAGACGACTTTCGTATGGCAGTCCTGAAGGATTTATAAGCATAAGTGACCACGTCTCTCCTCAACATATAAGCTATGACACGTTCAATGCCAGATTATGATATTTCTATGGGGGGTTTGAAGACTAGATAATCAGTGGAGGCGGTGAGTTTTTTAGGAATATATAGGTCTGAGATACATGACAGCGCTTAGACCATTTATTCCCAAGCCACTGCACAAACAAACGCCCTAACCCGCTCACAGTTCCATCATCACGCCCACGCCCTCCTCCCGTAACCTCCTGAGCTCGTCGTCCTTCTCCTCTGTCTCCTCCTTGATCCTGGCCTCGACGTCGTCCCTGATGCCGCCCAGGTCCGGCGGTATCGTGCTCATCTGCACGCTGGGTGCCGCGTTGACAAAGCGCAGCTGCTCGCTGATGTGCATCTTGATCTCCTCGAGGCGCTTGGGCGAGTTCTTGTTCGGCTTAGGAACCTCGAGGATCTGCTCGAGCGTGGGGAAGAGCGTGTCCTGGCGGAAGTGCTCGCGCCAGGGGGCGTGCAGCGGCAGCGTGGAGTCGATCTTGCTCGCCGAGTCGATGGCGATGCTGGTCTCGTGCGTCCAGGCGCGCGCCACGTTGCGCGGGGTGTAGCCACCGCCGCCGAACAGGATCATGGGGATGTTCTGCTGCTTGCAGAACTCGACGCACTGGCCGTGGCCCTGGACCTGCAGGTTGAACTTGCCGAGCCGGTCGCCGGCGAGCGAGTCGGCGCCGCACTGCAGGGCGATGGCGGACGGGCGGAACTTTGCTATGACCTCGCCAATGACCTGCCTGAACAGGGCGCCGTATTGCTCGTCGGTAACACCGTCCTGGAGTGGGACGTTGAGGGCGTGGTGCGCGCCGGGGTTGTGCTCGCTCTGAGGACCGTTGTCGGTGAGGGCACCGGTCCCGGGGAAGAAGTTGGTAGGGTCATACTTGTGGAAGGACACAGTCATGACCCGGTCGGTGGATAAAAATGCCTCCTCGACACCATCACCGTGATGCACGTCGATGTCGATATAAAGGACCCGAGGGAAGCACCGCAGGAGCTGCAGTATTGCAATGACAATATCGTTGATGTAGCAGAACCCTGATGCCTCGGTCTTCTTGGCGTGGTGAAGGCCTCCGCCCCACGCGATTGCGATGTCCGACTGCCCGGAGCATATCTTCCGGGCGGCGTCTAATGAGCTGCCAGCGGACATGGAGCAGTAATCATACAGGCCCTCGAAAAGAGGACAATCTGACCCTCCCAGGTTGAACTTGAGCTCTGTACCGGGGTTCTCGATGTCCTTTGGTATGGGCTCCGGCGCAACGGTGGCCAGAAAATCGAGGTAGTCGGCAGAGTGGAACGAGTTGAGCTCTTCGTAGGTGGCGGTCCTGGAGACGTAGTTGTCCATGGCAAAGTTCATGCCATAGGACATGATGAGGCTCTTGGCCAGGGTCAAGCGCCATGGTTTCATGGGATGTGTCTGGCCGAAGTGGTGTTTCTCCATCTCGGGGTTCACATGGAACGAGACCGTGTGGCCCTTTGGCCGGGTGATGTTGTACTTCTCGGCAGCGCGCTTGCACTTTGAGAAGAAGAGGGCGTTCTCGGCATCGGTGGCAGCGCCCAGTGGAACATACTCCTGTACTATGCGCTCGTCCAGGTCGTCGGTCTGCCTGTGTGGCAAGTAGTTTGTCCGCGGGGGACGCCATACATATGGATTCCCATCCATCGGGCCTCAACTGATGCGTGCTGAGGCCAATACGTGATGCCTTGTACCTGCGCTTCAAAGAGGACTCGGAGGTAATTTGGAGTCGGGGGATCGATCACTTGACCCTGACTTCTCAGTTTGAGTGAGTGAGAGTAACGTGAGGAACTGGTGCAGCAGCAGGTACTCCAACCGGTGGTGGAAGCAGTCGCGCAAGACTCAAGAGTCGACTCGTAGAAAGTCCGGTGTTGGGATCAAGTTCCTCAATAGCGGTCGCAAGGTATCTTTGATGGTCAGGTCGATCAGGCTTTGAGCCTGTGACACATAGAAGATCCGAGATTTGTGAGGGACACAAGTTTGAAGGCGGCCATGAGCGGGTTTGAGGCCCTTGCAGACAAGACAGACAGACGCCTTGAAGTGGACCTTGAATCGTGGGCGGCTGGGGGGCGTTCGCAGACCAAGGGTTCCCCATCGAGTTAGCCAGACGGCCAAGCACTAGGAACCACAGTACCTGGACTGCACCTGCAGCAAGTACCTAGGTACGTCCTCGCGACTTGGATTTGGGGCAAGCTTCTCCCACCCGCGGTGGTACCTCAATACCTCTGCCTCACCAGCCCGCCTTCCCGGAAAGGCTGAGGTCAGAGCTTGCCTGGCTTTCTTTCTCTTCCCTAAGGCTACGTAGTAGGCTGACACAGCAGACACGAGGCATGCGGGCAGGCGCCATCCTCATCCCGCCCCATTCATACTTGCTACCCTTACCTGCTGTGAGTGCATCGTGCACGCATCATTCAACCACACTCTTCTCCACCCTGTGCCTGACGCAGTGCCTACCTTGGGAAACTGGATCTCGCCCTTGACTTTTCAACGACTATATCGCCGTCCCGCACCCCGTGCATCGTCCTGCATCGTACCGTTACCCGCCGCCCCGTCTGTCCGTCCATCCAGCCAGCCAGCAGTCAGTCACTCAGTCAGCACCGTAGTAGATCCTCGGACCGGCCAAGGTGCACGTGCAAGGGGCCTTCCAGACTTCTGACTGACCTTCTCCATAAAAATTTCACCATCCACCAGGTCCAGCGCCATCACCACTTATTTTCCTCTTCTGCTATATCGCCGGCCGCCTTCGCTCCTTCTCCCACCTTCCT
Organism: Diaporthe sp. HANT25; assembly: GCA_013435955.1. Classification (NCBI taxonomy): domain Eukaryota; kingdom Fungi; phylum Ascomycota; class Sordariomycetes; order Diaporthales; family Diaporthaceae; genus Diaporthe; species Diaporthe sp. HANT25. The sequence continues at coordinate 2,682,913 of JACBFG010000013.1, read as the reverse complement.
CCCGACCTGGTCGTCAAAACCCACCCGAGGTGAGCTGGACCTTCCGTCCCAGTCTCCAGCCATCTAATATGTTGCCGCCTTACCAAGACTAGCCCATATATCATCCTTCACTTTATTCCCCCCTTCGTCGCCTCCCCTCCACTCTACCTCACCTGACCTTGCTGTGTGGTTCGAGTCATCATCTCTGTCACATTTCTTTCTGCCCACGCCCCCGCCCCCACGCGTCTTGCCCTTCTGTCGCGTCTTCGCCTCGAGGCCCCCGTCGCGGCGCCATGTCATGAGCACACTGCACCTACAGATATAGGACAGACACCATTGACTACAGACACGACACCGGTTGACATCATGCCTAGAGACGACCTCTCCATCGACTTCGTCAAGGGCAGAGACATGCCTACAAACGAAGCCCTCGACCCCGCCCTCATCCTCGACGAGTGGGCAAACCGCGTGTCTAATCTACCCGAGGAGATCAAGTTCATCCAGGATGAGATCCAGAACAAGGACGTCGAGATAGCAAAGTGCCTTCGCATCATTGACGATAAGGACTCAAAGATACAGAAATGGATCAAGGCCAATGGCAGCGCCGAGCCCAATCCTAAGGAGGAAAAGGACTACCGGCCTGCCATCCGTGAGAATTACAAGAAGGCGGAGGAGCTCCAGAGCGAGAAGATCAAATTGACGCAGCGGCTCCAGATCACTATGGACAGGCATCTCAAGTGGCTCGACTCGCAGATCAAGTTGCTGTACGACCGCAACGAGCCAGGCTTCACCGAGCCCGATACCCTGCCTTCCATACTCCGACCAACCGCCGCCAACAACTCGGCACCATCTGCGCGCACCATCACTTCTTCGTCAACGAACCCCGTCACAGCAGCCCTCAGCCCCCTCGCCAACCCAACCAGTTCTGTCGGACCCAAGAACACCACCTCCGTTCGGAGCGTCCAGACTTCCCAACACGTATCCTCGTCCGCACCAACCTCTCCAGCAGCCACCATGATAATGAAGCGCGGTGCACGCGAAGGGTCGGCGGGCCCAACCACCTCCCTGCAGAGCCGACCTCGCATTAACACCGGCCTGGGCAGCCTCCCGAATCCGTCGAGCGGTCTGGCGCGGCACTCGTCTCTCGGACCAGGCACACCGAAAGGACACACAGCTACAGGCGTGCAAAGGGCAGGCAGCGCCGGACCGCGAACCATGCTCAAGGGAGGTGTCGTCCCGGGCCGCAAGGGCACGCCATCAGGGGGCGTTGGCCGCACCAGCAAGAAGGGCACGCCCGCCGGCGGGCCCAAGTCCGGCCTGCAGCGCGTGAGGAAAACGGCCAAGAACTCGCCCTCTTCGACAGCCGACAGCGAGCTCTCCGACGCCGACAGCGGCGCCAGCGGAGACGAATCGGACGCGCGGACTGCAGGGCGTGGGACCCCGGCGCGCACTGAGGGGGCCACAGGTAGCCGAGGGGAAGGCATGGGCCATGCGCCGCGGACGAAGCGTGAGGATGAGGACATCTACATGGACGACGATGAGGGCAGCGACGATAGAAAGTACTGCCTCTGCCAGAAGGTCAGCTTCGGGGACATGATCGCCTGCGACAACGACGACTGCCCGTACGAGTGGTTCCACTGGTCCTGCGTGGGGCTCAAGAGCGAGCCGCAGCAGGGAGGCACGTGGTTCTGCCCCGTGTGTTCGGAGGCTATGAAGAAGAAAGGAAAGTGAGGCAGACGAGGTTACTGGGCTGGTCATGCCCTTCGAGGCCGTGACTGCTTCCTACGATGTGCCGTAGTGTCAGTCTGACAAAATGGCCGGTTTTTGATTGTATTACCGAATCAATGCGTGTGGCAGTCAAAATGCCTTCTAAGATACCCATATATTCTCGAGAATAGATACGCTTTTGAAGCAACTCCTGAGGCCGGTCGTCCTATCTGGCCGTGCAATTGTTATTTTCAGACTTGATGAGCGACGCATGCAGGCGTGGCTCTTAGTACTCGATTCAGCCAGTGACAAGTCACGTTTACGCGAGTTCAGTTTACGGTGACCACCACAAGGCTATTTAACTTTCTTGAATTAGGAGCTCTTTTGTACTATTTTAACGATAATGCTGGGCAGCAGGAAACTCCAATGTCCAACTCGCACCATCAATCCCTTTTCCTTCGTCTGCGAAGATAAAAGGTCCAGCCAGGAGAAGGAAGGCCCAAAATGCAGCAGCAGGCATCACAATGCGAACAACAGGGCACGCAGCCTGGAAAACAGAACAAACAGCTTAATGCTCGAGCAGGCGCAAGCTACCTTGGACGACCACGTTCTCCAGGATGGATCCTGGGGGAATGTCGATGGTGCTGCCCTCGGTGGCAACGATAATGACCGTGCCCTTGAGCGTCACGCCACGGCCGAGGTTGACGGCACCGGTGATGGTCAGGTGGTCAAGCTCGATGATCCTGGGGATGGAGGGGATGTGCTTTTGGAAGTCTGAGACCTTCTTGAAGTCGGAGCCCAGCTTGATGAGGGGCGCGTCGCCGAAGCGGCTGGCGCTCATCTGCAGCTGACCGTGCTTAACGGCGTACAGGTCGGACTTGACGAGCATCAGGTCGGAGCAGGTCTTGACGGGCAGGAAACGGCGACGGGGCACGTTGACACCGTGCGCGTTGCTGAAGTGACGGATGGCAGCACCGACGGCGGTCTCGAGCTGGACGATGCTGATGTCGCTCTCGCCCTTCTTGTCGCCGGGGATGGACTTTCCGTTGGGGATGATCTCCATCTCGAGCTCATTGTTCTCGACGACGCGCTTGATGGCCTTGATGTTCATCCAGATGTTGTTGGTGTTGAAGTACTTGAACTTCTTGATGGACTTGAACTCGTTGACGTGCTCCTTGGGGACCTGAGCGATCTCGAGCAGGCGGACAGAGCCCTCGTAGTCGATGATGGTACCACCCTTGACATCGGCCTTGGTCTTGTTGGTCAACTCCATGATGTACTCAGACTTGCTCTCGAACATGTGCTGCAGGATGCGCAGGTCGACGACAGCGCCCAGGTTGTCGACGTTGGACAGGAAGATGACCTCGATTCCACGCTCGATAAGCTTGTCGAGGATTCCGGAGTTGTACAGGGACTCGAAGACGTCACCGTGTCCAGGAGGGTACCACTCGTTAATTGGAGAGTCGAAGCTCTTGGGCACGGGAAGAAGGGAGTCCTTGTGAACTCTGGGGTATCGGGACTGGTTGAAGGTGAGGATGTCGACGTTGTGGCCCTCGTACTTCTTGATGATGGCCGCGGTGTCGTCGTTGGTGTTGAACGAGTTCATCAGGATGAAGGGCACGTTGGTGCCGTATGTGCGGTTCAGGTACTCGACCTGACGGACCGAGAGGTCCAGGAAGGACATGCCGTCACGGACCTCGATGACGGACTTGGGGCCAACACAACCCATGGAGGTACCCAGACCACCGTTCAGCTTCAGGACGGCAAGCTTGTTCAGGAAGTCAACGGAGTCGGTGTTGGCCAGGGCGTCGTAGTCAACCACCTGACCCTCAGCCGGGGGCGCAATGCGGTCCCAGTCGACGGAGTTGCCCTTGGCCTTGTCGTTGAGGTAACGGCGGAACAGGGAGAAGAAGTTGTCCATCTCGGTCTCGAACAGCTATGAAATGGGTCAGCCACAGTCGACGTAGCGCTCTGGGAAAATGCTCCTGCTCACCTTCTTCTCTTCTGGGTCCTTGACGGTCTCGCTGAGGGAGGTCAGCGCATTGCGCATCTGTGCCGCAGCAATGTTGGTGGAAGTGTTCTCGAAAGCCTGTATTATGAGTCTGTTAGTCAAGTGATGCCATTTGTGTGGAATTATATGCAGAGAAAGCTAGCCATTGCCTCATTTTTTGGTAGAGTCAATGGCTTTGGCTGGATGTGGTGAAGCGCCCTGGGCAAAGGGCGAGGATGAGGGAATCGGCTGAAAGGGCGGTGGGATCTGGCCCAAGCCCACTTGCAAGTCTGCACCTCAACACGACGCGCCTCGTCTTGCCAAGGCAGCTTCAACATCATGAGGGCTAGGTCGTGGTCCCCAATATGAATGGAAGGGGGAGGGCATTGTGAGATTTGTGTCAAGTACTAACCATGTGCGATCGAGTCTTGCCATGGTGCTTGCCGGCAAACTCAGTCTCGTCGCCGTTGCCAGAGGCGTTGCCAGGCTTGAGGTGGGAGGGCAGAGCACTCTTGATTGCTGAAGCCATCTTGGTTGATTTCTGCTGGAAATTGGTTCTGAACAGGTAGAAAGAACGCGAGTATCTCCAAATCACCAGGTGAAGTTGGAGAGATCAAGGCTGTTGTTTTTGGGAGGGAGCGTCGTGTTGATATCGAAAGGTGATGGCGGGGAAGCTCCAGAGATCGCCCTCGAAGTCTCTGTGGCAGAAGAAATGATTAGCGTGGGTTGACGTAATTGGAGATTGCCCCCTTTTTGCAACGCCTACTGCCACCATTGCTGCTGTTGTGCCGCTTTCTGTTGCCGCCACGTTGCCGCCATGCTGCCGCCCAGGCATTGGAGCTCACAGACGATCAGCCAGTCCTGAGCTTAGGCTGCCCGCTATGGCCTCAGGAGAGGTGGTTCACGCAGGTAGCGCTCACACCATGCCCTTGGAATCACAAGACAGGTAGCCAAAGATTCTCTGAGCATGGGAGCTGCTTCTGTGGAGCTGGGACATGGGCCAATCAATGCCAGCGGGAGCTTGGTGTTTGTTTCCAGTGGCAGCAGGACAGGGCAGGCGAGCAAGGGAGCCATGACAATGCGGTGAGGATTGCTGGGAGCAGCGAAGTGGTTGGACTTACATGTCTACACTCGGGGAAGTCTGGGTATCTCGACTGGCTGTTCTAAGAAGGACTTGCAGGCCGGGGACAAGGAGGGAAAGAAGAAGACAACAACAAACCGGCAGACGTGGACGATGCGGACAAGGACAACTTTAAAGATGAATTTCCAGTGGGTCCTCTGGTGCTCTGGTCCAGGGGGCGGGAAAAAGAAAGGAGGCAGCTCTGCTGAGATTCAATTATACATAGTACATAGTACCTGGGTATGGACAAGCTGGGCAAGCCACGCTGTTGCTGGTCCTTGTCCTAGTCCTGGTGCTGCCGTGTGTGGGAGAGCGGTCAAATAATGTTAGTGCGGGATGTACCTCGTGGAGGCACACCTCAATGTTAAAGTGGTGGAGGGTGGATGCAAGGGGGGTGGAAGGTGTTCTCGTCCCTCCCACCCAGACTCCCTATTCTCGCTGCTTGCAAACAAGCTTTGGGAGAGCTCAATGGAGGGGATGCCTGTCAAAATTCCATCTAGCAGGCCGATCATTGACCAAAATAACCACCCTGGGTCCTGGCTTTGCGAGATTTCCCATCCTCTCATCTGTCCAATCTCAATTATTTCGCAAGTAGTGGCCTAGCTAAGATGCGAAGATCTCTTCCAAGCAGGCCGGGCCACTGTTCCATTCAACTCTTATCGGTCTCTCCCCCACGAGCCCACGACGTGACATTGAAGATCGTTGAGGGGCGAAAATGGCGAAGCTTTTAGCGTCGCTGTCATTAAATCTTCCCAACATTGGCACTTGGCTGCAACCAGACCACACACTTCCAGGAGCTATCCGCCAATTTTTCGCTCATTCTGTCTCCCTCCAAGACGGGTTCACCGATGGGGCGACGGCCGCCCGCGAGCAGTCACGTCGGCTAGGTTGAGGCGCGCGAGAATCTTACGGGACGAGGGATTGTCCGCAGCAGCGACAAGTCAAGAATCCAGTCCTGTGGCCAGAAGACCTTATCGATCCTCTGCGGAGTTGTCCCATCATCGGGCTTGATTATTTGACAGGGCAGGTCCCAAAATCCTAAATGACATAAGACGACGTTGGCCGAGCCTTGCACACGTCCAAGATGCTTCGACTGCGATCCGCACGCACTTGGTGCGCAGAGTCCCCGAGGGGAAGGCGAATACATCTGTCGCTAACGGCTCGCTGATCAACACCTGGCAGCTTCAACCGTCGCCCGATTGGGAACCCCCCAGTCGTCCAGCGGGAGCTAAAAACAACCTTGGAACCTGTCGAAGGGGGGGCACGATACCCGACAGGGCGTCCGGCCGGTGGGCTGGGTGGGACAAGGGGAAATTTAGGCGACTCATTCGTCTCGAGCTGTCGACGGGCAGCATGCAACGGGGCCTCGTAATAATCACAAAAAGTCAAGGCAGCTGTTGTCACAGTGACTGATCATGGTGTGCCGTCAGGTTCCCTGGAAATGAGCACCTATTGCCAATAGACAGCCTGTCCTGGGCTGTCCCGGTAACAGCCACGCCCGCAAGTAGTCCGATGTCGTTAAATTTGGGACACTACAAACTGGGGCTGTGAGCTTGCTCGGTCGGGATAGGCGCCCCTCCTCAATGCGCTGGACCCCTCGGGAAGCTCCAACCAAGCTGGCGGATCCGAATCCCATCGTCGCCCAGCAAATGTGGCTTGTTGTTGACGGGTGCTGCGAACAGTGGAATCCGACGACACCAGAGCCCGGCTCGCATGCCCGGTTCGAGCTGTTCCTGCCGGTCGTTGTTCGAGCCCCTCTTGTTTTCCAGCGCCCTCTGGCACGCAGCTAGCAAACCGTGTTATCAGGCCCTCGTGTTCTCCCGGAGGCGGCCGCGGGCGGCCCGTGGTCGATACCCACCCTGCATTGCTGCACGCATGTATGTGGTCGTGGCAGTGATCAACTCATGCCCCTAAAACGCCCCACGTGGGGAGCCACGCTCGCTAGGCCACGACTACTGCGCAGGGGCGGCCGACAACGACGTCCAACTCCCGGACGCAACCAGCGGTGGGCCCCTTCTAGTCCCTTGGGCCCGGCCAGGCGAGGGTGCCATCCGAGCTGCTTTGCCAACGGTCAATAGCTTCTAGAATGTCTCCATGGACTGGGCCCCGGCCCCGAAAGGGCCCCATCCGTTCTCGTATGTCTGAGATTGACCCTGGGCTCCCCAGGCGAGAGGGGGGGAGGTGTTCTTGTCTTTGACACTACCACGTTGGAAACTGCATCCGACATGAGATGCAAACGCACAAAGTCAAGCTTCGGCCGCCTGTCAGCTGTGGATGAATGCGCCACTCAGGAAGCTTGGAAACGTCATTCGCTGCAGTGCGCACGCCGCAACGCGCAGGTCAGAATCGGCCACATAGCGCCACACCTAGAAACTGGTGTAGTCAAGAGATTGACGTGATGTAAGGTCAGATAAGGTGAGATTGGATGAGGTAGAATGAGATTTGATTTGGTTAATGAGGTGAGACCGGTAAAATGGGATCAGTAAAGTGAGAGCTGCAAGAAGCAAACGCGCAGTGGTGTTGAGCTTCGGCCGCTTTGTGGGCTGGAAGTACACCACCCAGAAGTTGGAAGAGCTCTACTTGCTACAGTACACTTGGAAGGCAAAAGAATCTTCCATCACAAACAGCTTTGGCAATTCGTTTGTCAACCACTAGGCAGCACTCTGTTCTGAAGACAGGCCCTCCTAACCAACACGGAGCTCTGCTGCCGCCGCCTCTCCTCCAATCCTGACTGCGTATCACATCAATTGCTTGCGGAGCTATCAACGAATACCCAAGCCACCGTCACCGTCAGCTGCGCTTTTCAGCTTTCCAATGGCTTGACCCTCTCACAGCCCGTTTCAATCATTGCAGGCTAAGATCCAAGAAACCTGCCAGCTGACTCCCTGTCAAGTTGCCCACGCAAATCCTGGCAGTTCTAGTACCCTGCCACCATATCGCCTTACAGCCGCAATCACATAGCCTTGTCTCGAAACAATCGCTCTGTATAACGTCAGAGTGCTGTTCTCTTTCGAGCTTGGCCAATCCCGCTAGATCACCTGGCTTGTTGGATTGTAGGTATGTGGACAAGCCCATGTCATTGCAACGATCATCGTTGACACATGCTAGGGCTACAGACTCTATGAGAAAACTGGATACACAGACAAAGTCGGCGAGATGGACCAGAAGGGTTCTGAGACGCCCAGTCGAGGTCTCGACATAAAGGGACTTGGATCCTGGAGCACCTGGCCCAACCGCTTTGCAATTCTTGATGCAGAATATTACACCATGTTGCACAGTCGCACCCAGAGCCATGGTGTGTACGTCGACATGCCTTATGAGCCATCCAACTACAGTAACAAAGATGGTCAGATCACATCTACGTTCGAGGACAGACTGACGGACGACTCTACTATGACCTGTTGCCTCCCATTCCCTTCCAACAACTCACATGTTTCCTCTGAAGGATTTCCAGCTGGTCGTCAGCCGGAAATTCGACTGGATGGCGGAAAGTCTACACAGGACAACAAAACTCAAGCCAAGAGATCCCGAGTTGGTCTCGCAGGCGTCACTCTCGACCCTGACAGCTCAGTCATTGGTGCTTCCTATACTTTGAGTCTTCTGCAAAACAATCGCGACGACGAAGTGTCCTGGGACCATAGCTGGGACAAGACCGAGCCCCGTGATGAGGTCAATACGATGGCACGGTTGAATTCTGTCGCAAGGGGAATGTGCCGCAAACCTGGCAAGGTTGTTGCCTTGTGCCTTGAGATCCAGAGGAACACTTTGACGGCGATCACTCAAAACCAGCTGGATGGAGATGATGCCGAACGGGATTTGCGCACTGCGGGTGAAGATGAAGGCAATTATCTCCCCATGGAGGGCAATATCCGAAAGTGAGTATAGCATCCAAATTTCTATACGAAAGCGGTCTGTTTGGTCCACTGACAGTGAGGGCAGTATCCTACAAGAAATGAAGGAACAAGACGAGGAACCTGGCCTCAAACGTCGCCTTGCGAGGGATGAACCCAGTAGCGCTCTGAGAGTCGCAATCAGGCAAACCACTCAACAGTGCAACGCCAATCAGAAGGTTCTCATTCCATTGAAAGAACACATTGAAGTACTGGAGCGGTTTGAGAGAAAGCAGGCGGAGTGGAAGACGAGAAGAAGCGGGGTTTTCCTTGCAATCCGCGAAACACTCACCTACTGTCTAGTCTCCAGTTTCAAATTATATCGAGCAACAGTCATCCGATCGTCATTGAAGAATGAGAGTGTGAAAAAGAGATAGGAACAATTTGGATCGCTCCCATTCAAACCCGATTCCACGGAATTCGACATCACCTGGATAGCAGACTTGAAGAAAGAGGCAAAATCACTTCAAAGGGCAATTCGACTCATATCTAAATACGAGGTGGCTTGGATGCACCCGGTCTGCAATTTCCTGGGGCTCAGTCGTTCTGGAAATGCACAGCCACGGGAGTTCGACGATGAGGCGCTGTTCGAGTTTGGCGGGCGTGTTCTTGAGGATCTGCGTCGAGGAGTGCACCGTCGCTCAGACATCCGAACACCCTGGGGCGACACTTACGGAAGCATACCAAATGAGGTGTCCATTGAACGAGTGCAAGGAGTCCTTGAGGCTCTACGGGCCTCGTGGGCGTTCTGGTCTCAAACTTGGCGCCAGGTCGAACAATGGTGGCAGCAACTAGATGACAAAATTCGCGTTTATCTCCAGGATTTCTCTTCTGCCACAGTCGAATTCGACCAGTCGAAACTGAAATGGCATATGCAGTTCTTGCACAGCTTATTCACATCCTCTCGGGCTGTCTTGTTACTTTGTGTGGCGCGGGTGACATTTCTCCTGTATGTCGCTCCCTGGGGAGAACTTGCACCGGAAGTCTACGCTACCTTACGACTGAGGGCATTCTGGGCACTGAGAGACGCTTGTCAGTCTTGGCACATGCTTGTACGGAAACCTTGGTCAGTGGCATACTGGGTCAAGTCGGTGTGTATAGCGATGGACAGGCAAAGATCAAAATTCGTTGATGACAGCGCCCCAGACGATGGCTTCAGTTACGACTACTCCGAGGACATGGTTGATGCCGACGAGCAAGCTGATTCAGAAGATGCGGACTTCAGAAATAGTGAGTTCTTTCCGCAGAAGTCAAAACGTGGGGTCTGGGAGTTTTTCAGAGCACAACCTGCCCAATGGGAGCTTTTCAACGATTGCTGTTCCATGGACTACTGGTACAGGGCACATAGTGAAATGGGCCGTCAAGTGCAATGGTACAGATCGATCAACGGAGGAAAGCCCCTTCACATCTCCGTCATCCAAGACGAGGCCGCAGTGGAGGTGTCCGAGAACGATGCCCGGTCGTGTGCAGTCCAGCTCTGGCCATATTTCATTGAAGCATGGAAAAGTGTAAATCCCTATGAATTCAACTACGACGAGGAGACAATGCAAAGCTTGGCTCGCATGGTCCGCGCCTCGAAAGAAGGAGCAGTCGACACGTGGTGGCCGGAAGAGTTGAGCATCCACAAAGGGCAGAAACAACACGTTGGGTTCAGAATCAAAGCCCACAGCGAGGCGATCTTGTGTCAGGACTGGGTGAACCGTCGGGTACGTCACTGCTGTTTCCATGACACCGAAGATGCCCATTTGCGTCCTTGTTTGCTAATACTATCGACCCTCAGACTGAGAACCCGAAAGTGAGACTGCCGGTATTTGGTTCCTCCCGACCCCTGTGTAATACCTGCGCGGAGTTCCTGCGCGCTTCATTCTCCGCCTTTGGAGCCAACTTCGACACGCTCGCCCGCATCGTACCGTACGAGCACAGGGCGTACTCGGCAATTTGCATGCCACATGGCTCGAAAGCGGCTGTGGTTGAGACGGCGGCTGTACAGCTGGAGTATGCCCTAGGCCGTGCATTGCGTAAGCCGGTGCGAGACTCCTTCCACGCCCTGGCGAAGAGTGTGGGTGGGCATTTGCTGCCCAGCCCCGATCTGCTGCCCAGTCCTAGCCCCAGTGACCACTGGCCCAGGGACTGGGACACAGCGTCGAACGCTTCAGCAGGAATTTTAGATGCGTTGTAATTGGCGTCGTTCCTAACCTCCACGGATTCGAGCGGTGCGGTATCGACCACGCAGTATTGTCCAAACAGTTGGCTTCAGGCGTGTTTTGTTGGAAACGAGAGGTACTATGTCGGACATTGTCTATCACTGTTTTGGGGCGCTTAACCTGCAATGTGTAAAAGTACTTGTTCTGGGAAGATTTGGTCCATTCTGCCTTGATTCGGAGGCATAGGAGCGCTGTGGTGCTCAAACACATAATAACTAATTATTGAAAACACTTTGTATCAACGATTTGGAATTTGGAATCTGTCTTGCGGTTGTAGCATTTGAGGTCGTGTACAGTTGTGTGAAGCTCATGTTGTCAAACATTAACTCGAACATCCTGATCACTTGCACATGGAGCATGTTCTGTATATATCCATTGCCTTACAATTTCGAAAGAGAAAGATACTCTTGAATGGGAGCAGCGTTTTCGACTCGCGACATAACATGGTAGCCTTTCGCTCATCTTCAAGCTCATTCAAACTGCGCAAAATACCAAGATGGCTATTTTCCAATACACCTTACAATTCCTACACATGGCTTGGGAGCCATTCCTAATGCAAAATGCAGTTTCAGAAACCGGCCGCCCAGCCTTACACCCTAGTATGATGCGAGCTTAGTTAAAGATGAGCCACGGGGTTGTACTGATTACAAACAGATTTCCAATGAGAGGGACCAGACCCTTGGGTGAGATAAGGTGGGGTTGAGAGTTAATATGACGGACCGAGATGAGGCAGATGAGATAGATGAGATTGAATTGATGGAGCAGATGAGATATATGAGATGGATGAGAGGGAATAAATTAGTATGAATAAGAGGATGCAAGCAGCAGATGCACGAAATGCTACCGTACCTGCCAAGACCTCAATCCAGTGCCGAGACTTCCCGCAAGCCCACTCACTAAGATGCTTAGAACGCTGGCGGTGGGGTGGCACCAACAACCCACCTCCACCACAGACTGCCGTGGCTTCCCACCCACCCCCGGTACTTAGGTACAAAACTACTGCACGCCGGGGCAGAGTTGGTGCATGTTCGTCTCAACACCAGTAGAAGCTGCGTGACACGCCGTCTGGTGCGGTTCGTGAAACCCTCATGTCTTGCTCATTGATAAGCTCTAGCCAGCCAGCCCAGCCCAGCCGGTGCTTGCTTCATCCCGGCTGGGTCTCCCCAGGCAAGTCGGGGGGCCAGTTTGGATTGATCGACAGGCCAATGATGAAAACGCTTTGCTGTCCATGCCGTAATCTCTGGCCACTTGCTGTCCCTTCCACGCACCGTTTCTCCACGTGGGGCCCTCTCTTTCTCGGTGTTCCCTCGATTTCCCTTTTCCTCGACTTTCCCAAGCGAACAATTATCAAGACCCCCCAGGTGGGAGGTGCCTCTTTGAGCTTCGGAAGGACTTGGGGCGACTGACTGACTGATTGACCCCTTTTTTGACATGACCGCTTTGTTTGGAAATGAGGTTGCTCCGCGGCAGGATCCCCCCAGCAGCCCGTCCACCCTTTCGCGTGACATTCTACATTCCTGGCTGGAAACGCACACTTGCTTCACTTGGCCAACCGACCCATTCACTGTCTTGGGTGACTTCGATGCAGAATAAACACTTAGTGGGCGATTGAGCCGATTCATCACGTGCGGTGTCCCTACGAGGTTGGGATTTAACCACTTCCATTACTGCCCCTACCTGCAGAGGCCGCTCTGTCCGAGACGTTGGCCTCCAGAGACAGTCCACATCCTACGATGGGCAGCTACTCACCCGCCGATCAACTGCCTTACTGGCAAGTCAACATCCCATCAGAAGACCGCCAAGAAGAATGCCCAGAGTTCCTACGCAACATCAGCGCCAAGGACATCAGCATCATCGGCACGCCTGACGAGGACTACCGCGTGCAGACATGGCAGCAGGTGGTAGACATCATCAGCACAGGAAGGCTTGCCGATTTCCAACGCTGGCCGTCTGAACTGCGAAGGTACCGCCAGTACACCTGGGACCTCAAGCGCGCCCACGGGAGCATCATGAACTTCATGCTGAAGCAGAGGCTATGTTGGAGCGAGCCGGTCGTGCCCCAGGGAAGCAAGCTATTCGAGTGCCAGGAGGATTTCAAAATTCTGATGAACGATTGGCCGTATGGCCTCGACAAACGCATCGTCCACCTGGTGGTTTGGACCAAGTTCGAACTGCCGGACGACCATGAAACCGAAGCTGAGATCGAGGCGTTTGTGAACAAGACTTTCTCACCAAGCGTGTCACGGGACAAGGTCAGTGACTATACGCCCCTGGCAGAGAGTAGATTGAAGCTGACGTCGAAGCCATAGTGCATGTGGTTCAAAAACCCGCCAAGTCTCAAGTCGGTTCACTCCGTGGAGCACTTCCACGTCATGTTGTTCCAACCCGATCCAGACTTTGTGCGGCATGTCACAAATGGTGACATCCCACGGTGCCAGAAAGTGGCAGTGCCATGAGCAATGAAGCAAGGAGGACACGAATCGTCCGTCCTCCAAATTCTGCAATTTTTGCCCGCCTAGGATCATGGGCTGGCCCCACCATGGTTTCGGTGTGCTCTCAGAGCTTAGCGGTGCGACCGGGTGCCATTGGTGACGGGTGCTGAAGCTCGGACTTCGACGACGGGGCAGTCGGCAAAGGGAACAGCGGTGGGCTTCTCCATGCTGACCTTGACCTGCCAACCCTCCTCACCCGTGAAGAGCTCATCGGGGTTGGGCTTGAAGTCTTTCACGATGGTGCTGGTCAGATGCGCACCAAGAGCTTCTAGCGTCTCAAAGGATGACTTTTCCAGGACCTGATAGACGGTCAGCAATGGGAAAACTTTCAGTAGAGGACAGAAAGTCCAAGATTAGACAGATAGAGGTGTATAGTACCTGGACGACAATCTTCTCAAGCTCACAATAGAGGTCCGGGTAGTAATCGAGCTTATCAACTTCCACGTCGACGACAACAAACTGCTTTGCCTTCCTCTCGTTCTCGTTGACCCCTATCAAGACAGGCAACTTGATCCTGTGAAGCTTCAGGCAGAGGCCATACATTGAAAGGGCGGCGGGTCCAACAGTGAAGGGGGCATAGACGTTGGAGGCCGTCAGGCTGACCCCCTCACCCAGCAGCGATGCCTTTGGCAGGCAGACACTGAGGGAGATGAACCTGAGGCGGGAGCGGTCCAGCAAGGGGGCGGCCTCCGGCTCAGCGTCGGCGCCGTCGACGTTGCGGCCGGTGAGGACGATCCAGATCATCTCGAGCAGGACGCGCAGGTCGATGCTGGCGTCTGCGAGGGCGGCGTGCTCGTTGGAGCGGTCGACGCAGGCCAGGATCAGCTTGCTCAGCTCGCCGTAGTGCACCGTGTCGCCGCTGGTGACGTTGTCGGCGGCGGCAGCGGCGCCGAAGGGGCGCGAGAAGTGCAGCTCGGCCGTCACCTGCAGCGGCTGCTGCATCCTCCCGCGGCCCCAGGCGTCCTGCGGGCCCACGACCGTGGTCTGCAGGTTGCGCACGCGCACGACGGCCAGGGGCTCGCCGGCGGCGTGGCGGACCGTCCACGAGGAGCGGAGGCTCATGGTGAGAGATAGGGAAAAGAAGGGGGGCCACCGGTTGGGCCAAGGGCGAGCGAGAGTGGGTTGACGGCGAAGGTGGTGGCTGTTGTTCCGCGGATGATACCAATCGGGAACAGGGCGCTTACGCTGCGGCAACCTTGAGCATGCCTCGGTCAACCTGGATGTAGACTATGTAGGCCAGACTATGTTTTTTCCAAGACGGCTGAATGTCGATCTCAGAAGAGGCTGATGAACCCGTGAGCGTTGAGTGCTGCTCAGGAATGGAACGATGATCCTTGAGGCTCGAGGTTGTTCCTGGTCAGGGTTCAGGGGGTGGGTGGAGACAGGACCAGAGAGGACTTGGGCTTTTGCTGCGGGTGTCGGTCGTCCTCTGCTTAGTGACTTTCTGGACTTTTCCCCCACGCGAAGTTAATTTTCCCGGAGCGGATCACTTCCTAATTTCCCATCTCCCCCAAGCTTTGTTCAACGACAAGATATGGCGCTCAATCACACTCACGATTCCACGGTTCTCCCTCAGCTTCGCATATGATTGCCTCCGGCTCGCTTTGCCCGGTATCCCGGGCCCCTTGCGCCTTTTGCTTCCCCCTTCATTAGACTAATGACTCTGTGTCTCTGTCCATCGTGCTACCGCCAACATGCACACATGCGTGCAATAGATGTAGGCGGCCGCTAACAAGCGAGGCAGCAAACCCCGGCTTATCTTCGGGCGTCAGGAGTGCAACCATCTCTGTCTTGTCTAATATATTGTCATGACATACTGCGTCCTTGGCGAGCACAGCCGGTCAATATTTCCATCGGGAAGTCTTCAACTCTTGAGCCGCGAACGGTCTCGAGCACTCTTCATTTCTGCCACGCCGCTGGGCAAGTGCTTAGCAGCAGATCACCACGAGGCCGAGAAGCTGATCTCGTTCTGAAATTGGTAGAATTTGGTAATAACTGCTGGGCATACATCTCGGCACAGGTCTTGATGGCCACAAGCTCATCAGGGTATAAGGCTTGTGAGGCTTGTCTCAGAGACATTGTGGCGTGTTGTATGGCGCCGGCAGACCCCAGATTTTATCGACCAGGATGTTTGCGGCATGACAAGCCCATCCCATGCAGGAGACCAACGGCACGCCGTTGTTTGCTCTTTAGCCTGGCCTTGGCGGATGGCTACTTACGTTTCAAGTGGACACAGCGCGGGAATGGGGCCTCGACCTATTCGGGCGTTGTTTATATGGCAGATGACTTCTCGGTCAGTATGCCTCCGAGCCGCTTAATTTATCTCGCCTTGGTGTCCCGGCTCCTACTCATACGATCGGCAATGCATGCGGCCTCGAGAGATGCTCCCTCCAATCGCAATGGTCCCAGCTCCTCCATCCAGGCCAGCCCAGCCAGAGTCTCATTCTACTGCCATATGCATCGCGCACCACTGCAATCTGCGCCAGGCTGGCCGTGATGGGATGTCACCCCTAGCCGTCTACCTGGCGCTGACCATCCCGTAGAGTGGGAGCGCTACTGCTATCGCGTCTTGGGCGTCATCGTGGGCGAGTTACGGGCCACGGGAACCCCATGGATCTCCCGCCGGGCAGCGGCTGTGGCTGCGCTTTCTCCACATCCTCGAGGACCTTCTCTACGGGGTAGCTTCCGTTGACAGTGGAGATCAATACCTGGCAGAGTTTGGTGGGCAGTTTAACCTTCGGAATAGAAGGGCCATGAGCCGAGTCGAGGTCTTGGAAAAGGGGTTCGACGGGGATATAGTCTCAAGTGTTCGTAGGTATATAAGAAGGACAGAACGGCTTCGAATCTGAAAAGGTTGTTTCCTGTCATCCTCAGCAGCAGCCATCTCCTTAGCTTCCTCTCTTGTCCACTTCTCTGTGAGACTCCTTCGCTTCTTGGTTTCTTCATCTACAAAGATTTCGGTTCTACCGTCGTTACATCACGATGTATCGATCAGCTGCGGCTCTCTCCTTTGCCTCGGTCGTCCTCGGCCAGCAGGGTAAGCTACTCACTTGTTTCCGTCTTGAATTTATAAGATGTACCTATGCTAATGCCCAACAGCCGGTACCAACACGCCTGAGGTGCACCCGGCTCTGCCCATGTCCACCTGCTCTGAGTCCGGCTGCACTACGGAGTCGACCAAGGCTGTGCTCGACGCCAACTGGCGATGGGCTCACACCACCACGGGCTACACAAACTGCTACACAGGCAACAAATGGGACGCAACCCTGTGCCCTGACGGGAAAACGTGCGCCGAGAACTGCGCCATCGACGGAGCAGACTATGAGGCCACCTACGGCATCACCACCCCGGAGGACGGTGCCCTGAAGCTTTCGTTCGTGAAGACCAACGACAACGGCAAGAACGTGGGATCTCGTCTGTACCTCCTCGAGTCCGACACCGAGTACAAGATGTTCAACCTGCTGAACAAGGAGTTCACCTTCGACGTCGATGTGTCCAACCTGCCTTGCGGACTGAACGGCGCTGTTTACTTCGCCCAGATGGACGCCGATGGTGGTCTGTCCAAGTACGCAACCAACAAGGCCGGCGCTGCGTACGGAACCGGATACTGCGATGCCCAGTGCCCCCAGGACGTCAAGTTCATCAACGGCGAGGCCAACAGCCAGGGATGGAACGGAACAGACGAGAACTCCGGCACCGGACAGTACGGCAGCTGTTGTTCAGGTTCGTTTTATAGCTCTCTGTCTATTGCAATGTACCGCCGGTTGCTAACACATACCAGAGATGGACATCTGGGAGGCCAACCTCGTCTCCACCGCATACACTCCTCACCCCTGCTCCGTCGACGGACAGACGCGGTGCGAGAGCGAGGCCGACTGCGGTGCCGGTGACAGCCGGTACTCCGGAGTCTGCGACAAGGACGGTTGCGACTTCAACTCGTACCGCATGGGCGACACGTCCTTCTACGGCACGGGCCTGACCGTCGATACCTCCAAGCCCATCACCGTCGTGACCCAGTTCATCACCGACGACGGCACCGACGCGGGCACCCTGTCCGACATCAAGCGGTTCTACGTCCAGGACGGCAAGACGATCCCCAACTCCATGTCCAGCATCGCCGGCGTCGACGCCGCCAACTCGATCACCGACGGTTTCTGCGAGCAGCAGAAGACCGCCTTTGGCGACAACAACTACTTCAAGACCAAGGGTGGTCTCGCCAAGATGGGCGAGGCTCTGAAGAGCATGGTCCTGGTCCTGTCCATCTGGGATGACCACGCGGTCTCCATGAACTGGCTCGACTCTTCTTACCCCCCTGACAAGACTGGCCTCGGCGTTGCCCGTGGAACCTGCGACCCAGCCGCCGGCCTCCCAGAGACCGTCGAGGCCGCCCACCCGGACGCAAGCGTTGTCTACAGCAACATCAAGTTCGGCACGCTCAACTCGACCTTCACGGCTTAGAGAGGGATGCTTATTAGAGGCAAGACCAAGGCCGAGCGCCGGTCACTTAACGAGGCGAAGAAGATGATAGACTCAGCTTCATAGAAAAGGGATCAGGCGGGACAGGGAGAAACATAGATATACACGTGGACAGGAGGGCTTATTCCTAAAGGGAGGTGATAGACTTGATGTCTCTGCTGCATCTGGCCAAGCTTTTCCTTCTTGTATATAGTTGGAACTTTTCATCTTTCCAGACTGAACATAAATGCACATATACTTTTCTTGACTCACACGGTAAAGGCCATCAATGCCTTGTCTGAAGACAGGGCTGACTCGTTTGCTTCACGGGTGACACTTGTTTAAAACACGTTCCGTCGAAGAAATGACGGAGAAGAACATGCAGACTGCAAAACGGGCAGCGGAAATGAGGAGCAGTTGAGATACGCTTATATATTGTCCATATATCTATGTGTGTGGGTCCTCTATACACAGGGTGGTTATGTACATATGCTTCTACAACTATGTACGTCAGGCGCAAATCATAGTCAGCCACTACCTCGATGGCTCTATATTGTCTGTATGTTTGTTGCAACTGAATAGAAGTGGATGTGTGATTTTTTACCTAGGTATGTATGCTTTCGGAAACACTATGTACCAAAGTACTACAATTCATAACTCATAATAAGCAACGGTCTCTTCTGCGATGGTCATGACCCGACGTTGAAGAGGCTTGTATTGTGCTATGTATGTATATACGCTGTTTTGATACAAGAAGGCAGGTACAATCTATGGTGTACCCCTAACCCATCATCCAACTCCTCGATGTGCAATGAAACGGGCTGAA
The DNA here is from genome assembly GCA_013435955.1 of Diaporthe sp. HANT25. Classification (NCBI taxonomy): domain Eukaryota; kingdom Fungi; phylum Ascomycota; class Sordariomycetes; order Diaporthales; family Diaporthaceae; genus Diaporthe; species Diaporthe sp. HANT25. The sequence goes on along the minus strand of JACBFG010000013.1, from coordinate 2,664,250 downwards.
TACAGTACTTGAAACTATTTCTGCTCATGCTCACTTTATGCCCGTCAAGCCACGGCTGACCAGACCCCGGTCACCTCAACGATGACGTTGACAATGGTGCTCACAGTCCACAGCGTTATCAACGTGATTCCGATCTTCCTGGTCATCATCCACTTATTGGTAGGGACCAAAATGAGGAGCATGACAAGCGTCAGCAGCACGGTGATGGCGGATATGAACAAGGTGCCCGTGACTTCGATATGGTAGGACTTGTAGTGAAGGGGCTCATCCGGGTGTTTCTTGTGATGGTGCTTTGCGCCCTTGATACTCATATACGTTCCTCCAAGTCCAATGCCAAGGAGGATGTTCAGCATGGGGCCGCCGAAGCAGGCGGATCTAGGGCATGTTAGCAACGAAGAGACAAAAGAGGTACGGCCGAGGGTGGGAAAGCGACATACAAAGCCATGACTGGATAGCCCAGGCGCGCGACCGTGATATCGGCAACCAAGTCACCGACTGAGTTGCCCACGGCGAAGACTGTCAAGCCGAGGATTGCCTCGGACATGCCGAGAATGACGCCAGCTGCTTTGAGGACTCCGACCACCTCTTCCGCAATTGTCGAAATCCACGCTATTGCAATGATGAAGCCCAGGAAGCAGAAGAGGAAGTGGTATCGTGGCTTGGTGTCCGGGGTGGTAGAAAGAAGAAGTATGGCGAGAAGTACAAGGGAAATTAGAAGCGAGTACAGGATCATTTTGATCAGTGTCTTAACGGGTGAATCCATATACTTAGCCCAGACTATGAACGCCGTGAACAAAGGGCCTGTGAACAGCTGAAGCGCGAGGAGCCATCGGTTCCAACCACCTTGCTCGTCATCCAATGTCGTGGGCTCCGAACCTGGCCCTGACGCCGAAATTGGCCGCTCAGTCTGCGGGCTTGGCGGAGGCCGAAGGCCTGGGAATTCGCGATGATTAGCTAATTCAGGAGTGACACCGACGCTCAAGGCGTATCGTGAAGCACTTGATGATCGAGACCTTGTGGACCGCGCGCGTCTGCGGTATTCTTGCCACTCCGTCTCCGGCTGTATCGCGGTTTGATTCTCTACTGCGATAGCAGGAGGGTTGATGCCCAAGCCAGTGGGAACCTGTGATGACTGAAGACCATCTTCCGCCGGTGAATCGTCACAGTGGTCCTCAGTCTCGACGACTGGCAGCGTGGCGACCAGAAAGAAGACCGTCGGTGTTGAGAAGACGCTAAACAGCTTGTCCCATATGCTTTTCTCTCGCCAACCCTGCAAAGTTGGCAACATGGTTCGCCACAGAACATGCGGTGGCGGCAAAATGTTATAGGGCCACCACCTTACGGGTTTTGGTGATTCAGGAAGATCAAGGCCCGGGATGTGGTCGTCCTCCAGGGCCGAATGCGGTAGCAACACCGAGTGAGACCGGCCACGCTTGGGAGACCGCCGGCCATCGTGTATGGGCGAATCGTGGTACCCAGGGAAAGGTGACAAAGATGGCGAGGATGCTTGGCTTGGCCCTAACTTTGGGCTCGGTATCTGTAAAGAGAGCGCCGGGGTGGAAGCCTTGGTCCTTGTGGGCTCTGAGTGTTCTGGGACCAGCTCTGGAGACTGTGCGGGCAGCCGCTGGGTCATGTCGGGTGGGGCAAGACGACCATCTCTCGTAGTTGTAACAGCAGGGCTAGGTGTTCTGTCTCTTCCACTGTCGCCAGCCGCACGATGGTCCCCCGGCGTGAGCAGGCTGCCCTCACGCGTCTGTGTTGTTGTCATCGAAGGGCTCCTGGTTGTATGCTCCTGCACCATACCTCCAGACTGGTGGGGCGTCTCCTCCGCCACCGGATCAGTCTTGAGCAGAGGTGGCCGTAATATGTGTTCATTCTGGAAGTTACGGGGCGCATCTCCAGACGATAGCGCTCTGTCCCTAGTCAGTGATGGCTGTGTCGATGTTGCTGCGTCATTGTTGTCTGCCTCAAATTGTAACAAATCTGAACTCCTCCGAGCCAAAAGGCCCGCAGAGTTGTAGTCAGAGTAGCCTCTCGCCAGTGGAGCCATGCGCATATTCCGAGACCTCTGTAGGGAGGATAGTATGGACCTGAACTCGAGTGCACCCACCAAGCTCGGCCGGATCGGAGTGATGGTAGTGTGGCTTCTTCTGCCGCGAGGACGGTTGACACGCATGCTACTCGTCATCTCCGATGCAATGTGTCGCTTCTGCTCATCTTCGTCGTCGTCCTGCGATGACCCGTCGGCATTAATCCGGGGGCCATTCTCCAAAGCGCTGATGTCCGGCAGGTGGCTGGACGCCCTGCGTGATCCCACCCTTTCATCATCATCGTCATCCCCAGGATCATCATGATAAGGCTCGATCTCGTCCCCAGCTTGGATAGAAGCACCGGAGTAGTGGTTGTGAGCAACTGCCTGCTTAATGCGCCGCTTCTGCCTTGATGAGGAAAACAGATGCCACCCAAAAACAAAGCAGACGTAGAAGCCGTAAAATGCGATCATGAATGCACACTCCCAGAGATGCATCTTACCATCGGTGAGGAATATCATGGTGAAGCTCACGGCGAGGATGAAGAAGACAATGTCGCGCACGAACGTCTTCCTGCTGACCTTGAACTCGCGGACGAGAGCCATGGAGCCAGCAACAACGGCGGTGATGAAGCCAGCCGCACCTATCAGCTCGCCTATAGCCATGCTACCGCTGTTAGAGTTCATGGCAGCAAAGGTGCTGAAGACGTCGGGCGAGCCGTTCCCAAAGGCCAAAAAGGTGACCCCAGCCAGGCTCTCGGGCAGGCCAAGGACGCTGGCGATGGTGCTGAGGTTGATGCTGAAGAAGTCGCTCGCGGCGATGCCGATGGTGGAGAAGAGTAGGCCGAGCCAGAGAGCTAACAGGAAGAAAGCTATTGGCTTCACCTTGGCAAGCGTACAGTAGTAGAAGGTGAGATATGAGACCAGGCCTGGTTCATCGTCGAGGCAGTTTGCGCGCACGAAGGCGCATTGGTCCTGAGCCTGGTGGACATCATCGCATACCACCTCGGTCTCCCTCGCGAAGAGACTAGCTGGCGCGGTCGAATGGGAATGGGAGGACCAGTCTTTTAGGAAGAGGGAATATGTGGCCAGCAAGGTCATGAGAAAGAGGGTCGCGCACAGCGGCCGCGGATTGTACCGTGGCCGTCCATTCTTGGGTTTAGCCATGCTGTTGATGTCCGACAAGGCGAGGACATGTTGGGTCTGGCTGTGAAAGCCGAGATCAGGCCGCCTGGTGCATCGACAGGTGCGCACGTGAGCTCTGGCGATGTTTGAGGGTGACGCCTTTTTCGGAAGTCTGTGTCACTCAGAGGTCGGAGGCGAAAAAGCTGAGTAGCGTGGGTCGAGTGACGGCAGCTGTGCGGCTGTTCAAGGGAATGAAACGAATGAAGTAGTCTAAGAATGAGTGCTAGGGGCGATAAATGCAACGGTGCAAGGACGGAGGCCAACCAGTCCTGCCAGTCAGTCGTCAGTCTTTAGTCGTGGTGATGTCTAGGGCCGAAGAATGATTGGGCTTGAGAGTGGTGGTGACCCAGACCAGGTACTCGAAATGCACCTAGTTTCCCTGGCAGGTCGAATGCAATAGCCGTGACTGACGTATGCAGGTGGATGGAGTTGGTAGGTGGAGGAGGCCGACCGGGGACGAGATGCAAGTTACGCGGCACAAAGTCGTAGCAGTTCTAGTAGTAATAATGATAATGAGAGGTAGGACGGGACGGGACGGTAGACAGGAAGTGAGTGGTAGTCTATATCTACATTCAAACAACCATGGCACAATCATCGGCTGCCAATGCCCAGGAGGAAATGCCATGCTTTTCTCCAAAGTTTGCCGTCTCGTCTCGGAGTCTTTTTGAGAGCTCTCTTATCTCGCCTGGGGTGGCCAGTGACCTCGTGCTGTGCTCTTGCAGCCCAAACCTCTCACAGCCCCGGCATCAGAATTGGCATCAACATGGGGAAACGTGGGACTCGCTAGTAGCAGCACTGCGTGAGACTAAAATATCGATCCGAGCAGGCATTCGTGGCCACTGCGGGAAGGGTGACGTTTTGGACGGGATGACCTTCCATCCATCCAACCTTGGAGCCCAGCACTGCGGTACGGCTTGACAGGAGGACTGACAGGCAAGCCATGACCATGCATGGCTGCACATGTGGTGGCATTGAGCCCCAGGCCCCTCAGCCCGTGGATCCAGAAGTCCAGGCTCAGGTCTGGGATTGAAGAGGTATTGAGGGACCGAGGGACTGAGAAGCGAGGGCTCCAACCGCCCATCGTCCCGTTTCGAGTTGCACCATTGGAGGCAAGGCGTGGCGGAACCGGCGGGTCAGGCGGGCTCGCTCCAGCTCAGGCGAGGGGGAAGCTGCAGCCGACTGGGGCCCGTGTGCGGTCACCACACCCGCGAGCTGGGTTACTAATACGCGTGCACGGTCCAGATACCGCCGTGGTGTACTCTACAGTAGTAGTAGACCTGGACAGGTTTGACAGACAGGCCTGCCCCTCCTCCCTTAGGTAAGCAACGCTTCCGCGGGCCAGACGCGTTTCTCCGACAACAAATCGCTCCAGTGCCGCTTGCCGCTTGGTGGTGTTTGAATTCAGACTGCGACCGACCGACCGCCCCGGTTGACATCGATCGATCCCATCGCGTCGACCACCACAGTCTTTGTACCCCACGGCAATCCGCGGCCATGGCTCGAGTTGCTCAGAATGCCCGCGGGAGCAGCGCAACGAGCCGCGCTGGGAGCAGAGTCACCTCTGGTTCCATGCAAAACTCACCCTTCAAATCCCCCGTCAAGTAAGTCCATCCAGGGTAAACAAACCACCAGTCGGGCCTCAGGCTCACCACCAAAACTCTGCGATATAGAATCCCACTCAACGATGATGCCGAGGAGAAGGCGCGCCGGTTGCACTCGCGCCAGGCTCTCCAGGAAGCTCATGTCAACAAACTAAAGGCTGCTGCCACAACCCCGCTGCGCAAGCAAAGCGTCAACCTGAATGACCTCGAGAACGAGACACCTGCATCCCCTCCCCAGCGACAGAAGACACCACGGCCTAGGCAAAGAGATAACCCAGGTCCCAGTGCAGGTGCCGGCGCCGACGATGATGATGTTGTGGTTTCGGGATCGGCGGTGACGCCTATGAAGCGTCTTCCAATCTTGGCCAACTTTGAGGAGTGGATGAAGATGGCCACCGACAACAAGATCAACGCCGCCAATTCGTGGAACTTTGCTCTGATTGACTATTTCCACGACATGTCACTGCTCAAGGAAGGTGACGGCGTCAACTTCCAAAAAGCCAGCTGCACGTTGGACGGCTGCGTCAAGATTTACACGAGCAGAGTCGACAGTGTAGCTACTGAGACCGGAAAGCTTCTCAGTGGCTTGGCCGATAGCAGAGACAGCAAGAAGAAGAAAGATGGTGAAGAGGGCGAGGGCGAGGAGTCCGATGAGGAGGAATTGGATGAAGATGGCAATCCCCGGAAGAAGACGAAGCGCAAGGTGAGTTCACCAGCTCATTCAACTCACAGCTAGTATCGATCATGTGAATGACTGAACTCTCAAACAGGCTCAGCGATCGTCAGAGGCAACACTCGCGCCTTCATTTGCTTCATTGCAGCTCAAGAAGTTCGAACTGGAGTTCGCAGTAGACCCCTTGTTCAAGAAAGCCTCGGCAGACTTCGACGAGGGCGGAGCAAAGGGGCTGCTGCTTAACCATCTTATGATTGATTCCAAGGGACGGATCGTCTTCGACAGTAGTGATGACTCGGTGGACACGTCCGAGACCAAGAAGAAGCGAAAGAGACAGGCAGAGGGCGAAGATGATGGTGAAGATGACGATATTGAAGAAGAAGAAGAGGAGGAGGAGTTGGAGGATGTCACCATGAAGACGGTGGAAGAACAGGAAGAAGAGGAAGACATCGAGATTGATCTGGGCCCCCTTGCGGCACGGTTCTTCCCCGATATGGCGCGGCTGGATGAGCTGGATGTCTGTCCTTCCCTCAAGACTTTCGACATCGGAGACCCATCTGGCTCACTTGATATTCCCTTCCTGCGTGCTCCCGATGATTGGCGACAAGAGCAGGAGGCCGCGGATGAGGCTGGCTATGGCAACAAGATCGGCATGGACATCGACGACAATGCTCTCGGATTCGACGATGATGAAGGCCTCGGCAATTTCTCCATGGTAGGGGACGTCGCTTTTGGCGAGGGTGGCGAGGCCTGGGCCAAAGAAGCCGCGCTGGAGCCCCAAATGCGCGTCTTCGATGCCGGGCTTGGTGATGACGGTGGTGAAGAAGGCGACGGAGTTGATATGATGGACAATGATGGGAATGACGACTTCAACGTCTCTCTGATGCATGCACAAAAACCAGACAAGATGCACGAAGACATCCTGGCATACTTCGATCAAGCATTACAGAAGAACTGGACGAGTGCCGAGCACTGGCGGATCAGAAAGATCAAGGATGTCAACAAGCCGGTACAAACCAAGCAACGCAAGGAGAAGGAGCCATTCGAGATCGACTTCACGTCTCCTCTTGATAATTCTCTTGCCGACGTGCTCTACACCCAAGCGTCTTCCAATGCCGCTATCTCATTACCCAAGAAGGATTGGAAGTCTAAGACGAGGAATCTCCTTCCTGACGACAAGCACTTCAACTCGAAACAACTCCTCAGCCTTTTCCTCAAGCCAAAAGCCCGCATGAGCCGCCGGCGGAACTTTGGCAAGCGGCATGGCGTCTTCGGCAATGCGGACGCCAACCCGAACGTGCCTGAAGGCGAGATGGACGAGGCATTCTGGGCGCGACAGAAGGCGCCAATGCAGAGCATCGAGGACGGCGACCAAGATATGGGGCTCCCACAGGGTGACTACGACGCGAACTTCTTCCAGGATGACGGCCTGCCTTTCGCTGGAGGTCTCGATGATGATGATGACATTGATGAGTTTGCCGACGCGCGTGAACAATTTTCGCCGGAGAGGGCCATGGAGACCATCGGTGCTACGGGCGCTTTCAATGGTCTCACGGTTACTAACCCTGCAGACCTGGCGTTTGGTACCATGTTGGTCACCCAGAACAGGCGGGTGCGGCCCGAATACGTCAACTACGCACGGGTTGCGAAGAAGGTGGATGTCAGGAGGCTCAAGGAGGAGCTCTGGAGGGGAATGGACATGGAGAAGCTCGACTCGGTAAGTTCATCATCATGACACCATCAAAGATTGCCTTGGTACACTCACTAACATACCATCTAGGTGCCTCCACCCTCTGCAACAGAGGAGGGCAGCACGGAGCCTCCACCACCGTCAGCGGATAATCCAACGCTCAAGTTCACGGATGTGATGAACGGTCTGCAGAAAGTCTACTCCAAGCCGGTGATGGATGACATCTCGACCAGCTTCTGCTTCATCTGCCTGCTTCATCTGGCCAACGAGAAGGGTCTCGTCATTGAGAAGACTGATGAGTTGACGGAGCTGGAGATCAGGAAAGACTGGAATGCGCAGGTCGTTGAGGGTGATATATGAAGAGCGTGTTTTGCTTTTTTGTCAAACGAAATCCAAATACAAACGGATAGGGCGAGACCACCCCTTCCGGGGTCAAGTGTATTTTTGATCGACGAGGAGTTTCACATGGTACGAAGGCACGACAAGAATAACTACAGGACGCGCATACACCGCATGAAAGGGGGGTGTATAGGGATCGGGATGGCTAGCGTTCGCTCTTCTGGGAAGTGGGTTGTTCCCTTTGTATAATGACCGGGCCACGCGCTGCCAGTGCAGGCTTTCTGCTGTATTTACATGTTTGGATGAGGTTCCAGGGCGGCGCGTCAAGGACGGCGGGTCGCCAGCCATTCCCAAAGGATACGGGGCGGGTTCTTCCTAATGGAATCGATTGATCACGAACAGCGTTTACGCATCCGTATACACTTGGGCCCTTCTTGTCTTGGGTAACGACAAAGAGAGAGTAGATCGTGAGTCCCATTGATGTCCTGCGGGACGTGACTGAACAAATTGTTCATCTTCCATCCAAACCGAATCCCTCCGCGGCGTGTGTTCAAACATACGCGTACAAAAGCGATGACCTCTCGCCTCATTCCGCCATGTGAATGAATTTCAAAAGGCTCCAACATTGGTGTTAGCCACGCCATCGGACGAGACTTGCTCCTCGTGAATCTCAGTTTCGAGTTAGAAGGACACTGAGCCAATTCGGAGGTGTACATCCCCTTGTTTTCTTTTTTTACTTCTCTTTCGGGGCCTTCCTTAGCTATCCCACGTGTTCGGTGATTCCAAAACTCCTCTCGTGCTGCTGCTTCTGGGGCACACTTTCTCCGCAAACACCGCGCAGCAGGCGGTTCCAAATAAATGAAAAAAAGCCAGTCCATGGAGCGGCTGGCAGATCCGTTCCACCGTCAGCCATTGTCAGTCGTGGTCTTCTGCCTCTTCTCTCCACGGCCGCGGCGCGAGAATTGTCGCCGATCGAACAGATGTTGCGGCAAAGATTGACATCGCCCCATCGAAGGGACCGTACACAACAGACACAGTGCCTGCATGGCCTTCTTTTGATTGCCTCGAGCGCTCGCGGACCCCGAACCTGTGTCGGATCAACCCTGCCTGACCTCATACTGAACCCGAACGGGGAGAGCCAGTGCGGAGCCCCTTCGAGACAAGTTGCCTTCAAGCTCATCGGATACGGGCGTGCTGATATAAATACTGCGTGTTGACGTCACGATGCTGCAAACTGGAAGAATATGATTTCACGGTGGACTATGAGCGCGGGGAAGATGCACTGTCATTTCTCATCCGGACCGTCTTGACCGGACCTGTGCCTCTCACAAGATCGTCGCCCTGTGCAGATAACCAGCCAGCAAAATCCCATAGGCCCAGCCGGTTTGATAGGTATATCCTCATTTGCTGGCCGTGTTCTCGCTACTGCCACCCGCGCCAGCCCCACCTGTACCATTACCGGTACCATTCGCGCTTCCCGCCGGAGGCAATGCAGCGGCCGAACGCTCAAAGGATGCAAGGAGCTCATCAATCTTGCCCTCCAGGGTCGTCAGGTTGTTCTCGAGCGCTGTTGCCGCATTTTCCCCGCTGCGTGGGCGAATGTGTCTGTCAGCCATAGACCAGGTTGTGAGACGTCGTGTAACGCCATTGTAGTAGAAATGCTTTGGGAAGAAGTACAGAGACAAGCTGCTCAACAAGGGAGGCAAAGACAGGGGGCTAGGAGTTGGAGGACGTCTGGCCCGCGGGTGGTCCCGTGCATCGCAGGAAACATTCCGCGTTGATACGGGCTGGAGCCTCGAATATGGGGTGGCAAGACGCGGAATCTGCATGAGACGACATGTTCCAGACCCAGCAATGCTGGCAGCCGCGGCGGTGACTCAGGGTCCCTGCGGTCGAGACCATTGAAGCCGGCAAGGAGAGAGCGGGGAGACGGACACAGCGTCGAACATGGGATGCACATCTCAGGAGACAGATGCTAATGCGCTGGCAAAAGCCATTAATCCAAAGATGCAATTGTGCCTAAGGATGGGAAACCCGGAGAATCCCACCCACGCTTTAGGCCAAGGTCTCATCAGGATGGGATAAGGACGGGTCTAGACTTCAAGCTGGTGCGTGCACTTGCAACAAGGGCCTGTCTGACGGCCCCAGTTGAGCTTGGTGTGGCGTGGTCAAAGAGCAAGTGGTTGGTAGTGAGATGGCTGGATGGCAACCTCACGGTCTGGACCAGCACTGGCTGTTGTGGTGTGGTTGAACAGGTACACTTGCCAGTCGACGCGTCCAAGGCAAATGGATGCAGCACTGGGTTCCAGATTCTTTGCTGATTGATAAAGATTGAGGCAGCTACTTAGCGCGCCATCAAGTCGGGACAGTTCCGACCAGGCACCCGGCAGCGCAGGTGAACTGACCGGCGCGTTGATCATGCAGAATCCGGACCGAACTCATGGGAGGGTCTTTGCTTACCGGGCGAGATCCCTGAAGGCCTAGACTACCTGTTAGCAAGGGGTTGCAAGATTGCACATGGCATAGCACATGATATATGCGGGGACACGGTGTGTGATGGCTGCCCGGGCGACCAGGCGAGGCAATAGGCAATCAGGCCGACTTCTGGGGGCCATTGAGAGGAGCTGCCGCACTGCCCGTGCTGCTGCGAGCCGGAACATGGGTGCAGGATGCAGCAGACCTTAGGTCCTTGGGAGAAAGTCGGAAGAAGGGCCATGAACGGGGGTCTGAGTCGTCGAATCGGCCATCTTGGGGAAGACGCGAACACGTGGTTGTGGAAAATAGCCGAGTGCGAGGTTTGACCGTGCTGCTTCTTGCTTGGGGGGGGTAACTTTGATTCGCGCGAACATACCTGGGCCAATTCCTGTTCTGTCCTGGGTGGAATTGTTGCTGCCCCAGCTCCCTGAGCATCCTGAGACTGACGGTCTGCTGAGCCCGAGGATGAGCCACGGGCAGGATTGGAGCCGGCTTCTTGTGAAGGCATATTAGGTCGATGATTTGCTGACGACTTCCAAGTTGCTGTCGAGGATTTCGGGTCGCAAGTTAACGGCGGCGGTGGTGATGATGTGATTGGGACAGCCTCAAACTCAAATGCCTCGATGTGGTCGCCTGGGATCTGGGGAGTGCCAGTCGATCTGGCTGTCGTCAGAGCATAGACACCGAGTGGGAATCTGAAGTATGCCGCGACCATCTAAGAGAAGGCAGGACACAGCAGGGCGTGCAGCATTTGGACCCTGCTTGCCCAGGATTAGCCAAACCTTGTTGCCGCCCAGCGCCCAGGACCTGTCAGACACCAAGGTACCGCCCTGCGCCTCCGGCGGACTGCGGCACATTACACGGTAGAACGCAAACACTAGTCAACGAGGCCCATCGAGGAAAAGCTCTGCAAGGGCCGGCCTGACAGTGGGCTGCTGCGTGGCGGGGCCAGCCCCGTCGCCGGCGACACTCATGATTGGTTGCCTGCGCCAGGCCCCGGGACCATCGAAGCCGACGGTTCACATTTCCACCTGGCAACGTCGCCATGCGCATCGAATCTGGGAGAGGCATCGGGTCGGCATGTTGTGTAGTGTATGTGTGTGTGTGTGCTGCTGCCGCGTGGTGGCCTCACGCTTACCTATTTGTGGTGGGCTGGTAAAGTGCTCACCCAAGTACCTCGGTACCGCAGCAGGTGCCTACCCGGTATGGAAGCTGTCGTCGATGACACCTGGGCAGGTGGCACTCGATGTTTTCGAGAAGGGGCTGTGGCCGCTTCCCCAGCTCTTGCATTGCTTTTGTTCTTTTTTCCCAACACCCTATCGAGCGTAACTGGTACAAGTAGCCCAGTCGCATGCAAGGCGTTGCAGCGGGCACTGCGCTAGGCCATTAGCAGACCAACTGACGTCGGTTCCAAACGGTCTGTAAAGATGCGGCCTCGTACGCGTGCAGACAGCCACACAAACGGTACTATGGACTTCCATAGGTACATACCTAGCAGTGGCTCGTATGTACCTTAGTACCTAGGCTGCAAGATATTATACTAGACAGAGTCGCAGGTGAGGCTCGCAGCGAAACGGACCCACCCATATGAAGCTCACCTACCGTACATGGCAAGTACTGGATATCTCCAGCATGCATGGAAGGCAGCAAAACCAGTTGTCTCCTTCCGCGGGTCCCTGGGTGATGTCTACAATAGGCAATCAAGTGCTCTTGACACCCCCCCCTTTTTTGTTCTCTTGCCCTGCCCGGCCCGCCGTCGCAGCTTCCGCTGCATACCACAGTACACATTTTCATCGAAAAATTCGCAGATCATGACGCAAGGCTGACATCGGCGGCAAGGCGTGCAAAGTCGCACACATCTGATGAAACCCGACCTTTTTTGTATGGCATTCTGATTCCGGTCCGACAATTCCATGGTCGATGGCCGGACGTTTGGTCGATTAGCTGTGCCGCCAGTGGGTTGAAAGGTCTAGACCGTCGCGACTAGCCCAGCGCCGCCTGGATCGATAAGTGCGTTTCTCGCACCCCGGCACATCGAGATCTAACAGCTGCATGTTTTTGCCCCAAGTTGCAATTGCGCTTTCCACTCTGCCGCCTCGGCTCTGAGCCGAACTTGTTGACCTGTCGCGAACTGACCCGACTTGCCAACCGAATTGATCATTCGGTGAAGATTCTGTAGTACATACATATGCATCAGGCATGATTACTGATCAGCCCCTGTGCGATCGCAGAGATGTGCATGACCGGCAATGCAGTTGTTGCTTTTTGGACCGCGATTTCCTTTTCTCCTGCACGTAGTCTCGGTCTTTTCCCTACGTGCTGCTGCATCTCTTCATGCGTATGCACGTTCATCTGCACGTCTGCTATGCCCACGGGACGACTGCAGCGAGAATGAACCGTGTCTCCATATGCTCTGGATGAACAAGCAACCCAACGCGTGGGGGAGGGGAGGCTAGGGGTGGTTGGTGGTGAAGCAGTGCAACATGAGTCGCAGCCACCTGTCTCGACCCGAGTCTTGCAATTCCGCGTTTCCGCTCTTTGTCGCGTAAATCAGATTGGAAGAAGGGCGTAGAACATCATGCTGCAGGTGATGTTGAGCAGGCGTATCTGGGCCGGATCTCGGCGACTCTGCCTCTTTGCTCAGCTTCCCTGACATCGCAGCTGTCGCGGAGTACATGTCGCCGACTTGATTTTTTTTTATTGTGATAATCACAACAAAATACTGGGACGCATGATTTCCTACAATAATGTAGGACGTTCTGAAGCTGAAGGGGCTATCTGTTCTGCTGGCTGGCGATGAACGTCACCACGCCTTGCCTGTCTGTCCCTCGCCATATCGACGAACAATGTCAAGTACATACGCAGGCTCTCTTCTCTAAGTAGGTACCTCGACCTTATCTGATCAGCCTACGAGTATGCACATAATTGGTGGTATGTTGGGTTTCTGGCTGCACATATCCAGGCTAGGACAGGGATATCTAGTTCCACGATCCTCTCAATAGTTTTCGATGCCCGTCAGATGTGCCTCGAAATCGCCCATTCCTACACTCATCGAAAACCCTCGTCGCGAGTAATACGCTGGGACGAAATATACTGTACACATACCAGGTGCCACACCTCCGTACACAGTGCGTCAAGCGGGCCTGCGCATGCCTACCTACCGTGACATTGACGGCAATCCCCCCCGCCTTACCTCCAGGCCTCCAGGCAACTCAGCCTCACTTCACTGGCTGTCCCTTTCACCCTCGGTTCGAAGACCAACAATGGGAACAGGTTTCTTGCATTGCCTGCCTTTTGGCGCAGACTATCAAGCATCGATCGCATTCTCCCATGCCCCCAGCGTCATTTGCAAAAATAGCCATGGTGCATTGGTCTTCTTGGGGATGATCCGCATCCTGCCCATCCCTCCACCAGTGAATTCTGCATTGTCATCCCCATGGCCCTCGTACGTTTTCTGTATGCCGTTGCGGGTGGATCGAGATCTGACCCCGACGCACCATGTTGTTCTTGTTAGCCTTCCACTCTCGGACCCGTGGTTTCGACCATGTACTGGAAACATCCCCCACCCACTACAATGGCAAACATCACCGGGCCGCGCTACCCTCTCATTACAGCCCACTTCACGGACGCTTCACCGTGCAACTTGCCTCGGCTGGCCGTCTTGGACTTCCGGGTGAGGAAACAACAACTCGCGGCAATTCGGCCTTCTGGGAACCGTGTGCTCATCCAGCAACACCGTGCCCGGCCGCAGAGGCCCGCCCGTCGAAGTTCCTCTTCCAGGTTATCCCAACCAGTTGGCTTCTTGTCTATTGCACATCTCGAGTGATTACTGTGCGCGACTACTCCCGCTTACAGATTGACGGGCTCTCCCCGAGGAGGCAGCATATCTTTTCCCTACATGTCTGGCCTGCACAGCGGTGGTGCTTGCTAGCTGGCACAGTTATAACGGGTACAAGTCACTGCATCGCTGGCCCGTCGAGCCGATGCGACCAGGCCGGTAACATGCGTGATATAAAAGTCGTACACATAGCCTGGGCGAAGAGCAGTGGAAGACCGTTAGCGCTAGAGATTGTCGACAAATTGGCTATGAACATGATGATGGTGATGACGGCTCGTGTCGTCCACCAACCACGCACACCTGCCCGGTACGAGACGCGCGACCAACAAAGACGTGGTGTGGGCAAGCTGTGGGTGTCGCTGGCGTGGTGCAGCACGAGCCTGGCGGCACGGATGTCTCACAGCCGTCTTGCATGACCGGTCGTTGCGACCTGTCGCTGTCGACCCTCCAGAGCCAACCATGAGAATGGGTAAGGGGGCCACTTGCTACGGTTCTGGACGGTCTTGATTTGTCTCCTGTCCCGTCCACCTCTTCCGCCCTCCGAGAAGGCGACCGAGCTGGCCGTTACAGTCAGTACTGAGTTCTGTATGCACGGAGAGAGGTCTGGTCTCAGCAGTCAGGCGACACTGCAGAGACGTGCCTCTCGTCCGTGGGTGGTCGAGATATACTTCTCAAAGTGGTCAAGCGTGATCCGGCCCAAGTACCCCTGACATGATGGTACTTGTGCCCCAGTTTTCTGTCTAAGATCGCGATGGGCTGGCTCCCGTCCTCCCACAGCCACGACCTGTTGTTCTTTTCGCAACACCCAGACACCCGAGGACTTGGGCCTTGGACACTTTTCTGGTGTGCCTTTCCGTCTGGGATCAGGCACTGCCAAGGTCGACATTACGACATACTGCCCTGCGCGCGGGAGACGCTTTTCTGACGATTTCGATCCGGCTGCTGGGTTCATGGTTGTCCTTGCCTGTCCCTGCCCGGCCTGCCCCAGCCCGACCGTTTGCCCAGTCAACCCACTCAAGTGCGGCTATTAGGCCCCTCTCCCGTGTTTTTTCAACGTTGGGAGGTCTCCATCACCGAGAGTACCTGACTCTCTGTATCCCGTTTTTACTTTGGTAGGTTCTCCGGCTCCATGACAGGTGACCCACGGAGTGCCTGCCTTACACCGTCTGTGCAGACTGCCCTGTCCTTTTTACCACCAAGCCCGCGCCCCCGGCCTCGCTGCTCGCCCGCTCAACGTGCTACGTCGTTATGTTCCCAGACTCCTCGACAGTCCGGCCGACGTCCAAGTGCAGCAACCCTCCCGCCCACAGCATCTCGATCTGAGAGCATCCTCCTGTCCCTCGTGCCACTTTCTCTAGGATCGCGTGAAGAGGAACCCGCGCCCTATTAGATTTGTTCAAACGCTGGCTCGCCGGGACCGATCGACCGAAAAGCCATTTTCCATGTATGTGGCCTAGTAGCACCTTACCCATATCCTGGAGCACGCTTGAAGCTTTCCCATCTTGTGCCACACCTTCTGTCATCGAGATCCTCGACACCGGCCCACTCTAATTAGTGTGTCATATGCCGTGAGCCCCCATGTTCAGCCCTTCTAATATTCTGATCAGGAGCGCCATACTTTCCAATACAGTTTGCAACTCTTCCTCCTAACACCGCCGCCCCCAGGCCAGCACTTCCTCCTGCGGAAGACAACCGAACACCCGGGACCAAAATCAACCTCAGTACTTGACCTAATTCGGAGAGTACGACGGCTCCCGACGACGACGAGAACCGACCTTCATTCCTGACTCGACCGAGCAGCATGCCCGGCTGCCTCACATAGCAACGCACACGAACAGAAGCCGACGCGCCCATTGCATACCCAACTCGGAACCAGCCATCGCGAGACCAAACTGTACGGCACGTCGAGACCCGAAGAACACAAGCAGGATCCTCCCACCCGGACTATATTCCCGAGCATCCTGCTGGCCCATAGAACCTCGCGCGACGGCAGCTTTTTTTTCTTGGCTTCTGGACTCGCCTCGCGGACAGAGAGCACTGGCCCCACGAGGCTTTGATCGTGCTCAACCCTTTCTATGCCGAGACAGTAATCCGTATTCTGCATGTCGCCGAAATTACAAGAGGTGTTTGGGGAGCTGGGCATCTCGCAATACCTCGATGTCTTTCTCGACCAGGGGTTTGATACATGGGAAACGATCCTCGACATAACCGAGTCGGACTTGTGAGTGCAGACTGTGGGAAAGAGGACCCACGCAATGGGCGACCGGTCTAACGTTTGCGGTGGCCAATAGGGACGCACTGGGAGTGAAACTTGGTCATCGAAGGGTAAGATAGAGTCCTACTCTCTCCGGTTAGTTTGTGGACCAGGAACGGTATTGACAAAGTGCGTTAGAAACTTCAAAGAAGGATTGCCAATGCCAGAGGTGTAGCACCCGATGTGGCTTTGGCCTCACCGACGAGGGCGAGTGTCGAGGATCCCCGCGCCGGCCCCGAGGTGCAGAAGGCGGAAGCACCTGCGCTGCCAAACACGGACTCTCGAGAGAATAACGGCGGAGTGGTTCAAAAGCGAAAATATCGGAGGCATCCCAAGGTATGTTGCGCAGGTCAGGGCTTTGACAGCTACTCTGGCAGGCACAGTGCGACGCATACGCCTAGCTCCCCAATACCACTTACTCGTCTCCATCAACAATGATGGTGGTTGGAGCACTCGGCTAATGACTGCATTTTTCGCAGCCGGACGAAAATGCACCAGAGCGCGCGCCCTCAGCATACGTTTTATTCTCTAACAGTAAGTGCTCATCTAGTTGCACTGCACGCCTGCCCTTCTCTAGTCATTCGGCGGTCACGTGTTACCATCACGCTACACTGCTCGTTTGCGTCTCTCGTCGACCATCCGCACTCAACAACACATTGGGTGTTCGCATCTTGAGAGCGGGCACATGGCCACCCTGCAAGAACCAATCGGATAGAGACTAATCGTGTCTACTGCTTCTAGAAATGAGAGAAGACCTCAAGGGTCAAAATTTGACTTTCACAGAGATCGCCAAACTGGTCGGTGAGAACTGGCAAGCGTTGACACAGGCCGAAAAGGAACCCTATGAACGGGACGCCCAAGCAGCCAAGGAGAAGTACAACCGAGACCTGGCCGAGTACAAGAAAACCCCCGACTACAAAAAGTACTTGCAGTACCTGCAGGAATTCAAAGCCAAACACGCCAATCACCCCCAAGGTGAGTCAGTTTGGTGTTGACTGACCATTTTAGCTGCTCCTGAATCCGATCTCAGTCTAACCGGGTTTTCTTAGACAAAGAAGTGTCCAAGAGAGTGAGGCTCTCCGACCCAAACATCGGGGAGTCGGCAGCCATCAACGGTCACTCGGGCCAGGTTCCAAGGGCGGGGAGTATCGGGGATCACACCGGCGAACCACCAGCAAGGCGGCAGAGAATTGGGTCGATTGTTTCTAATGGCGAATCATATTACGCACCATCCGTCGCTTCGATCTCACAACGAACTCCGGGTGAGGAGTCTGTCCTGACCTCACCAGCCGCTAGCTACTTCGACCGCCGCTTCGACCGCCGACTTGAGCAGTCGCCTGGTCTCTCAGGGAGTCCCAGGGACAGCTCCTCCCAGCAGCCTTCAGCCCTGCCGCGACGCGATCCCGTTTATGCAGATGGGCCGCGTGCTGATGGCCCCGCGGTGTCGCGCAATCTACCTCCGCTATCAGACGTGTTCGAGGGCCGGCCCATGCTGAACGGTGCCGCCCATCCCAGCGAAGCTCCCGTACAGAGTATGGCGCTCCTGCCGAGGGGCCTTCAGACTGCCAGTCCGGCAAACACACCGAGCCTAAGCGGTAGCGAATCACGGCCGCCGTCTTTGAAAAAAGAACAGTCCTCTGCTGGAAGCATGTCTTCAGCAAGCTCGGCATATAGCAGCTTCCCGCGGACCCCAATCGAGGGACCACTCCCTATACACGCGCTCCTGTCCGGTGGAAAACAGTTCCCGTCTTATGATGCTGCCTTTGCGGCGAACCCAGCGATTCAAGGACGGTCCATGTCACCCGATGACAGGCCTGCTATTTACCCATTGGAGCGTGCTCCAAGCGACCCGACACCACTCAACCACCCCCTGCCACATATAAATGGTTTGTTCGAGTCCCTTCCACAAGCTGCCTATGAATACGGTCAGACTGACCGAATTCATCTAGGCTACCTTAAGGGGCATGGTTCTGTCCCGAGCCAAAACCATACTCCCACCGGCCGGCCCACCTACTCCCCTGCATATAATGAATCGAGACTGGCACCGGTATCCACGCCAGTGCCGCCGCCAGCACCACCAGCGCCGCCAGCATCAGCACCACGGTCGAATGGTAAGAGCGAACCTGGGATGGACGGCATCAGTGCCCTCCTGCAAGCGGACAAAATAGTAGACCGCCGTTCGGGATGATCAAATGATGGGAGCCTGGCCCGAGACGAAGCGAAGGCCACGCCAGCCTGGACCTACAGTGGTTGAAACGCCACTGCCCTCGTTGATGGAGCTCTTGACGGCCGCACTTTCGGGTGGCTGCACTTGCAAGCATTTTTGTCACGGTTCATCACAGTGTAGCCTGTTGGCGAGATTCCGCCCCCGCCCCTGCGTGGACATTACGTGCATCGGACGCCATGGACGAGTGTACGCCGCGTTTGTGGAGCGGACGCGCCGAAAGGCAAGGACCCAACAGGAAGGGTAGAGCAGAGAAAGGGGGGAGAGGTGTTTTATTGCGCCGGCGTTTGTTGGATCCAAATCGGGTGTGGGATCTTGTTTCAAGGCGGCGATGGGAACCTGAAGGAATTGACTCCGACAGTTTGGATCCTGGAGTCTCTTTTCTGCAGTCGCGAAGGCATGTACAGAACACTGGCCCTCGCAAGCAGCCCTCTGACCGGCAGCATTGTATTGGAACAGGGAAGGGTTGGGACAAAGGAAAGGAATCGGGAGCCTGCGGATGACAGTCTCATATTCATGTGCGCAAGATGAGATGTGAGACGGGAACAGAGCAATTCTGTCTGTCTGTCCGTCCGTCCGTCCCAATGGGCTTGTTGTGTCCACTGGAGATAAGGGCCAGTTGGTGGTGGGTGTGTGGAGGCGAGAAGTGCGCGCGCCGTGACCACGGCATATGTACAAGTTAGCATCGGTAGCCTCGCCCATGGGCACTGCGGAAGAATCAATGCTCGAAACGAGCTGGATTCAACGAGAAATCGGATATCCGCACCCGCAAAAACGGATAGTACAACCGTACATTACTTGCTTACCCACGGCCAATTCATATACCCACCACACACACTTACTTCAACCCAGACCTAACACACCCAGACCTAACACACCCAGACCTAACACACCCAGACCTAACACACCTAGACCTAACACACCTAGACCTAACACACCTAGATCCAGACTTAGAAAACCCAGGTAGGTGTATAAATTGGCTGAGTGTTTGCGGTGTGTGTGTGTGTGTGTGTGCAAATTGTGTTAACGAGCAAGCAATGTGCCGGTGTACCATCCGTTTTTGCGGGTGCGAATATCCGATTCTTCAACGATATTGGTTCGCTGGTTGTCTTGTGAGTCTGAGAATGTTCATGACCTCGTCCAATTTGATTGTGCGCGGCCGCGGCTTGTCTCGACGGTTGGCACCTCGTGAGGTATAGACTCGTCGGTACGGGCCGCTTTTCTCCAAGGTTTGTCGCAGCTCATGATTGATTGCCCAGTTGAAGATCCGGATCGGCGGTCCAGGCGCATTGGGCACGGCATATATGTACAGTGTGTGCTGCGTGTGCCGTACGCAAGATGTGCTGCTGGTGTAAGGTTGGTGCTGCGTCGATGAAGGGTTTCGGAGATTCGGACGGCTTTTTGGCAGGCATGTTCCTCGTCTTTTGGCCTCGATAAGCCCGGCGGGACATGACGGTGATTGGTTTTGTTTTGGGCCAAAAGACGGGCAAAATAATTGGTCGGCCAGCCAACGAATCCTGTGGCTTTTTCTGAATTAGCGCCGCAGGCCTGCAGGAGATAGGCCCTACCACAGTGGACTACCGTGCAGCGAAGAGCAGACAAACCCAGCCCCCTCTCCTCTCACCCAGCGTCACATCATGTGCGAGTAACGGTTCGCCTCGTGGAGTGGTCTAACTGGAGCCCAAGCCCGCGGCCCAAATGCCCTGACCGCCATCGCGCCCAAGCTCCTCATGTTTGCGGCTCAGCTCCAGTCCTGTCCTTGTCCGTTCGATCTTGCCCCATACTTCCCAGCCTTCCCCATACTAGGATGGGACCTATACCTACACTATACCAACCCCCCAGTACATGATTAAATTCCACTTACTTCAGCATTGCATCTCGACATACACAACAGAGCTGCCTGCTAATTTGACGGAGGGATAATACGTAAACACCGATGACAGCTACAGCATAGAAACCCTCTCCTCTCCTCCCCTACCCCGCCAAAGCTGTCGAGATCATGAGCGAGCGCCGCCGCCGTTGGAGCCCGGAGAGCTCGCGGCGCAGGCGCAAAGCCAAGCGGGACTCGAGAGAGCAGCTCGTTCTAGATGACCCTGCTTCTATGGCCTCAGACTCCAGGTCCATGGCTCCCGCGACAGCAACAGAGAGCACCTTCGCAAGCTCCTACTCCTACGCCTATCCGGGCGCACCCCAGAGCCAAGTGCCGTCTTCCTCATTCCAGTACCAGACGGCCCAGCCCCCGGGTCAGCAGCCCCTCCCCGGAGGCTCGGGCGGCCCAATTACCATGCACAGCAACGACGATGTACGGGCATCAGCCCCAATGTCCATGCCAGGCCCGTCTCGTGGCTACGACCGCGAGCGGGACCGCCGGCGATCACGAAGAAGCCGCCATGGCTCCCCCTCGAGCTCCGATGCCATGTCGCTGTCGTCGTCTAGCAGCTCCTCCTACCTGGAAATATCGCGGTGGTACCCGAGCTACGGGCGCTCGGGCGGCGTCCTCAACGCGTTTTTCAAGACGCCCTCGGAGCACAGGCAGCGCGTGCGGCGCAGGCGGAGCCTGAAGAAAAAGAACAGGGGGATATTCGGGTTCGGCAACAACTCCTCGTCCTCGAGTGTGAACTCGGACATGGCGTACGGGATGGGCTTCGTGAGGAAGCCCAAGAGCCGGAACTTCAGCCCCCGAGGCGAGCGCGCAGTCGGCCTGGAGAAATCTGACGGAAGGCCGGCGCAGGTTCAGCGGCGGCAGACGGACGAGGAGATACTCGAGATTGGGCGGAAGCTGGCCAAGGTCGCGAGGGATTCGAACAGGGAAGACATGCGCTCCATGGGGAAGAGGCAGTCGGGTCAATTCTCGGCTGCGCAAGATACCTGGGACAAGTACTCACGCCAAAACAGTGGTGGGTATGCCGCCTCGAGCCGCGGGATCGCGCCCTCAAAACACGATCGCCACTCATCGTCCTCGACCTCCGACGACGAGTGGGAGTCTGCATCCGAAGGCGAGTACAGCAGTGACGAGAGCAACTCCGGGCTGGCCTATGGCGCCGCGGTGGACCTTGGAAGGGCATCTCCGCCCAAGTCTTCGGTGAGCAGACAGTCTACATATATATCGGCCCGCCCGCCAGAGGATATCAGGCCGCCGGACAGGAAGTCATCGGCCGTCGACCCAAGGTTGTTCGGTCCGGTGAACTCGCTTCGCGGGCTCATCAACACGCCGTGTGGTTACGGTGACAGGAATAGCGTCTATACTGTTCCTGGACCCTCAGAACAGAGGTATGCAGGCTCTGCGGGCACTGCGGAGAGCGCCTCGATAGAGGCGAGGCCGATGCAGACAGTCTATCCCGTTCAGACGTCAGACCCTTCGAGGGTCGACGCTGCGAGGGCTTCGGGCTCGTTGGTGTCATCGCACCATTCGTCACGACGTCCTGATCCACTTCCTATCCAGGCTCCTAAGCCCATTGCCCCGGTCCGGACTAGCTTGTACGACGAGCAACGAATCCGGGACTCAGAGCATACCTCGCCACGTGAATCTCGAATCAAGCCGAGCGAGAACAAGACATTTGCCGAAACGGCCTTGGTGGGTGCTGGCGTTGCGGCACTCGGCGCAGCAATCATGGCCGGTCGTGACAAGGGTAAGGGCAAGGAGAAAGAGAGAGGCCCTGAACCGAGGCATGGCCGCCATGAGAGATATGGCCATGACGACCATCGTGAGGAAGACACTGTCGTGCAGGACTCCCGCCGGGCCAAAGAACTTGCTCTCGAGAAAGAAATCGAGAGACTTGAGAGGGCTCTGTCGGACCGCAACAAGGCTCGAGAACAGCGCAAGCGTGATTCCAAGCGGGACAGTGCACCGGTGCCGCTTGAGAGCCGGGCAGCTGACGTGGACGCGGAACGTGATCAGGAGAAGAGGAGTCGCAATCGCGACTCAAGATACAGCGAACCAGATTACGCCTATGAACGACCAGATACAATCAGAAGGGTTAGTGAGCCTGGCGAGCGGCCAGCTGCTGCTGATTCCGGCCAAACCGGCCGCGTTGAAATCCCAGCCATCCCCTCATCGAGCGGTGTTGACGTTTTCCAGTTTCAGGTCCCAGACGATGCATTCAGAACTAGGGATAGTCCGTTAAGAGCGGCTTCCCCCATCATCATCGATGTAACGCCAGCACCCTCACCTCCTTCAGAAGAAGTGCACAGGAAGAGCCGCCGGGATTCGTTCGAGGACGAGTTGCGTGACGCCAAGCACATATATGACGAGTCCATGCACTCTACAGCTCCCATATCGGCGGTTGACATGGCCGCTGCCATCGCAGCCACTGAAAGGGCTCGACACCACGACGAGCCTGAACGCGGGCGCACGCTCCATAAGACACAGGACACTATCCAAGAAGAGGCCAACGCCTATTACCACGCCCGCAGGATGGCCGAGAGGGAGGTCAGCTCCCGCAGCCGCAGCAAGTCCAGGGAGCGCTCTATCGTTGAGAAGTACGACAAGGATAGGGACAATCAATCCAAGGGCGCAGAGATTGTTCGCATCGTCACTCCGCCCGAGATGAAGCAGAAGCCGCAGAAGCACAAGTATAGCGAGCCCAACGCGGATTTCAGGTTTGACAACCTGATGAGCCCCAAGGATCTTGACCACTTCAGGCCCTTCGAGTATCAAGTGCGCGACCCGTCTGCTGAACGCCCACGGCCTCTTCTGAATTTGGTCATCCCGACACCTGTGCCTACGCCGACGCCGGAAAGCCAGAAGAAGAAATCTGCTTCGTCAAGATCGCCCGAGCCGGTGGTTGAGGAGCCTAGTAGGGAGGAGGTTCCTGAAGTTGTCATTTCGCCTAGGGGCGAGGTCGTTGAAGCATCGCAGACTCCGACATCCAAGCGTGTCTCCTGGGGCCCTAGTGAGACCCAGCAGTACGAGGTCGAGAGCCCAGACAGGTCGTCGGATCGCAGATCTCGGTCTCGCGAGAGGTCTAGATCCCCAAGCAGGAGCAGTGGGTGGGGCGCGACAGCCGCCGCTATGGCCGGCATCGCTGCAGCTGCAGCGCTGTCGAAGGATGATGAGCCTAAACCCTCGAACCGTGACGACCGCTCCAGAGATTCTACGGGCGCAAAGTCGTCTGAGGGCTCACGATCCCCGCCTAGCCGCAAGGTACTGCCCAAAGGCACGGCACCATCTCGAGTCCTGGACGATGAACCTGAGGACGTTCCGCCGGCCCCCGGGCCGAAGCCTGCGAGCCCGCGCAGCTCACAAATGCCGGGCGCTTTCGCAGATGACCTCGACTTCGCGGCGACGCTGGCTGCTGGATTGCAAGACACGGGTTTCGACCCGAACATCGTCATCGAGGACGCTGCGTACCGCAGACGCGACTCGCCGCCCGGCTCAAATGAGCATACCGGAGTTTACATGCAACCCTACTCTGAGACTGTGACTGACCTTGGCGTTATTGATGTCAAGGATGGGTCGCGACCAGCACGTGAATCTGGCTATGTCATTGGTGAGCTGGCAGATACGCCCGCCAGTGAGAAAGGTCCGGCTTCTGATTGGACCGATGGCTCCTCTCGAAGACAGTCGAACTCAGAGAAGAGACGGTCTGCAGGCAGCGACAGCACTGGCATCCAAGACCGTGGAGAGGAGTCTCCAAAACTCAGTAAGAAGGAGCAGCGCAAGATCGAAAAGGCTGCTCGCGCTGCAAAGCTCGCTGAGGAAGAAGAGCGGTCTTCTCAGCCAGCAGAGGCCGGCGACGACGACTGGGAGGAGGCATCAACCTCGAAGAAGTCCAAGCGATCATCCAAAAAGTCAAAACGAACAAGTCTTGGCTGGGATGACGCGGATACGCCCGTGAATGACAGGCGCGTTTCGGTCCCAGTCGACGCTTTCGACGACCTCGATGACACCAAGCCGGCAGATAACGCGTGGGATGAACCGCAGAGGACGAGCAAGTCGAAGCGTGACTCCAAGGGCTACGATGTGGCCGAAGATCCTTCTGATCGGCGTGAGAGACGCCGGGAAGAGAGACGGAGGTCGGAATTCTATGAGCAGCTCGACAGGGACGTTAGTTCTGTCGTATCTGATAGCAGGCATGATGACCGATCAAACGGTCGTGGCCGCCACCAAGCTGACGATGAAAGGTCTGTGGTTTCAGCTCCTGACGGCAAGAGGGACAGCAAGTCAGACAAGAGAAGCAGCAAAGAGGAGAAGCGAAGCAGCGGTGGCTTCTGGGGCCTGTTGAAGGGGTCCAACGGCGTCGATGGCGAGAACCAGTCAAAAAAAGATAACGCCGGCACTCTTGGCGCGGGTGCCGGCGTAGCAGGAGCCGTAGCACTTGCCTCTGTCGCAGCAGGCAGCCTTGCTTCGCGCTCTGATGCCGCCGGAGCTCCCTCGGAACAAGAGGAGACCCAACACGTCATCGTGGACGTGGAACATCCCTCTGAGCGGCGTCCAGACAGCCCCAGTCGAGGCATCAACGTCTTCGACTTCCAGGACCCGGAGATCACGCCTCGGGTCATCAAGCCTGCCATAGATCCTCAGTATGGCGACCTCCTCCCACTACCACCGAGTCCCAGCGAGGAACAGAAGCTGGACTTCGATGTCAGCGATGATTTGCCTGCCCTGCCGGATAGCAGGCCTGCAACGCCTCCCGGTCAAGAAAAGCTGCTGGTGCGGGAGAAGAGAGACAGCAGCCAGAAACGTCCGGCGCACTCCCGTCGCAGGAGTGCCTACGATGTGCCTCTCAAATCTCCAAGCCACACTGCGATCCCGATCGCGTTCCGCATGGGCCAGCGGTCATCAATTCCACCCTCGCCTAGAGTTGTCAGCAATCCTACCTCGGCGCACCAGTCACCTGCGGTTGAGACCCAGGAGACGTTCTCGAGTCCCTCCAACAAGAGGTCACCTCGGCCCCCGTCTTGGGACAGGCCGACATCATGGGAAAGCACTCGGGAGATCAAGCCGCTCTACCTGATCGAGCGCTCGGCTCAAGCTGGCGCTGACAGTGGTGGTCAACCGTATGACGACAGCGCTGAGAACACCCCGCTGCCACCGAGCAGAGAATCCCCTGCGCCTGAATCAGTACATGGTGGCGATGTTGAACAAGAACGTGATCTGGAGACCGCACCGCTCTTCGTCGATACTGCGGTGGCCAGGGCTACCCCCCTCGGATCTCAGGAATCTACGCCGAAGGGGGTCAAACAAACCGATTCTGGACTGCCAGACTCCGCTCGAGAATTCGACGCGATTCCCAAGAGTGAAAGTGACGCCAGTCACCTTGACTCTGGTCTACCTCACTCAGCCAAAGATGTCGACATACCGTTCATGGAGGAACCTCACCAAAGCCCGTTGTTGGAGTCAAGCTACGCTACACCTACCGGGTCTCCACGTCTTGAGTCCGAAGCAAGGCCTCTAGTCCAGCGTGACGAATCCACAGAGTCAATTTCGGATTTCAAGGACGCTCTGGATAGACCTGCTCTCAATGAAGAAACCGAGAAGAGTCAGTCGCAGAACGTCAGTCAAAGCGCTGAGGAGGACCGGCCTCCCTACAAAGAGGAACCTACTTCCGCGGATAAGCAAGACAAGCCAGGCTACATCTCTTCCGCCTTCTCGATGCTGCCGGCTGCCGGCCTAGCTGGTGTTGGAGCTCTGCTTGGGCGTGGATCGCGCGACAAGACAGCGGCAAGTGTAGACGACCACCCCAGCCAGAGCACTGAAGAATCTGCCGCAAAATCAATAGACCAGCCAGCCGATACCAGTGTTGTTTCTGAAGTCGGAGCAGATCAGGCCTTTGCGACGGTCCCAATTGATCTGGGCGACCAGGGGCAAGTTCCGCCTGCTGCACGTGCCAGCAAATCGGGTCCGGACACACCTTTGGACACTATCGAAGGCGCTGACGTCTCGGTGCCCAACGACTCACATGCAGCGCATATGCGCCCTGAAGGGACACTGCCAATCAGTGACCTACAGAAAGTCGAAGACGTGTTCCGTGACGTTAAGGGACTTGAACCAGATCAAGAGACTTTCGTCACTGACGACACAAGTGCCACTCTACCTCCACCGTCAACCCAACTGCCCAGCAATGATTTGAGTACAAGCACCATTCCGAGCGCAGAAGACATGGAAACAATTCCAGAGACACCCGTTGACACGGTCGAATGGCCCGAGGAGAGCACGCCTAAGAAAAAGAAAGGGAAGAAGGGCAAGAAGAAGCAGAATAGCATTGGCGCCGCTTCCATTCCCACAAGTGCTGGATTAAGCGCCAGAAACTCTTCTGACCTTCAGCAAGATACGCTCACACGGGAGGAACCAATCTCAACGACAATTGGCGAGTCGTCTGCTGTGCCGCAGCCCACAGCGACTTCGCCCGTTCAAGCCTCATCTCGGCAAGATACTGGAGCCGACATCGAATTCGACCAAGGCCTTCCCAAGAGCGGTGAAACAGGCACCTCATCTGCACCGCACCGAGTCCTTGGAGAAGATGAGGGTCGAGGACTGACAGACGATCCACAAGACTTGCCTGGCTTAACCGAAGCGTCCATCATACCTGGAACTCTCACCAAATCCCAGAGCCAGGATGAAGAGCCTCAAGTTGGCGGTCGCAGCCGCAGATCATCCTCGAACGCTAGGAGGTTGCGATCATCACGAAGTAGCATGTCACCGCATGGCAGTGTAGATCGGCATGGATCACCAGATGTCTTCCACAGCGGTGATGACGGCATCGTGTCGCCGCCTAGCGCTTCCGCCTCTGCTCGTAGTTCTACTGGGCAGAAGTACAAGAAGACCAGATCTTTGCGATCATCCCGGAGATCGTCATTGGCTTCGCAGGGCTCAGGCCGTGGGAATGAGCCCGGGCGGAGTGAAGCTCTTGCCTTTGAGCAACCTAGTACCGACTTTGGTGAACACCAAGAATTCCACGATGTTGAGCAGCATCAAGGTGTCGAAGAAAGCCTCAAAAGCCCGCACGAGGTCGTGGAAGAGCATGTCTCAAGTCCATTGAATATCGTTGGGGGGCACAGCTCTACCCAGCCCGGAATCCATGCCGACTCTGAGGTGAAGGCAGCTGGCTTGGTCGACGAACGTCCTTCCGCGCAGCCCGAGCCATCTACTGGCGACGTTCAGCGCATCGGAGGCCCAATTGTTGAGGAGTCACAGAGAGGCATCGACCTCGCTGAGAGCAGTCTGCAAGAATCCGTCCCACCAGCTGTTGAGCACACTCTGCCTCAAAGAGCTGAGGAAGAGAGTGTAGGCGTTCTGGCATCCGAGTCACTCAACGAGGGTCCAGATATT
This sequence comes from Diaporthe sp. HANT25, assembly GCA_013435955.1. Classification (NCBI taxonomy): domain Eukaryota; kingdom Fungi; phylum Ascomycota; class Sordariomycetes; order Diaporthales; family Diaporthaceae; genus Diaporthe; species Diaporthe sp. HANT25. The sequence goes on along the minus strand of JACBFG010000013.1, from coordinate 2,636,671 downwards.
CTTGGGTCACGCTCATCACAGGGCCCGCTGTCTGCAGGTGATGAAGCTGTTCAACCCCAAAGTGGACCTGTCATGGAGGAGCCATCGTCAGAAGAGTTACCAGCAATTCTAACAGGTGACAATTCGCAGCGCCCAGAGCCAGAACACGCTGTACACGATGATTCGCAAGAAAAGGTCGAAACGCTCCCTCCTGTCAGGTCGGTGGAGCAGACCGAGGAACCCTTGAGCAGCGTCAGCGTGGGAGAGGTCATCCACACGCAACAGTTGCCAAGCTCGCCTCCGCTTGAGGGTCAGCATCCCAGCGAACTGGAGCAGTCTACTACTGAAGGCGTACCTGAGCCGGAGCCGCAAGAATCAAGTCCAATCCTCGCTTCAACGGAAGATGACAACTCTTTCACCACGCCAAAGTCCAAGAAGAGCAAGAAGAAGCGGAAGAGCAGCACAATCATCGGTGGAGCTATACAGTCTTCGGGCACGACGACGCCAGCGGAACTCGAGCTCAGTACAGAGCCGGTCCAGCCATCCGCCGAATCAACAAGCCACCAAGATGATGTCGTGTCGGAGTTGCCGCCCTCCACTGTCAAAGGAACTTCCCTGGAGCTCGAACAGCAGCCTGACAGTACCGACGTGCAGGACTTGAGCAAGTCCATGGAGCCAGAAGGAGATAGCACCAAGTCGCTCGAGCCAATATTCACTGTGGGCGAGGACAAGAGCCCCACCGAGCCCCTCCACACGTCGGATCCCACTGTGCTTCCAGTTTTGGATGTTCCTTCCGAAAGTGCAATCCCAGAGCTAGAGAAGCCTGACCTTGGCTCACAAGAGAAGCCCGAGGGCATTTTCGTCGATGAAGACGAGATCGCCCGCCGCGAGGCCGAGGCCGAGTTGATTCGCGACGAGGAGGCTGAAATGTCCAAATTGCAGTCCAAAAAGAAGCTCAAACCAAAGGAGAAGACACGGCTCAGGCAACTGAAAGCCAATGCAGAAATGCGCGCTGAGGAGGCCGCGGCCTTGGCCAAACCAAGCTCTCCCATCGAACGAGACATTCCTGTGCCCGAGAGCTCGGTCCAAGAGCCTGTGACGGAAGAAACCACTTTGCCGGTGGCTGAGGAACCAATCCTGGCTGGGGAGGATGTCAGTGCTGGACCAAGTACTCTGATCAAAGAATCACAGCCATCACAATCGATTCCGGGCCCTGAAGAGGCTGTTCCCATCAGCACGGATGCTGTCGGCCCGTCTGAGGACATTACTTCGCAGTCCCAAGAGATCGGCGAAACTAGCCCTACGTCTGGGGAAATTCTTCCGCGACTCGATGAGTCAACTCAAGAAAAAGAACTACAACCAGAGGCGGAAGTCGTTGGGGACGCTGAGGATCTCGCCAGTCGTGAAGCGGAAGCTGCCCTAATCCGAGACGAAGAAGCTGAACTCGCCCGGCTTGAAAGCAAGAAGAAGCCCAACAAGAAAGACAAAGTGCGCATGAGAGTTCTGAGGTCCAATTCTGAACGACGTGCTCAGGAAGCAGATGCCGCTGCCCAGCTGCGAGGTGAGGACCAGGGCACCGCAGATCTGGAAACGCCACTTCCTGAACAACAAGCAGAGAGCAGCTCGCAGTTCAAAGAAGAAGCCAGCACCGGCGACCTTGTCAGTCAAGAATCGCGTGAGATTCGCACAGATGAGCCACAGTCCCTCGAAGATGTGATCCAAATTCAAGACAAAACCACGGATACAACCCACTTACCTGTCGAGAGCGGTTTCATTATCCCCGAGGAAGACTCTGGGGCGACAAAGGTTGAGGAAAGCTCCAAGATACAGCAGCCGTTGACTCAAGATTCGAGCCAACCGCAGCCCGTGACCTCATCCGAAAACGCAATGGCTAGCACTTGGCCATCGCACTTTGAGGATCTGGTAGAGCAAGCTGAGCGCCAGGTCGAGCTCGAAAGCACTCGACCAGACAACAGTCAAGCAGACAGCACCCAGCTAGAAAACGCCCACCAAGACATCGCCCACATACCCCAAATTAGCATCGAAGACACCACAAGCTCCCAGCTTGACCCGCTTCCTGACGAGAGCCACACGATGGACCCACCTCAATCCCAGTCCAGGCGCGATAGTCAGCCGCAAATCGACGAGACTGTGACAGATCCTGTTCAAATGCAACCTCTCGATGACAATTCTAGCACGCCTAGAGCGGAAGTTGAGAGTGCAAGCCAAGCTCGACGCGACAGCCCAGTTTTGGAAGCCCAAGAAGACGTCGCCACTGGTACACAACCCGAAGAGACCAGCCAAGGCCCAGCCCAAGAGCCTGTACTCGTCTCAGACCTAACAGAGGAAGCTGGCCGGGGCACCGACGTCAGCAGTCCATTCGGTGGATCTGAGCAGCCTGCTGTCACTGTGACTGAACTACCCCAAGAGCCAGAGTCAGAGTGGCCAGTTACGAGCAAGAAGTCCAAGAAAGACAAGAAAAAGAAGCGCAAGGGCACTATCTCTGGCAGTAGCGGCCAGGACTCTGGCACAGTGACCCCCTTCTTTGATGCCAGCGAGCAATCACCAGTCGTCGAATCCCCCAGTTTGACTGAGACTGTGCCGGGCAGCAGCGGAGACGTGCCTCAAACTAGTTTATCTAAACTAGGAATCGTTGAACAGGGCCGACCGTCTAGCCCAACGCTGGCCTTGGACGATGACAAAGCCAAAGATGTCAAGTTGGACGAGACTATGATAAGTCAGCCGTTGGAAGGCAGCATTCCAGAACAACAAGAAACGAGCCTCAGTGGCCGGGAGTCCGTCCCAGCCCCAGGGATCAGTGACGACAACACAGCCAAGGACTTGGTGGAAGAGGCCTCAGTAGCTCGACCTTCGGACAGCAGTGTTACAGAGCCCCAAGAAGCGAGCCTCCGCACCGAGGGTGATGTCCCAGAAAACGACAGAGAAATCGTTGCCCCCATCGTCCCTCAGGCCGAGCCAGAGCAAGCTGCTCTCGACGAGGAGCCTCAGTTCCAGATCATCTCCAAGAAATCGAAAAAGGACAAGAAAAAGAAGCGCAAGAACACGATTTCGGAAGACCTGTCATTGCCCTCAGGCTCAGCAACGCCAATCGTGATAGACGAGCCCCAGCAGCCATCCAATCTCGCAGAGACATCACATGATTTGGAGGGCGGACAACCTGTCTCGGAACGCTCCTTGCCGCTGGACATCACTGAGGAGCCAGCTCCAATACCGTCTACAATCGAAGAGACCTCAGCCACAAAGTCGCCAGTGTTGGAGACAATACGATCTGTTGAAGAGCAGTCCTTGCCATACAGCTTCAGTGAAGAGCCCTCGAAATCGCCTACGCTTGGAGATCTTTCTACGAGTATTCCAGAGCCAGAGCCAGAGCAGCTTGCGCAGGAAGAGCCCGAATTCTTCATCACTAAAAAGTCCAAGAAAGACAAGAAGCGTAAGAAAACGCTTTCTGGGACTGTCACACCCATGAACGACTTTGGCGCAGCATCCTTGCCGTCTGAATCCGCGGCAATTCAAGAGCCTGACATTGAAAGCACTCAGCACCCAAGTTCGCCGCCGCCTGTGGCACCTTCTGAGCCCCGGCAAACCACCTCCAATGACTTGGTCGAGGATACTCCCATGACCACTGAGCATGTGGAACTGCGCTCTCCGCCGCAGTCGCCAGAAAAGGAGGTTATTCGCTCCACTTCTCCGCTCGACTCCAAGCATGAAAGCCCTCAAGCCAGTCGACCTGGTCGAAAGAGCGATGGCTGGGGATTCCTCGCAGGTGCTATCGCGGGCGCCGGTGTGGCCTCGACGATACCTAGGAGCCATGATAAATCTCCCGAGCGCGACGCACTGCCAGAGGACATCACCGCCGGAGACAGTTCTATTCAAACTGTTGGAACGGATACGCTTGCGTCTCGACCTAGCTTCAATTTCGCAGACGTCGTCGAAACTGCCACGGCATCGGATTCCAAGGACCAAGAGCGATCTCAGATCTCCAACACCAGCTTGGATCAACCTCAAAGCTGGTCGTTCCCGGTTGAAGAAAGACGTCAGCAAGACGATGTTGTGCAAGAGCCAAAGCCAATTCATGAAGGGACTTCGGATGTGATTACTGCTCCCGAGGCCAAGGATCCGGCAAGTCTTCACCTCGATTCGCCGAGTGATCAATTCCCGATGGAGAGAGACATCAAACCGGAGGAAGTGCTCACCACTGGTGAACTCGTCCAAGAACCGATCAACATCGAGGAAGTAGCCGCCAATACCCAAGATTCGCCACGAGAGGAGCAGACTACAGTCTCAGAACCTCAACCTCAGCTTGAAGACTGGACACAAGCCTCATCGTCCAAGAAAAAGAAGAAGAAAGACAAGAAGAGGAAGAGCTCTAGCACTCCGTGGTCTGAGGTCGGCAGTGGTGCTCATACACCTGTTACTCAAGAGCCAAGCGAGGCCCAGGATCTTGTCATGGATACGAATGAGCGCTCAAAGGATCTGGACACTGGCGATTTGACTCGGTCTCGAGATAGCTTGTCTGCGCAGCCTAAGCCAGAGCCAGAGGTCGGCGAAACAGGAGATCAAGCGCTCGAAAACCTTGGCCTAGGACAACCCCAAAGGGAGAGCCACACCAGCGATACAATCAGTAGCCCGATTTTGGACCCCGAAATCGACGACAGGAACGAACCAGTCCTGACGGCAACTCCGCTTCGCGAGGAGACACTCGCTTCTACCGGGCAAACACAAGAGTCCTTGGAGCGTCCATCTCAAGAAAGCGATGAACTCAGTCGTGACATCGGGTCCGCGTCAACAGAAGCCTTCGCAACCCCATTGCAAATGCCGACCCTATTGCAAGAGGTTGATCCCCGGGATGCTCCAGTCGACGACCAGCCTTTAGATCAGTCCGTTACGCGGGACTCTGGCGATGAGAGCGCCCAAGTTGGGGCTGGCCTCAGCCGGTCACTTGACCCCGAGCCTGAGTTGTCCACCTCGGTGCGTCAAACTCCTGCAGAACCAGCAGACACACCAGTGGAGCAAAGCCTCGAGCCGACGGCTGAGGACTTGTGGGAGCCCATCCCCAAGAAATTGTCCAAAAAGGAAAAGCGCAAGGCCAAGAAGGGCTCTCTATCAACCAGTGTGCCAGAACTCCCGGTACCCGTTGCCGAAGATGACAGTCAGCAAATCTCAAGGGAGCCTGGTATCTCCTCTCAGCAAAATTCCCCGATTCTTCGAGGCGAACCCTTGGCGCAAGATGTACACAAGCTGGACCCGGATCCCTCACTTGAGCCCGAAAGTGAAATGGTGTCTGTGCCGCCGCCGGAAGAGCAGCCGTCCCAGACTCAGGAAGTCTCAGCAGAAGAGACGCCCGTTCTTTCTCGCAAGATGTCGAAGAAAGAAAAGAGAAAGGCAAAGAAGGCATCACTCTCTGCCTGGGAAGACGATGTTGTCGAGCCAGTCGAGTCTACCGAGTCTCAGATCCCAGCCACCGTGGAGACGCAAGCCCAGGACATGCCAACCACGTCCAGTAGAATCTTGGAGCCCGAATCGACACAAACAGAGGCGACTCAAATATCTCCTTCTGTCGAGCCACAGTTGGAACAAGAGGTCTTTGAAGACGCTGGACCATCTACTGCGAAGGATGCCACGGCTGAGGACGAGTGGGCCACTCCGATATCCCGCAAAAAGTCGAAGAAAGATAAAAAGAAGAAGGGCAAACAGTCCTCTTCGGGATCGATTTCGGGCAGTCAGACCCCTGCAATCGTGGAACCGCCCATTTTGGGTGGTATAGAGACCGTCGGCAGTAGTGGACCTGTTCCAGAGCGATCTGACACTCCCGATCAACCTGCAGATGTCAGCCAATTCGAGGATCGCGATGATCATCGGCCATCAGAGATGAAAATTCCTTCACCAGACAACAGCGTCAAGGGATTTGGTCTATCCGATCAAGCCACTGAAGACGCCGCCGCCTCTCGAGGACGTAAAGATCATCGATCTGTGGAATTGTACCTACCGCTGGAAGGTGCCAATGATGAGGGGCTCCCCGGGCCTAGCGGAGACGCCGACACTTCGCATCATCACCGCGATCATCGGTCTGCCGAGTTGTATGTCCCTGGAGGGGAGCGCAGTCTCCAGGTACAGGAGCCAACCACAATCGTGGATGACTGGGACATCCCGAGCGACGATCAGTCCAAGAACGACAACAACGCCCTCAGCTTGCGGGCCGACAAGACCCCAAATCTAAGCAGGCATAAGGGAGGAGTTTATCACACCGAAGAACCACGTATTGATGCATCCAGGACAGACGCACAAAGTTCAAAATTCCTCAGGTCACCCGAGAGCCATGGCAAAGAATTGGAGAAAATGCAACCCAGCCCCGACCTGTGGGACGACGAGGACTATTTCAAGCCAAAGCCCGCGAATTTCACAGAGCCTAACCAGGAGCCTTTCAGCAAGTTTGACATCCACCCGGCAGTTGCTCGTGGACTCAACGCGAGCCCAGACAAACGTGTAGGAGAAGAACGCCCTTTGGTTGGTCTCGGACTGATCCACCGCCATTCCTCGATTTTCAAGGAAGATGAAGGCCATGTGCCCAAACTCCTCACGATGGCCAGTGACAACGTCTCGACAGATTCGGTAGCAGTCCAGGAGATAGAGGTAGGACCATCTAGCGGATCTTCGCAGCTAGGTGGATTGACAAGGAGTGCCACCTCTCCTGCACGTCCTAGTAGCAGTCGGTCTTACGACGAGGGCTTGAGTCCTGCGGTAAAGCAGGTGAACACCAAGGAATACTTTACCTTCGAGACAGGTCCTGCACATGGAGCCAATGTTCCCTTGGCCCGGAGTGTGTCCCCCGACAAGTTCAACACCTTGAGGCCAGTATCGCCGGGCTTGCCGAGATCGCCGCAGTTCCCACCACCGAGGTCACCACAGCTCTCACCACAACCGTCGCCCAGATCACCACATTTCCCACCGCCGTCGCCTAGGTCACCGCAGTATTCGCCACGAGATTCCTCTAGTTTCGAAGCCGCCAGAGACCCGTCCAAGAAGGGTAGTGTAGCCGCGCTTGCGGAGAGATTTGGAGGGGCCAGGAAAGCCACTGGTAAGACAGGAACAGTTTCTGATTATGTCGACAACCACCACCCTCAGGACGATGACCTTTTCGATGAACCTGCCATGTGGGACGGGGCCGAACACGAGCCCCTCGGAGCCGCCCGCTTGGACGTGGATTCAGGCGATTATTGGGCCGTCCATGACACAAACTTTGAGGAAGAACAATCAGATCCTGACATGCAGCATTCAGGGCAGGGAGCAGCAGCGACCTCGCACGGTAGGGAGCCAACAACACCCGGCAGCGACAATGTGAGTGAACCATGCTCACAGCCTGACATAGATGCCGGAACGTTTACGCCTCAAATCCCAGACCAAGCCAGCCGAGAAGCGGAAATCCCTCTGGAGTCTGTGGTCGTAGAAAGCCCTGTCCTCGGCTCCCAGTCCTCTGTCGACTTTCCCACAGACGAGCAGCACCCTATGGTGAAATCACCACGCGAATTGCCCGACGCCCGCCCTGACCTGCCCGAGAGCAGCGAGGATGCGAATTTGCACGAGTTTTTGTATCAGCCGCAGGATTCACCTACGCCCCCATCCAGAAGCCCTGCCCCTGAGAAGACAAGCAGCTTGGAAGAAGTGACACCAATCATCGAGGCAAAGGATGAGACTGCGTCGGTAGCAGGGCCCTCCGTCGTTGACTTCAGCCGCTCCATGCCAATGGGGCTTCCTTCTGTGCAAGAAGAGCCGCATGAGGAAGAAGCCGAGTCCAGCAAACATGTCATCCCTGCGGCAGCCCGAGCAGTGACGCCAGACGTCAACCGAGACAGCGGCGTTGTCACAGGCTCGCCTGGGCCACCGCGAGTGCATCAATTCGAGAGCGCCCAGCAGCAACGAGACAGTGGTGTGCACATGCGAGACCCTAGTGGAGCGTCGCCACGGCTCCTGGGCACACGCGCATTCAGCCCGCAGCCTGCACGCTTGTCACATTCCAGCATCGAGGACGAAGGCGCCAACATCGAAGACAAGTCGCCGAAGCGGTCGTCGACTGCAGAAAGCGAGGCACAACGACGCTTCAGGGAGGCAACTCCAATTCTAGAGGCTCAAGATGCACCCGTCACGCCTGAGCCGCGGAAGAACAAATCCAAGTCGCGCAAGTATCCAGATCTCGGGCCGAGCCCAGGGAAGAAGGCGGCGGCGGCGGCCCTCGCAGGAGGAGGAGCCCTACTTGCGGCAGGGGCGACTAGATCTCAGTCCCCATCGCCGTCTCCATCACCGGCGGCCAGCCAGAGGAGCGTTTCCGACGTGACCGACGAGCTGCGAGCGTCTGCACTGCCCAAGCAGAGACGGGCAGCATCGTCCAACACGGGCATCTCGCGGGCAAAAACGCCTGAGCCGCTCAGTCTCCGGGCCGAGAGCCCTTCGCTGCTGCGCCACTCTGGCACACCGCCGCTTCGGTCCCGACGAACCAGGAGTGGAGACCTGCGGTCACTCAGCCAATTGAGCAACAGGTCGCATAGCGATCTTGGCGCCCAAGCTAGCAGCTCCCCAGCCTCCGCAGTCTCCGCAGCAAACAAAGGCCCCCCTGCTCACCCGTCCCCGTCCCCAGCCTCGAGCGACCTGAGAAGAGCAACAACTCCGGCCGTTGTTGCCCAAGGAACCAACAACCCCCCCACTGCCAATGAAGGCCGTGTCCGCTCCAAGGACATGGCCGATGTCTACGTAAGCCAATCCTTCATTGAACAACCCACCACTCACTCAATCCCACTGACCTAGATTCCCGTGCAGGACGGTGTCGGCGAGGGCCGCCTGGGCTCACCCCGCTCACCAACCCGACCGCACAGCATGCGTCGCCGCCAGAGCATGCAGGTTCTCGAGCTCGAGTCGCGAGTAGAGCAGCTCATCGCCGAGAACCGTGCTCTGCAAGATGCAAGAGCCCAAGCAGAGGCCCACACCACCAACCGTGCCACCAGCACCCTCGCTGAGCGCGACACTGAAATAGAGGCCCTCAAGCAATCCCTCGATTTCATGCGCAAGGAGGTCCAGCGCTTGACCGAGGTCAACGAGGGCCTGAATAGCGCTATCCAGCAACACGCTGTCCAGCACGACGATAGATACCGACTTCTCGAGAACCAGCATGCTGAGGCGACCAGGGAGCTGCTCGACCACCGGGACCGCCACGGCTCCTATTCCCAGACAATTCAAGAGAAGGACGAAGAGATCAAGAGTCTGCGTGAGCAGCTCGAAGCCACGAAGGAGCAGATCCGCGAGATGCAAAAGCAGATTCTGGCCACCAAGCCAGCCGACAGCGACTTCCTGCGCATCAAGGACGTCGACTACTTCGACCATCGCTGTCAGCAACTCTGCTCCCATGTACAGCAATGGGTCCTGCGCTTCTCCAAGTTCTCGGACATGCGCGCCTGTCGCTTGACCACCGAGTTGAACGACGAAAAGATCATAGACCGCCTGGACAATGCAGTCCTCGACGGTTCCAACGTTGACCACTACCTCAACGACAGGGTCAGGCGTCGCGACGTCTTCATGTCGGTGACCATGACCATGATCTGGGAGTTTGTCTTCACCCGCTATCTGTTCGGAATGGACCGCGAACAGAGGCAGAAACTCAAGAACCTGGAAAAGCTCCTCTTAGAAGTAGGCCCCCCACAGGCGGTGCGCCAATGGCGTGCTGTGACCCTGACACTTCTGTCAAAGCGGGAGCCCTTCAAAGACCAGCGCGACCAGGACACCGAGGCCGTCGTCCAGGCCGTCTTCCAGACCCTGTCCATGATCCTCCCCCCTCCGTCCAATCTGGAGGATCAGATCCAGGGCCAGCTGCGCAAGGTCATGCGCGAGGCGGTCGACCTCAGCATCGAGATGCGCACCCAGCGCGCAGAGTACATGATGCTGCCGCCGCTGCAACCTGACTACGACGCCAACGGCGATCTGGCCGAGCCACACCCCTTCAACTCGGCCCTGATGAACGAGCGCTCGGGCGACAAGAACGCCACCACAGACAATGAAGAGCTCGAGGCCCAGGGCGCCGTCGTCCGCGTCGTGCTGTTCCCGCTTGTCGTCAAGAAGGGTGACGACGAGGGCGTGGGCGACGACGAGATCGTCGTTTGCCCTGCTCAGGTCATTGTCGCAAGGCCAAGGAGCAAGAGCAGGCATTCGCACAGGGCACCGTCTTCGGACGCGGGCGGCGTGAGTCTGCTGAGGGGAGGGAGCCCCAGCACGGCTCCAAACAGGAGCAATGTGAGCATGACGGATGCTCCTGGCATGGCTCCCGGTATGGAGGGAGCCATCTGATGAAGTTTATGAATGGATGAACATGGAATAGGAATGGAATTCACAGGGTGAGAGGGAAAATGGAACAGATGAAAGGTCAGTGGTCGGCGACGGCCGGTAAATAACGGGGTGGAATTAATGAGACACGAGATAACTTGCGAGATATCCTTGTTGCGGCGGGAGTCCGGGGAATGTTTTTGTCTTGGTTTAATTCTTTTCTTTCATGACCATGATGATTGGCATGGCATCTATCTCTTCATCGATGATTGTTCACATTCTGGGAAGAGAAAACGGAAAAGTCCTGAATACATAATGTAGAAGTATAATAATGACTGAACGAAGATATCAACCCACCGTCTTCTCGGCTCCGATATATGGTGCATCTTTTTTGATTAGGACCAGGTGCGTGCGGTCCGTCATGCCTCCCTGCCGCCTGATGTTGCAACTTTTACTATAATAATCAGTTCACGAAGCCTTCTCCCGGAGGAAACAGAAAGCGATATAAGACGGCCAGACGTTCGGAGGCCTAATTATATCCACCTCTATTAGCCCTGCCATCATTGTGAATCTGTGCCTGGCTCTGGGCCTGCTGCGCCCAGCCGTTGTTATTCATCCCCATCGTCATCGGCTCGCCGAAGCCTGCGAAACTCCCGGTTTGAGGGTCGAAGGGAAATAGGGCGTTTATAGCCTCTTCTTGGTAGTTGGACTATCCAATCAGTTTTGTATAGTTAGTAAATCGTCCAATAACGACAATTGTGAAAGGACGTGGTGCCAATCCCGCCCCCCCCTCCCTCCCTTTGTCGGTGTATGTACTGACCCATTCATTTTCCAAGTTGCCCGTCGCCATGCCGGGCGGCGCCATCGCCGCGCCCATTCCAGCCACGTTCCCATGTCTGAGACCACTGCCACTCGCTATGGAGCCGCCGTCACTGCTCGAATTCTCCGGGCTGTCAGAGTCCAGCGGCGGCGCCGGAGGGAGATTCCATGGGCCTGCCACGCCGGGGTTAGAAGACCCATTCGTGTCCTGCTGTTGTTGCTGGGCTATCTGTGGTTGAGGAGGCGCCGGCGTCGCTGAGCCTCCCGGCCCAAGGGGCGGCGCTGGGAAGTGGTGCCCTCGCATCGGTGCCGGTGTCGTTGAGGAAGCAGCGCCGCCTACCTCATCTCTCGTCGAAGGAGGTCGTGTGTTTTGATAAGCTGAGCTGGGGCAGGAGGCCATCTGTTGCGGATGCTGCTGAACTGGAGGCACCGCCGGTCTCGACGCGGATCTTGTAGAGATGGCAGCAGCATTCGCGCTATCACCACCGTCCTCCTTGACGGCCTGTTGGGCCGGGCTCGCGGCCGCGGTCCAAGTCGGCGCTCTCATCTTCCGCATGCTCATGTAGACGCCCATCTTGGTCATTATCTCCGAGAGCACCTGCTTCCCCTTCTCTTCGTTTGTCAGGTTACAATCCAGACTGAACACGTAATCAAGACACGCCCATATCCTGTTGGCCTCCCTGTGGTTCGGGTGGTAGAACATCTCGGTCGCCAGGATCAGCGACGCCTGGTACTGCTGGTAGGCTCCGGTGTACCACCTCCACAGGTGGAAAGCCGGGCTGGTGTCGAGCTGGATGGCGATCTCGATGATGGTGATGCCGCTCGTGATCAGGACGGAGCGCAGGCGCTGGGGCATCGGGCTGGCCGTGTTGGCGTAGTAAGGGTGGAGGATCATGACGTGAAGCCGGTACATGAGCAGGTGCATGACGAGCTTAGCGTACCGTTGGATGGGGACCCGCTCGTCGAGGAGGTGGTTGTAGTTGTCGAACATGCGCTTGCGGAAGTTCTCGATCTTTGTGAGCACCTGCGTCAGCGTGATCTTGCGCGCCTCGAGCTTGCGCCTGTCGGCCCAGATTATGCGCATCATCTCGTTGACCTCGAACCGGATCAGCGGGAAGAGGGTCGTGGTCCAGCCGTCGGAAATGCACGGCTGGCGCGTCGAGCTGGTGAGCTGGTCTTCCTCGCAGTTGTCCGGGAGCCAGGTGTCATAGTCCTCCCTCCTGATGGCAGGCTTGGGACCCTGGGCCTCACAGGTCCGGATGTCCAAGAAGCACAGCTGGTGCCATATCAAGCGCCGGGCGTGCGTGTCCAAGGCATTGAGATTGTACGCTTTGCTCCCGTCTCGGTGCAATCCCATACACTCGGCCATCCGCACTGCCGCCCCAACGAGCACGGAATGGGCTCGTGAGACCTCCTCCCGACAGAGAGGGATCTTGCAATCGGTCAGCACACAAAACTCCCGCGTTGTCAAAAGACCGCGCGGCTAGACTACTGACCATGTACATTACAAATGCCTGTAAAGTCTCCACCCGTGTCGTCCTGAGGAAATTTGCCTTGCTCAGTGCGACCTCGGTCCCCATCTTCATGTTCTCGACCAGGTTGGCCTTGGTCAAGCCGAACTCCCGGTTGATTGTCGTCTCTTCAAGCGCGACGGCGGCACTGAACCAAGCGGCAAATACCACAGCCTGAGCTGAGGCTCGCGGCTCGTAGCCATCTGCTGCTTCTTCCCAAAAGCTTGCATACTGCGCTTCGAATGACGGCCGGTGTACACATCGGGCGATAGGATGTACGCTTTCGAAATAGTACTGGAGGAGGCGATCGCCGGCTGGTTTGGCGGGAAGAAAGGTCAAGAGGCTCGGAGACTGAACCACTTGGCCGAAGAAGACGCCACTTGTCGGCGGTATGTACGACGTGCCAGGCCGTAGAAAGTCGGGGAGAGATTGTTCGGGACCTGTTGCGTCGGAGACTCCCCCTGGTTGCGTCGGCGGTGCAGGCACACTTGGTGGGAATAAGCCACCGTCAGGTTGCTTTGCGCCACCAGACAGTCCTGCCTGTATCTATTGGGCTGTCAGCCCAATGTTTCTGATTACGGATGAGGCATCGTATCAGTCGAGATAAAAGTAGCGGAAGCTGCTCAGCCTGTCCCTGTGAAATTGACGGAGGCACCTGGAAGAGCCCCAAAAGACTCACCTCCTCCGATATCCTCGGCCGGTTCAGGCCACCAATCTTTTCTGTCAGCCGCATTTTACCCACCTGCACACCCAAGTCCATAGCGTCGTCCGTCCCGTCAGCGTCGTCCTCGTACGTGAGGTCAAGTGCCACCATGGGAGTGATCTCCAGGTCCCGTTCCTCGTCAAACTCGCCCTCCACGTCGTCGGCCAGTATCCGCTGCTGGTAGAAGCCGCGAGATCCAGACTTTGCCACGTCTCTTTCCAGCTGGCGCTCCAGGGAGCCGACCTTTTCCTTGATCTCCGTCAGACGCAGCTGGCTCGCCTCGTCAAGCTTCGGCCCCAGATAGAGGCAGTCGCGGGAGAACTTGAGGCAGTTGATGCAAGGGTTTGATTTGTTGCACTTGAGCTTCCGCCGCCGGCATTCGAGACACGATGTGATCATGCGCATTCGTCGCCGTATTGGCTTGGGATGGCCGGCGGTGGCGGCTGCAGGAAAGCCAGAGTGAGCATGCTGATGCTGATGCTGGTGAGGCATCCCTGGCAGGTGTTGTGGCTGTTGCTGGCGCAATTGTTCGAGATCTTGTTGGTAGACCTGCGCCATATCTGTTGAATCTGTCCCCATGGCAGCTCCTGATCCGGGTCTGAGGCCCATCGAAGGGGATCCTGCGTCGCCTCGGCTGCCATCTATTGCCATGGGGCCTGCTAGAGGACCGTATGCACCTTCACAAACATGGTGATGGCTGCCGCTGACGCCATATGGAGGTACAGCAGAGCCAGGGAGATAAATCAATGGTCGTGATGGTGAGGAAGGGTAGGGGCGGTGTCCCAAGGATCCATCGGTACCTTCCATTGGAGCTCTCGGCCGCCTTCAGCACAGGCGAAAGTAACAATATTAGACGAGGCTAGTGTGTCAGCGAAAAACACAATACACAAAGACTAAGCGAGATCACATGAAGCAGAGACTGATGGCCGGCGGGTGAAGTAGTCTCGCTCGTTCCGTCGCGACGGTTCGGTGCCAATAGCTGATGCAGAATAGTGAACACGGCCTCGGACCAATATCCCCCTCAATCAGATGGCGGTCACCTGAATGTTCGAGAATTTGATTCTGAGTCGACGATTGGGTCTGCCCAGTCCGAGGGCTGGCGGCTTGCACTTGAGATCGATCTTGATGCCGGCTATGTGCCTCGTCTATCTCGGTATCCAGCTGGCAGGGCCTGTACCACGTCGACAGCCGCCGGACAATTTACCAGCCAAGCCCACAACGAGGCAGGCCAACTGTGTTTGTGAGGCTGGTATGTTAGGTACGGCCGACGTAGAATAGGCCGTACGGCCGTACTATTGACCTTGATATTAAGGCTGAATAATGTGCCTCTGCTTGGCTTTATATATCGGAAAGCCAGCGACTTTTTGGGTGATACTTGGCTGCGGGAGGGCTGGTGGCTTGAATATGCTTGAATGGTGGCTTTCTGCAGACTGGTGTGTGGTTGATTCCTTCAACTTGAAAACTCAAGTGTACGAACTCTGCCTGGGATAATGCAAGTCCAGCATGAGGCAGTCCTGTCACGCAGTGAGTGTGATATATACTCACAAACAGGGTGAAACTGCCCAGGATGAAGGAGTTGCAGGCGCAAAGGATAGCTAATCTTGAGCGTTAGAAATCTTCGACACGACGTTCTATGGGTGGACGTTCGGAGACCGGATAGGGGGCAGGTGGCCACACCAAAGCGCGTCGAGACAAGCTGAGGTAGACGGTCCCTGGCGACTCCTACGCAACCAACGCTCCATCCTTTTCATGGATATACTGGCCAGGCCGCCTGACTTGGTAAAACAAGATGCTGCGCCGAGTCTCACGTCACACAAGATTTAGTCCCTGCGCATGGCCCATGACGAAATTCTTCCATGACAATTCTACCCTGAATCCGGCCGCTCCACGAGCGGATCGTGCCAAGTCCACATCGTGATGCTATCGCCATTGTATGCTGCCGTATCAGGATCAAAAGCCTGGGACAGGTAGTTCAACTTCTTGTTCGTAGCAGAAGGGCATCTTAGCCTGGAAATCCAGCTGAGCAGAGACCTGTGTAAATCCAAGGAGTCTCTGTGTCGCGCACCAAAGACAAGGCAGCGAGGCTGTGGGGGCCTGGGAGCGTGCACGGGTGGCGCACACTCAGCGAACCAGACAATAACGCACTCGGTCAGGTCGATGCAATCCCATCGCAGCGGCACCAGGCAAGAGCCTCGAGCCAACCGTGGGCGCCGATCGGAACACAGCGCGCCCCCAACCACAGCGAATGGGTAATCCGCATCATCTCAGATAAGGTGAAGGGGGCGTCCCGTCCTGCGGCCAGCCAGGCCAATGTGGCGCCTCGTGCTTGTGTCCTGCTTCTCGCGGGAGCGTTTCCGGCGAGATGGTTGGCTCCGCATTGGCGAGCCGGGTACAGGCCCATGTGGAGAGGGCGAAAGAGGCCGGAAGGATCTGGCGAGGCCAGAGCTTCTCGTGCGACAACCCTGACTCTGTGTGCCCTGTTCAGTCGCCCCTCCTCTCGCCCCTTGGTATCGGTGAACAGAGCAGACCGAAGGTCATACTCGGAAGGACGAGACACCAAAATTGCGCAATTTGTTAGATTCGTGGGTGGTGCGGTGCTCTTTGTTCAAGTTGATGCCACCTTGGTTATCAGTCCTGCGAAAGTCAGTGCAAACCTGTGACATTTTCGCCAGGTGGCGAGATTTAATTGTATGACGAGCTCTTCCAAGCAACACATGCAGCAAACTTTGAGGTGCCTGAGTAAGTAGGGGTGCCTAGGTATGGCAGACTCGGTTGCATTTATTCCATCTCGTACTAGAAAGAGGTACGAGGGTCAATCTCCTGTCAACGAGAACCCTTCACAAAGCGTACCGAAGGCATCGCCGTCAATAGGAGGCTGGGCCTGAGTCTCTCTCTAAAGCTGGCAGCTTGGTATCTCATGAGGTTGCTCGTCATGGAAGCTGCTGGGCTCGCGTGTTTGCCTTCTCCCTAGCCCTGCGAAACTTGACTCTCCGGCGATTCTGGGGGACAAAGTATCTCCACAAGGGCCAAGTTCTGCCATGATGTGGGCCTCTGTAATGCTTTCGATGAAGGTCCGATGCAGTTTGTTGCTCCACCGCCGGTTCTTCAGGCGTCACCCTACCAGCCAGTTGCCGTCCATTCCATTCGCGGCGGCGTTTCAAGATCATCCCGACTTGTACGCAAGCCTCCTCGCCTAGTTGCTCGAAGACGATCCCCAGATACCACCGCATTCTTTGCGTACTACCGCCCGCGCCTCGCTTCAGAGTTTCTGTGATAACATTTGTAAGGCTTGCCAAATCTCGAGCTGTTAGAAATCCTTGAACACTGATCAAGTATTTCGTGAAAGCCGACGTGTGGCGGAATCTCTGCCTTTCTGTCAAAGTGGGGGCACCAGCAATGATCTTGATGCTCTCCCTGATCCTCATGATCTGACGAAGCTTCAAGTCTGACTGCTTGTCTTGATCCCGTGGCTCGACGCAGGTAGCTTGGCCGACTGCCTCTGCTGGCCGAGCCGAGCTCAACAATTTCTCGACCAGGACCACGGGATTGACGAGACTGCTTTTCGAGCTTCTCATGCTTTGAGTCACATACTTCTCCCAGAAAGTCGGCCCCCAAGCGTTGGTGTCTTTGCCAGCTTGTTTCACAAGTATGTCGTGCAGCATGAGTGCAGTACGATAATCCCTTGATGTCCAGGCCAGCCTCTTCAGAAACCCGACACTGAGGCGCTGGGTTTCCGAAAGCGACAGCATTTGTTTGATGACTGTCCTCATGCCAACCCGAGATTGCATGAAATCCCAAAGGCTCCAAAAGATGGCTGTACATCGCTCCGGATGCTCGGTTGCGTTGATTGCGTAAGCCAGAGCAGCCATAGCTTTTGTTTCGTCCTCGGCCATGGTCCTTTTCCAGATTTTGCGCAAGCGCTGTCGCTCTTTCAACATTCCGGTGCTTTCCCAATGAAGAAGTAGCAGCTCACCGAGCTCTGTTTGAGTCAATGCGCCATTTCCGCGCCTTGGGAACAGCTGAAGGAGTTTCTTGAATCGCGATTGCGGGATGTTCGGCATTCGAACGAGTATCTGGAGCCAGTTATAGCGTAGCCTGTCCCATTTTCCTTGACTGTCCGTTAATTTTGTCGCAATGACATAAAGTGACCGATGAACCCCGGGATCAAGGATTTTCAAGGCGCCCGCGAGAATGACTACCAGCTGTGTGTCGTCGGATAGTATGTGAGCCGCCTTAGATGCCAAACGTGAAGCCTTCCCAAGACATTTTTCCGCAACTTCCAGATGAGCCCTGGCATGTTTGATGCGCTTCAGTGCCACTTCTGACCTCACTCTGTCCAGATGCCCATCTGCGCGCCCAGCCCACAATGCAGCCAAATGCAATGCCTGGGCTGCCTCGGGCTCGACACCCTCTGGTGGATTGCCCTGAACCGATGAGCCTCGCCATAATTTGAAGAAAGTACCGAGTACATTCAGAATTGCACCTCTGGTTCTGAAGCGGCACCTCGGCGGCATGCTCTCCATGAGCGAAGCAAACAGTTGGGCTGATTTGGCGTTGGCATCCAAACGCGCAACATGTTTTAGTAAGATTACCCAGTGATGAGGACTGGTGCGCAAGAAGTCAGGATTCAGCTCTTTTGCGTCTTTTATTCCTAAAATCACACTTCGAACAAGATGAAACACCTTGAGCACCCGCGCCTGTGGCATTTGTCGCCTGGCACGTTCAAGTGCGCGTCTGCCCAAGGCGTAAACCTCGAAAATTTGCGGCCCTCGTAAGCGGCCATCCGATATCTCCCTTCGAAGTGATTTAGCGAAGGCATAATATCTCTTCGCAAAATCCTCATACGAAAAGGTGTTGTTGAGCAGTGCTTGCAGCTCGAGACCCAAGGGGGGAGTTGTTTCGGCCAAGGGTCGCAGCATGATCTGTTCACCAGTCGTCGCGGTCTCCTTCAAGCCCAATGTTGCCGGAGGCTCTGGCGCGATCGAAGGCTGGGTCTCGTTCTCGGTCTCGGGCTCTGGGAACGAAGGGATGCTGTCGATTTCGACCTCGACTTCGTCCTCGACCTGCGGCATCTGGTGACAAAAAGACGGGGGTCTCGGGGGCTGCCACTGCCATTTTGTCATGTCTGGGGCATTAGGAAGAGCCCACACCGGTATCGACCCGACCGATTGGAACGAGTTGAGCTCTGTCATGCGCCGTCTTCCAAGCCGCTGCCGATGATAGAGCGGGCCAGGTGCAGAGCTGACCGCGCGTCTCTTGTGCCCGGTCGCGTGCACATATTGCTGGAACGCTCGGCTGAGGACTTCGTCTGTCACCCATATAGCCTCAATGGGCGCGTGATGTTGGGTTAGAGTTGCTCGGCAGCATCGTGCAGTCGGTCTCGGAGGCATGGGACGGCGCGAGAAGAATCCTCCAGACCATTGCGTTCAGGTAGGTAGGCGACCCTGACTTAGTCAAGTCGTGTTCTGGACCTTGAGAGACCGTCGGCGCGCCTCAATTGGATCTGTAGTAATCGAACGACGGTTGGGGTGCTGCGGTAAGTCGTAAAACGTTGTTGTGGTGGTTGCGGTTGCAGCTGCGGTTGCTTTGCTTGAAAACTGACCTCAGATTAGTGAGCTTTCCTGTGGTCAGCTCCAATAGCAACTTAGTGACTGCACAGAAGATGCAAGGGGGCGGGCTGGGCCCTGTCGCGGGAGCTGCCCGTGGGTGCCCCGCCGATTGACACCCCTGCAGCCGAGCTCGGTTGGAGCTTCGGTGCTGTCTTGATCTCACATCGGAGTTCACGGATCGAGGGGTTGGAACTTTCTCACTGAGAATTTACCCCAAAATCACAGCAACTTCACCTCCCAACACCAGGCAATATGGGGCAATTCGAGCCATTACAGAATGACCTGATACTCAGGGCAGCAAGGGGCAAGTTAGGATCCCACAGATGATCCCCCCATAGCGAGCCACAGCTGACGTCGTCGACTTGCAGGCGAGAAGATCGAGCGGCCCCCGGTGTGGGTGATGCGCCAAGGTACAGAACTCACGCTTCCAAGCGGCTATGCTGCCCATGACTGAAATCCGACCAATTTGGCTGATTCCTCGGACAATATGAACAGCCGGCCGGTACCTCCCAGAATACCATGAGGCCAAGGGCAACCGGGACTTCTTCGAATGCTGCCGCGATCCCCAGGTCGCCTCGACCCTGACCCTCCAGCCCGTCGAGCGCTTCGCCGGGCTCCTCGATGCCGCCATTATCTTCTCCGACATCCTCGTCATACCGCAGGCCATGGGAATGGTCGTCGAGATGGTCGACAAGAAGGGCCCGCACTTCCCCGACCCGCTCAGGTCGCCCGATGACAAGCAGTACGCCGAGGTGCTGCAGCGGCAGGTCGACGTCACCAAGGAGCTTGACTATGTCTACAAGGCGATTACCCTGACGAGGAAGAAGCTGCAGGGGCGCGTACCGCTCATTGGCTTCTGTGGCGCACCGTGGACACTGCTTTGCTACATGGTTGAGGGTGGCGGCACCAAGATGTTCAAGGAGAGCAAGACGTGGATCTACAAGTACCCAGAACAGTCGAAGTTGCTGCTGCAGAAGATTGCGGAGTTATGTGTCGACCATCTTGCACACCAGGTCGAGGCTGGTGCCCAGGTATGTCCTAGGGAGATCTCCCGGCGCGTGCGCATTACCATACAGCTGACCTCATGATGCAGCTTGTTCAAGTTTTCGACTCTTGGGCGGGCGAGCTCTCTCCAGCAACCTTCAAGGAATTCTCCGCGCCATACCTGCGATACATAGCGGAGAACCTCCCAAAGAAGTTGAAGTCTCTGGACCTGGAGCCAGTGCCTATGATTGCTTATCCCAAGGGGGCATGGTATTCCCTAGACGCAATGTGTGATTCAGATTACAATGTCGTCGGCCTGGACTGGCTCCACGACCCTGCAGATGCAGCCAAGGTTCGCGGCGACCGAAAGATCGTGCTCCAGGGCAACGCCGACCCTGGTGTCCTATATGGTTCTCATGAGGCCATAACGGAGACGGTGAAGAACATGGTGGAGGGCTTTGGCTGGGCACAGAGGAAGCAGGGGTGGATTGTGAACCTAGGACATGGAATCACCCCATTCGTCAAGCCGGATGATCTGAAGTTCTTCTTCCAGGAAGTTCACCGACTAACACTTGCTGCTTGAGAATCGCTTCCTCGTGGTGATGCCATGTGCTGCAAGAAGGCCGAGAAAGGATATCTCGAAGTAGCTGGGACCACATTTTAGCAAGACAGCCGGCTATATAGCAAGAGCAATTTGCAGACTTAGACGTCAGCATAAAAAGCTGTATGTATAATACCTCATGGTATACTGTCAAGATCGACAACGGTCCTTTGTGATGCTCGTCAGTCCAACGCGGAACATCATGAAACCAGTCTGGAATTCGATCACTCACCAACAGTTCCTCCAGCCCTTCTCGCCGCCGAGAGCTTTGCACACCCCTTGGCTTTGGGCATTATCGATGTGTACATCGGCCGAGCCTGGCACTCAGATCAGCATATGAATATGTCTAGGATGCAGAATGTCACCGTTACTCACCCCAGCCATCATCACCAAAGCTGTGCTCCCGCAACACCTTCGTAGCCACGGCCTTAGCCATGCCCTTCCCACGGTACGGCTCCTACAGATAGTCAGCTCATCACGCAGTACACAAACACGCCTCATCCTCACGAGATTTGTGCCCTCGTACCTCAACATGCAGCGTCGACAACGTCCCCGCGACCCCGATAAACCCCCACGCGACCAACGTCCCCTCCGCGTCCCTGACGCCAACGCTCGGCTCGCTCATCAGCGTCGCCTCGATCTTGGGGATATACGTCCGCGACGCGATGAGCGGGACGTCCTCGCGCCGGACCACGTCCCACCTGAGCCCCGGGCCCGGCCCGTCCCCGTCCCCGCCTGCACCCGGCGGTAGCGCAGGTAGCCTCTCCAGGCGGAACAGCCACGCGTGGTGCGGGTTCCAGTAGCTGCTCGTCACGCCCCTACGCGAGCACAGCAGCTCGTACGTGGGCTGGTGCAGGCCGCCGACCAGGAACCCGGCCCCGCGCGCCAGCTTGAATGCACCCGAGCGCATGACCTCCTCGGCGGCGAGCTTGCCGCGGTGGAGGAGCGCGACGGCGAGGTCTAGGACGCGCTCGACCTCGTCGTTGGGCACCGCGGATAGGTCCTTTGCGTCCTCCAGGGTCGTGTACAGGTACATCTCCGTCTCCGGGCCCTTGGAGAGGTCCAGGTAGGCCGCGGCGAAATGTTGCTGGCTTGGCGGCTTTTCCGGGCTGTCTCCGCCGTCGATGGCGCCATCGCTGTCCGTTGCGATGAGATAGCGGGCGTGCTCGGTTGTTCCATTCGGATAGTGTGTGAACTGTATACGTCTAAGGAGGGGGAGCGATTGCGGAAGATGGTCCCTCAGTCTGCCGAACTCTGTTTCCGGGACTGGAGGTATGATTTCGGTGACCAGAGGTGCCATTTCGAGTAAAACCGCTCAAGTCGAGCAATAACTGACGCTTGATGTGTCTCACAGTAGATGAGACGAGGCTAGGGTCATTACAATTGAGGTTGAGGCAATTTAATTCGGTCCAGGCATGAATGACACTTTTGAACATGATAAAAAGGTTATCGATGACTCAATTAAAGTCCTCAGAACAATTGTACTGTCATTTACCCGATTTTGTCGCCTGCAGCTGCCGTCCAAAACCCTAGTAAGGTAGCGCTGCATCAAAGCAAGCACGAGAATATCTGCCTTGGCCAACATCAAGATCGACTTTGCCATTATCATCAATCTCCCCTAACGCCAAACCTGCCAACGCGGGTATAAGAGACCTCGTCATCCTCTTCAGTAAAGGATTTTTTCCCCATCATTTCTCTCCCAATCGTCAAGCCCGTTTTTTATTTCGTTCGTTCCCTTGCACTGGTACGCCCTCCACTATTACTGCATCTCGTTCTTCGACTTAGGCTTTCTCAGTCTGCTGCTTGTCCTTCTTCCCGAAGAACAATGCCTTGCCCTTGGCCGCCAGGCCCTCCAGACCCTCCGCCTTGTCCTCGACCGCACTGTCGTTTGACGCGTGCTTGGCTTGCGCGGCCTCCTCTCCCTTGAAAACATTACCGGCGCCCTGGAGACAACATATTAGCAAATACGACAATGAGAATCCGTGCACGGTATGGCATGTCCTCTCTCGTGACATGAAGGGCCATAAAAGGCAATCCCGCTGGACTAGACTTACACCACGGCCGGCGTGCTGAGCGCCCTGGCTCTCGCGGCGGACGACACTACAAAATAAGTTTGGTCAGCATGGAATAAGTCAGCCCTAGTGGGCGCGCGCGCGGAGAGATGACTTACGGCTCAACGTCCTGGCGGGCACGAGTCTCGACGGGGTCGGTGTTCGCTGCCATATTTCCAGCGCCCTGGAGCAAAGGGATTTAGCAACGGCTTCCAAAAAAAGTCAATGAGGCACACTTACACCCCTGCCGGTCGTCACCAAGCTCGTCTTCAAAGTGGGCGTCTGTAGGTCGGTGGGCTGGATCTTGGGGCTCTTGGTCGAGTCGACGAAGTTGCCGGCGCCCTGCAAAATTGTGAGTCAATTACTGTTGTTCCAATACGGATCGCGGCCCCAGCAGGCTTGGCCGCTGTTTTCGGTGTGTCCTCAGGGCATGGAATGGGCGAGGAAGTGGGCTTCAAGTGTTTGGGCTTCACTCACACCCCGGCCGCTAGAAGCATACGATCCTCCGCTCATTGTGATGTTGTTGCAAGCAAGTTGTTGTTTTGGTTGTATTTCGGGCGAAAGGTGTGAAGATTCCTGACCGGCACGTCGTATGTGGTCTTTACTGGGGGTGAAGTCGTTGAAAGGCGAGCAGACAGAGGCAGGATTGACACAACGGCGGATTTTCTGACGTCAGTCGAGTTGATATGGACACAGATAAGTGAACAAAGGGTTGTCGCGAACGGGCCGGGACCAGCTTGATTTAAGACGAATGAGTCGTGGAATGCGGCCGTGTGTCTTGGTGCGAGGACAATCTCCTGAGGCCAGAGGAAACAAGCCGTCGCAAGGCTACGGGGGCTTGGCGAACGCTGGACCTGGCTGGAAACCTGATCACAAGGGCAGAAAGAGAAATTTGATCGCGCAGGTCCGATCAAGATTTTTTTTTTCTTTCCTCGACGTGGGAGGAGGAGACGGAGAGAGGCAACAAGGCACGAACGCCCCAGCCGTGACTGTCGGTGCCGCCGACCTGCCCTTTATTACTACCTAGGTCTGACAGAGCCCGGGGCAAATCAATGGTGCCTTACACACGAATTTGAGTTTCCCGCCCAAGGAATGCGATTCCTGTGACCACGAGATGCGACAGTTGGACGCTGACCCCAGGCTTGGCCGGGGCGGTCATCAACAAACCAAAACGTAATGGAAATGGCTCCCCGGGACCCAGCCATGCGGGCGCTGCCGACGTCCAGACTCTACCCAGCTAGAGCGCACCCCGAGACATTTCAATCTACTCAAATCTGCATCTTGGGGGACCGCTAAGGGCGGTTGACATGCTCGACTCGGCGGATGGTGTCATTGTTTCCCAAAGTGAGCCTCCGAGCTGGGACGCACTAGACTCACGATGCCGCCGTGTGACACTCAATATGCGACATTGCCCTGATTTGCCTGGTAGCAGATGTTGTTGACCCAATTCAGCACGGAATATTGTGCTGCGAGCGGAGAAGGCAGTACATGGAGCTCCAAGGAAGAAGACAAGGGAAAAACAGAAGAGATACTGAATCATCTCTCTAGCCCAGCACACCTAGACTATGCGGTGAGCCCTCGGCATACAATAGCGACATAGTGAGCCAACGCCCACGTGCTCATAAGGTTTCTCGCCACTCATGTCACAGCCGAGAAAACATGCTTGCGAGACACTCCAGTTGCAAACCAAATGCGCTCGGGGCGTCCCAAGTGACGTTCGTTGTGCAGGCAGGCAAAGCAGGCAGACAGGCAGCCCACCCCGACCCCTCGCCCCACTGATGCGTGGCCGTGGTCCCTCCATCCCGCTGGGCCCCTCCTACAGCTCAGCTGAGCTTGAGCTGAAGGAGGTGAGCTATGGCCAACAGCCCCCGAGACGGGATCCAGATGCTCGGATTTCACGCCCCGCTCGTTCATCCTTTTTAACTCGGCATCGTTCTTGGCTCAACCCCCCTCACAACCTTCCCACCGCATTGCTGTGTAGCGCGTATGCTCTTGGCTCCTAAGCCTCCTTCGATGTGCACCGTGGATTTGTAAGATGACCATGATTTATAAGGCAGGAATGGCTCAGGATCTGGAGAGCGTGCCAGAATTATTTATAAAAGTTCGCTGCTGTGATGATTCGATTGTCAAATAATACACTGGTTGCGTTGTTGATGTATCTACACTCTATAATACCATATAAGCAAAATAAAGAATAACCATATTTGCAATTGGGAACCAGCCATGTCGCATCTCCAATACTACACCTACCCAGGCTTCGGGGAATTCGTAAAGGAGCACACACACTACAATCAAGCAGTACGAGTAGGAGATATAATCGAGGTGGCCGGCCAAGGTACCATATCCCGGCTCAAGTCCATCCTAACCAATTCCAATTCCAATTCCACCTTTCTGACAACATTTCCCAGGCGGTTGGGACCGCGAGACCCGCGAGGTAGAGCCAGACCTCATCAAGCAGATCGACCGGGCCTTCGACAACGTCGGGCACACGCTGTCGCTGGCCGGCGCGGGCTGGAAGGACGTCTACGCCGTGAAGCTGTACCACACCACCGACGTCACCGACGAGGGCGTCGGGCACTTTGTCGACAACATGAGGAAGCACATGCCGAGCCACCAGCCCATCCTGAGCGGTATTGGTGTCGCGAGCCTCGCGTTCGGGATGAAGGTCGAGATCGAGGTCAGGGCCCATGCGCCGCAGGAACGATAGACGTTGTCAGTAATCATGCTGCTTCACTTCCCTTTCGATATGATAAATAGCTTGGACCGCTTGGGCTTCGTCACTGTCCCTATTCGACCTTGTCTGTGGGCTTGAAATTTTGTGTCTGCTATACATGATGCCTGCACTCTAAACAGGGTTTGTTGAGAATAGCCGAGAAACTTCGACTTCACATGGCCTGCTCGATAGCCAGTGCTTTGCACGAGAATCTTGATCTTACCCGCTCACTCTATGTCTGGCAACAGCCAACGTACTACCCAGTCAAACCGGTTGTTGGCATGGCGGTATTGCAGATTCACCTTGCACTGTACGCCAGCCTGCGGAATCAATACACATATACCGGGAACAATATGATCAACCCTTCGTACAAAGTGAATAGAATCCATCCAGCCTGGTCATACTCGGACTAAATATTATGTAGATCGGTGTAAGCTCGTAGATTAACGGGATCCAGGTGGGATTGGCGAATATCTTTCGGGCACCGCACAAATAACCAGATCCTAGGACTGGCATCAGGCCGACGACAGGACAAAATGAACACACAGTTGCGGTGTCCTCTCGCTCTCGTGGAGTGACCGGAGGCTGGTGTACAACCCTCGCCAGAGAGTGCAAACTCTTCTTGGGCCGGAGTGGTCGGAGATCAGGACCGCTCTACTCGTCGTCGTCATCGTCATCGCCTCCGCCTGCCTTGCCGCCCTCTTTCCTGATCGGAATCTTGATGCCCTGAGTCGCGAAGCACTTGCTGAGATCTGTGCTGTCGCAAACACCTGGGAACTTCTTGGCCGAGTAGACTTGGAAGACGTCACTGAAGACTGAAGCCAAAATCGGTGCCCTGCCTGTCTTTACAGGGGCATCACCCTTTTGGTCGGCCGTGGGTTTGACATCGACAAAGGAGAATCGGAGTCTGATATTCAGGTTAGAGAGAAGGAAAGTCCCAGGTCGGTTACCCACACGGCTTTTACATACCTAAATGAGCCCTCGGTTCTGACGCTCAAATCCTGCATGACAAACCAGATTCCAATCCTTTCCTTCGTGTCGTGTAGCCTGAAGGCGCTGCCGGCACAGTTCCCAATCAGGTTCCTGGTGAACATTCCCTGGATGCTCGAGGTCGGAGCTCCCCCGATCGACAGTCTTTGAGCACCACCCATACCAGGCTCAAAGACCTGAGGGGGCCGGTACATGGGTGCAAAGTCGTTGGAGTATCCGTAGGGAGGCTGACCGAAACCATTAGACGCCGGTGGCTGTGGGTAAGATTGCACTGTAAATAGTCAGCCTGAGCCGGACATGAAGGGCTGGACGATGATCTCTCGGCTTAGCCGAGAGCTCGCCCTGTGAGTCACCTACCTTGGCCGTACTGGTTAGGCGCATAGGGGTTGACAGGCGATTGATGTTGGCTGTAAAGAGTCATTTGACCGGGGTGAGCGGCGGGGTAGGGTGCGATGTTGGCTGCCCGGTAGGGCATGTTCTCGAGGTTGTTAAACGACTCGTGAATGGTGGATGATATCGCCGGAGTGGCCGTCGTGCTTCTGACAAGATTCACTTCCCGTGTGCCCGTTTCGTCCCAGAGGTCTACGGTCACAACATATTGCGCGAAGTCGATGGAGCTTGGCCGCGTGTTAGCATCGAAGGCTTCCCTTTCTTCTCCGGTCTGCCGATACTTACTTAACATCGACCTCTCGGCCGGTTTGAACGTCGGTGACGACCAGCCTGAGAGCTGGTGGAGGTGTAAGTGGTCTCCGGTCCTGCTCTCGCCATCAGTACTGCGTTTGAGGCGGCGCGGGGAAGATCACTAGGATTAGGTTACCTTGTCGCCGAAGCCACACATGCGGGCGCGGATAGGTTGCTGTTCCACCTCAAGCCTGTGCCGGGGCGCCGAACATCAGCCTCAGACATCAGGACAAGCAATAGTTTCACAACATGGCCAAGGCCATGGGTATCATAGTGAAAGCTTTATGAATCTGGAAGAAATCTCCGAATTGGGACTTACGCATATCTGCGAGTACCAACCACGGTGGACACGGCTTCTAATCTCGAAGCACCCGCCTCGCCCGCGGTGGGCGGTGGTTGCTGCTGAATAGGTGAGGTGGAGGACGGGCTTGGGTGCGCGTTCTGTTGCTGCTGGTGCTGATGGGCAGACGGTGGCGGTGGCTGCTGGTATGGCTGTTGTTGATGCTGGGGAGGCTGTTGCTGGCCTTGCTGTGGCTGTTGTTGCTGGTGGTGAGGCGGCTGGTTTTGGTATGGCGAGGGGTGATGTTGATAAGGTTGTTGCGGCTGACCATAGCCGGGCGCGCCACCATAGGAAGGGCTCCCGTTACTTGGGGGTGCCATTGACGGCAATGGTTGCGGCCGAGGGTAGTTGCTACCGTGTGGGTGAGAGGGGGCTGGCAGCTGGTGGGGGTAATTAGGAGGCACGGAGCCATTGGGCGTTCGTGAGTACGAAGCCATCGTGGATTCCTGCGACTCCTCTCGGCGGGGAAGTGGTGACGGTCAAGGCAACCGGCGCAGGTGAAGGAATGCGCGGAATTGTGAAGATTGTGACAGGAAATGATGGTTGCCTGGTAGCCGAGTGACCGCTTGTGTTGTGTATCCTCTCGGGGGGGATTGTGGTGTGTTCTGTTGTTTTGTAGACAAGACAAGACCAGACAGAACCAGGGCGAGAAGGCGAAGAGTCAGTCTCCGGGAGGTGGTTGAGCGCGCGTGTATGAGACGATGATTACACAAGACCGAGGTCCTTCAAAACTAGAGTGTTGTCCGTAACACACGAGCGAGATCAGGGCACCAGCACCAGGGAGTCTATGGTGCAGTTGCAGTTGCAGTGCAGTGCAGTGTAGTCCGGCGGCGACATGAAGGGACCGCGCAGGTGGCGGCGCAAGCTTGTCGAGGCTCTGGGGTTTGGCCGGGTCGCTGACAGGTGGGTGGGCTACTCGGCGCGCTGCATGACGGGATTGTGCCGTACAATCAAATCAATCTGTGCGAAATGGCGCGCAGGCAGAGGGCGGAGGCGACACTGTCGGCCACTGCAAGGTTGGTCGGGCTGGGAATATGCAGCAGGGCGTGCAGCGACCACGGGGAGGCGCGCAAGAGAGAGGGTCGTGGGTTGTAAGCGTGGATGTAAGAGCGGGTGCGAGTGTGAGGTTGAACGTGCAGCGTGCAGTCAGTGTGCGCGGGTGTGAGTGTGAGTGTGAGTGTGTGAGTGCGTTCGGGTGTGAGTGGGCTGCGCGGGTCGCAGATGCTCAGCCTGGAGGACAGACGGACAGACAGATAGCGTATGGGAGGGTGGTGGTCGTGGCATTTGACAGGCGCCAAATACGTAGAACCAACGAACGGCAGCTATCTAATAAGGCCGACCAGGTATAGGTAGGTCTCTCTCTCTCTCTTTCTCTGTGTGTGTGCCCCTCCTCCCTCTCTTTCTAACTCTGTCCCTCTCCGCCCTGCCTCTTTATTGTCATTATTATTACCTACCTGGGTAGGTCCCTGGCAGCAGACAGAAGAGCAAGACGGGATGAGTAACCGGGGTGTCCATCGCATCTGCCGTCAGGCACACACACACGCAACACACACCTCTGGGCACGGTACAGTACGGTACGCCGGTACCTTGGTGGGCATGCTGGCACGCTGCTGGTATCCTCTCTGGCGGGAAAGGGGGCGGACGTGCGGTCGTGCAGTCGTAGTCGTGCAGGTTGATTTTGGGGGCGACACCGGTGGAGTGGATTGGCTGTGTAGCGTGCCTAAGGTACCTGCCACCGTGCTTGGTGCTTACACAGCTACAGTACGGTGCCGGGATACGTGGGGTACCACGACCACTTGCATTTACTACCAGGATGGCCCAAGCTAGCCCGGGCCTGTGAGAGGGACGATCTTGGACGCAACCACGACGGCAGCCGGGACTAGGCCCAGTTTGGTCGTGCCATCCACGGGTGGGCGAAATAAGTAATGGCAGGAACGGCTAGCCCTGGGGATGGGGAGGTACCACATGTGCCCACGTTGGTGCGGCCGGTACAATCCCCGCGCCCACCCGGCCAGCTTCCAGTCGCCCAGTTGGCTCACCACGCCGACCTCTATGCTTGTGCGCACCCACCCGTACCAGCCTTTTGCTCGCCGCCCCGTCCCATCGCGCTTAAGGAGGGAGGGACAGGCTGCAAATGGTCATATTTGCGGTACGAGGTTTCGCTGCCTTCAGACGCCGAGAGTAATTGCCTAGGCTGGCATCTCCTCCTTTCGTCTTTGCGGGCAGGGCCTGGTCTGCCAGGCTCGCCAGATCTGCGAGATGCCAGGGTGCCCAGCCCACACTTCAAGGGCCCATCTGCACGCCCCATTCCCCGTCCTACTAAGTAAGGTAGTCCCCGTCCCGGGGGTGAGGGCCCAAGCCTGCTGCTTTTTCTCATCTGCCACCACCGGCGCGCGGCTGGCCCCACCAGTCAATGGACGACATGGCTTGCCATGACATGAATGCGCAGCCGGATGGATTAAATCAATCAAAGGCATAATTGTTGATTCATTCATTGACCCGTTGACTGCCATCCTGCTCCCAGTGCTCCCAGGGCCCACAAATGACCCTGCGGACCTCGGAGAAAGCACACAGCCGTGTGCCCTGCCACCGGATGCTCGCCCCTTCGCCATGCCTTGTGCCACTAGGAAGTCTTGCCAAGCGCTCAGTAAAGGCAGAGCTATCCTTCTGTCGCGTCGGTCGGCCCACTAGGAGAAGGCTGTCACGGGAAAGCTTCTCTTGCTGCTTCCCCAGGGGCTGACAATCAGACGACGGATGTGTTCCAGAAATCTTCGGCAAACATCCTCTTTGTGTGAGCGCCGAACTCCGCGGGATCACACCCTGCGCCCTAGCTTTAACGGCCTGGGCCCAAGCCTCACTCGGTCTGGTAAACGTGGAGGCGAAACCACCAGAGACAACCGCACCACCACCACCATATTCGATACAGCGGGACCCTGGTCCAGCACCGACCGAGGGGAGCCAGGAAGGGGAGCCAGGTACCGCCGAGGCAGTATGGCTGAGCATCGTCGCCCGCGGCTACGAGAGGAGACGATGCCTACTATGCGCAACGCCGGGGTTGCAACCCACAGCAGAGGCCCGTCAAAGGGCGCACTCGGGACTGATCTCCCGTATCACTTGCACCAATACCGATCTTGGTGGCCCTCTTGTCTAAAATGCCCCGGGCCCATTCCACCGGTTACTGCTAGCGAAAGGGGACAACGTTGTATCACATCGCATACACGTAAAGGCATCCTCCCCATTCGTCGCAAACACCCCGTCCCGCATCTGCATCTGCAAGCCACCACTTTGACATTGCGGTCAATCAGCACTCGCCCGCCCCCAGCCAGTCGCCAGGCCAGGCCAGGCCCAATTCTAATTTTCTTGCTTTGTCTCATTACAACAGACTGGCCAACAGGGCTTCAACAACCCATGCCCGAGCCAAGGCTCTGGCACGTTCGTCCATTCGACTTCTACGACTGCCGGTCCAGGGCGGGTGGACGTGGAAACGCGTATTACCGGCGCTGAGGACCGCGCTTTCCACAGCTCCACTTCTAGCTCGAGTACATGCTGCTCGGTGGTTTCAGCGAGGTATGAAACTCAGCAATTAACTCCGCAGCGGCTTTCTCAGCTCTATCCCAAATCCCAGACGTCTGAATGG
Source organism: Diaporthe sp. HANT25 (assembly GCA_013435955.1). NCBI lineage: Eukaryota > Fungi > Ascomycota > Sordariomycetes > Diaporthales > Diaporthaceae > Diaporthe > Diaporthe sp. HANT25. The sequence goes on along the minus strand of JACBFG010000013.1, from coordinate 2,605,730 downwards.
TCGCCACTAAAATTTATATTAGTCGATACCGAAAGGACAAGGATGTCTTACACTTGACGTCCTTTGAAAATTGTCCTCGCCGCGGGCCGTTATTTTCTTTTCGTCTGATATGAACAACGCCATGTCAGACCCTTGCATGACATGGCCTTGTCGTCGGCTTACTTGCCGACATCAATCTGTCCGGCTCGGCTCCGAGAACCGGGCAAGACTGGGCACAACCGAATTCCACCAGGCGAAAGAATGCTATCCCGCGTTCACAGCCCTTGGGGTTCTCCTCAAGATCACGCAGCTGCTGGTTCACCTGGCTTGAGATGTCCAGCTGTCTCATCTAATCCCCCACCACGCCGTCTCTTGTCGCTTCTATCCTCTTTTTACACACCACCTCATAATGCAAGGCATTATAAGAGTAGCTCATCACACCGGGATCGACAATGCATCAATGGCAAGTTATTCACACAGGGTATAGTTCCTCACTGAAACTCCAGTAGGCTCGGCGGTCAGACGGCTGCACCCGCTGTCGTCATCTTCCATGTCCTGCTTTGCTCATAACACACATCATATGACATAGTTCGTCTCCTTCTTGTTCCATTGATTCTGTCCATGTGTCATGGTATATCTGGGATAGTCATGTTCTCTTGAGAGAGCACAACGTGCCCGACAGTGTTTTTCTCCGGGGGCAAGCTCTTCTCCCATGTCATTGGATTATGCAGTCGTGGAAATGGGCATGGTCTCTTGCGGCAGACTCGGTTGAGCGATCGCGGTTGTTGAGTCTTGGGGGCGACAAAACAGGAAATTGAAAACTATTCCGTTCATCTCATAGGCCATCCACACTACCGAACCTGTCTTGGAGCCTGACATTTTCGAAGGATCGCTATGCAAGTGCACTGGAGTCGTCCCAAGTTTATTAGTGGATCCTCACCGGTCTTAGATCACGGGAATATAGGGACATCAAGTTTTGTTCACATGCTCTTCAACACTCCACATGTCTCCAGAGTCGCCTGCGCAACCCTCACGGCGGTACCAGTATGAGTCTGGAGTATCACTTGCACGCTGCTATTCTCCAAGGCAGCAAGTCTGGCTCCGATCAACTGGTCACTGCCATCATCCTTGTTTCTTTCGACGTGTCGGTGACTATGAACTTAAATATATACAACGTCTTTTCATTCTGACGGATAAGAGACGTCACACCCAATCTCTGGCACCCGCAGTTGCCGCTGTCCTTGATTCTGAGGAAAACTACGACAGTACTCAGGTGTCAGTGCACTGAGGTAACTATGTTCGGTGTCTCACGGCTCGGGGGAAAATCATACACGTCCGTTCATCACTTTATATGTGGTATTCAGCCTCTCCCTATTTAAATGAGAACGAGTGACCTGTCGTCTTTGTACAAATGCAAGTCATCGGGCTTAATCTCCCCTCCAAAGCGTCCGGCTTCATAAAACTCTCGCAGCCATTCTCTAGATTCTCCCTCACCTTCGCCTTCATGGAGCAGTCCAGGGTCTGGAGGGTCTTGCCACTCTTGAAACAGACCCAGGCGGCGATATTCACCCTGTCGATCCGTGGCGAGGAGCAACAGCCCACATAGGCTTCTGGCCTCTGCATTGTAGAATACCGGAAGGCCGTAGGTACCACGGAGCCTGGCCCTTACACACAAGGCCTCCTCGGCGGCACCATACACGTCCCAGGATATAACAATGGGGCCCTGGTTCGCCCCGAAAGTCAGCTCCCTCGTGGGCCGGCCGGCCCAAAGCATGGCATAAGTTGGGTCCTTGAACTTATCTGACCGATATTCCGGGCCGCCTCTGTTCTTCCACGTCGACTTGAAGATGGGTATAAGCCTCCCTGATAATGTCACCGTACCAGACACCGCCTGGCCGAACACCTGGCGATCCCTATACTCGATGTGGACGCCAAGAACCTCCACCAGTGACTTGCGCGCCGGCTCAAGCACGGGGGATCTGAAATACCGGACGCTACCCTCAATAGCCGCCCAGGACCACGACGGGGCGAGCGTGTGCCGCGGCCTGGACGTGTCTGTGGAGAAGGCGCGCAGGGAGATCCAGAGGAGGCAGCTTGGCATGTCGTGCTTCCACAGTCCCGCGGCGTAGTCGGAGTGGTCCAGTCCGTGGATGTCTGCGAGCCTCCTTGCGATGCCGCCTATGGCGACCAGCCTGTCGCCCGACACGGACAGCTCGCGGTGGGAGTACGCCTCGACGTACTGGAGCAGTTCGGATCAGCTGATTCCGTTCCTAACAGTGGAGGTGTGGAGGTATATTTGCTGGGGCCGTGCATATGATATTGCGATACAGAGTAGCGTCTTACTCTTTCGATCAGAGAACGAGTCTCCTTGACATGAAAGCTAAGAGAGAAATCTGCTTATAGAAATTTACTTACATTTGCCCATCTTAGCATAGCGCTGATGCTCTTCAGAGTTGCGGTCATGTGGCCCGTAGGCTTAAGCTTTGGGATCCAGAGGTAGTTATCATTGACGACCCCGTTGCCATTGAAACCCTCGGGAAACGATTCACAAGTCACAGTCGACTGACACTCCCACATAAGCTGGTCACGTGTGAAGTGTATCAATCTCCTGGAAAGGACGTGCTCCTGGAATATCCATGCCCTCTTAGCAGCAGGGGCGTCGTCCAGGCGCCTGGTGTAGAAGCTCATCTCGCCCTCAGCCTCCAGGGCCACCTCCTTCATGAAGACAGTAGGCTGCGTCTGGTCCTCGTACCAGACCTCGTACCATGTTGGCCGGACCACACTGTCAGCCCGCGACCGGAAGAGGCCCTCGTCCGAGTCCCGGGCGTCCGTGGCCATGATCGTGCAGTAGCTGGAGCCGTAAACGTCCGACATCCGGACGGCCTCTGACTCCCAGTCGTCGACCGAGTCCTGCATGATGCAGATCGAGTCGACCCAGAGGTAGCGGACGCCCATTTCCCGTGTGACCTCAACCGCCTCGCGGATCGTTCTGGGGAGCCCGCTGATGGCAAAACCCCTCTCGAGGTCGGCCACGTTCGAGGACACCAGCTTGAGGCGCTGGGCGCCTCCCCAGCAGTAGCTCAAGGTGGTATACTGCTCGCCTGGGAGTCTGTCCGTGCCTGTGACCAGCCGAAGGCACGACTCATCTGTGCCCCCGACGTCGATCAACCGGCTCGGCAGGAAGGTTGATCCATCTCGAGCCGGCTTTGACCAGCATTCTGGATGATGCCGGTTGCAATGCGCCAACCACTCCCTGATCTGACGGAAGTTCCTCGTGGACCTGACCGCCTCGTCATGAGCCGGGACAGGCTCAACAGCTACACAAGCGTGAGACAAATGAAGCAGACAAAGAAGGCAGAGACTACGGACCCGCACCGACAGGCGCCCGCACCGGCATCGACAGCCAGAGCACCTCGTCGAGCGTCGCGAACAGCACCCGCGACTCATCCCGGAAGTCGACGTAGAACCGAACACAGACGAGGCCCCCGGGCTCCTCGAACGGCCTACACAGCAGGAACCCCTCGCCGCCCATGCGCCGCACCACGTCCTCGTCCGCGAGGTCATCCCCAGGCCACGGGTCGTCGTCGTCGGCCCACGTGAGCGGCGTGAACCTCCCCGCGTGGACCTGGGCCCGCGCCAGCCCGCAGACGCGGCAGCCCGCGGCCGCCGCGGAGGCCATCTCGCTGAAGCTGGACTGGGCGTAGCAGAGGCTCCGCAGGTGGTCTGCCTTGCGCCTGGGGCTCGGGTCGAGCCCTTGCCCGCCCGGGTGGCTGATGGCGTCGTTGACGCGGCGGAGCAGGCCGAGGCACGCCTGGCAGAGGGGCGCGGTGTGGCCTTTCATTTCCGTCGTTGCAGGACGGTGGGCCTCGGTTCTTCTTATGACGGGCAGATTGGAAGGGGCCCTGCATACTCCGGACTGCTGGTGATGCTGTCGGTTGATGGATTCCGGAAGCGCCTGCGCTCCACAATTGCAGGGGGCACCGCCTGAGGCGCTTGCATTTGAACACGCATGTCGTGCATGGCGACATCTTACGGGCTGTTCACATGCAACGAAAATAGAGCGTCAGATGAATTAATTGATGGATCATAAGTTCAATGGGGCAAGGCCCATCGACAGCTACTTGCCTCACTACCGCAGGAGTCTTCTATGATCGACATGGTCCAGGACAGCAACTCAACTTCTCGTCAACCACGAGTTTTGCCGTTCACCTTTACTCCTGCCGTCTGCTCATCCAACCACTCTAGCACAAGACCAAAGTTGGACTGCTTCCTTCCCAGCACTGCTCGGAATGCCCGCATACCTGTGGCTCTCACCTGCATCTTTGAAAGCTTGCATTCGTACCCAGGATGCTTCAGCTTCCTCGACGGACTAGTGAGCAACAAGTGCGCGACATCGAAAAGTTTCGAGATGGAGTCTATGATGAGCCGTGAGCCGGGCTGCTTCTCTGACGGAAGGCATCGCAAGTATGCCCATGCCTTGGTGGCTGACTCCGTGAATGCCTCGTAGAGATTACGCAGGACGGTGGACTGTGTATTGTATCGCGTATCATAAAACATGATATTTGACTGGATTTTGAATGAGTTGATGAGTTTCCGCCCAAAATTCTGGCCTGGGTGTCGGCCGAACTCAATGGTCAGAGAATTTGAGACTGTTGGGTCTCTGAGCGGGGCGATGAGGCTCAATCCTCTGTCTTTTGTGATATCAAGAGTGTGGCAATCAATCTGGATACCACAATAGGGGAAGGTGCGGCAGTCTTCCTGTATCTTCGGCACTGGCACGCCATTCATCGACATCTCGAAATTGACCAGTGTCTTGCCAGGACTGACCGAGACCCCATATTCGGGCATGCCTTGTAGCATGACTCCTACAAACTCAGATGCCTTCGTCTTGTCTGTGGTGATCAGGAGGAAGTCGTCGATGAGCCGGAGAAGGAGGCAGTCATCTACCTGCAAAAATTGCAGTTCTTTCTTCTCCAGATCTGCATAAAAGTAATTGCAGAGCATAGAGGAGATGACAGATCCTTGAGGGATGCCACTTTTCTGCCGGTAGTATTTCTTACCGATCTTGACAAGGTTCTCCTGAATATGTGACCCCATCAGTGCAAGTAGATCACTAGTGCTGTGCGATTTGCGGAAGACACTGTCAACATATACTGCGTTCTTCTTACTGGGGATGGCCCCTCGTGCAATTAGTTGCAGGAATGTTGACTTATCGCCTCCTGCCCTGGCCGTGGTGTGCCATCGTTTCGTGGCCTTGGATTTCGCCAGAATGCCACTCTCGTTGGGTTGGATTTCGACATGTCTGACCATGTCGTATTTTCCCTGCGAGGGGATCGACCTCATCAACGAAATGACGGCAGCTTGTGGTATGGTATCGAAGGCAGCTTGCACGTCAAGTTTGGCGAAGTAGAGGGGCATATCTCTGTGGCCTAATCGCTGCTTGAACTTGTCAATGCGCTTATAGATGTCGCCCACAGAGAACATGGCCGAGCCGAGCCTATCTCCATGGAGAACCTGCACAAACTTTTCAGTCCGGGAGCAAATATAGGACAAGAGGACGTCGGCTTACGGTCTCTAGCTTCAACATGTTATAGGCAGGCCCCATAATAGAATTGATGCTCTGGCCTAGGATCTTTTTGTCCTTGGTTATTAGCATTCTCCGCCGCAGATTCGTGATTGGCCGGACTGAGGCTTGTTTTGGGAGCAACCTGATTTGGCTGTATCCTAGTCGCCGAGAGTCAAGCTTCTTCAGAGCCTCATCGAGTTTGACTTCCTCGAATAACTTGACCTTCAGCTCGGCCATTGCTGGCTCGGCGATGGACCTCCAGATGTCATGGCGGAAAAAGAAGACCCGGTTTCGATAGACATTCGACTCAGTGACATAGAAGTTGCTTCGGACCAAGGGTATCAATATCGAATCAAAGATGTAGTAGAGAAGCTCGTATAGAATTTCGCTTCGCTTGCGAAAATCGGTCAGGCTACATTTGTGATTTTTCGGGCCGTGAGGCTCTAGCCACTCAATTTGTGTGACCTAGGAAGAAATCAGTTTTGTGATTTGAAATCATGGACTAGTAGGCCTTGGGTTTTGCTACCTTAAGGCCTTGCATGACCTCGTGGAGTGACATTGTTTCAAAACGCCTCAGCTTGATGAACCTGTCAACGGTTTTGAGTATCTTGCCTCGGTTATGAGCTTGCACATCACCGTGACCCCAGAACTCGTGGGGAATGATTTTCGACAGAACAGCTTGGCAAAACGCCGAGACTTGGGATATGGGGGTTGCAAGCTCTGTCACTGACGAGGATTTCAAGGGGTTCGTGGACGATGGTGTCGATCGAAACTTCTTGCGGTCCCTCGGAGCCTTCCCCGAAAGCTTGCTCGCTGCGGAAGAGGTCTTAGCGCTGCCGCGGTGACGGCTCGCATGGCCGTCGGGTCTCTTCCGATGAACCTAAGTCTTGTAAGTTTTCAGGTGATAAAGCCTCACCACAGGCTGAAGCCACATGCATACCGGACAGTGGTGCTGTAGCAATTCCACATAAGAACATCGAGCGTGCAAGGTTTGCAGTCGCCGCACCAGGTGCTCAGGCGTGCCTCTGAGTCGTTTGGGAATTCGCACATCAAGAGCATTGATGTAACCCTCCTTCTTGCGAAACTTCTTGAGTATTTCTTCCTCTCGGAGGGTGTAGTCCTGAAATTTCTGGGCTGTCTGTGTCGAGTCGACATGAGACGTGAAGACATTATGCAGACCGAATTGACGAGGAAACATGTACATCATCATCCGAAGCGTATTGTCGATTCCTGGGAAGTCCGAATTGTCTCTATTGCCATTTCTTGAAGCCAGGGAATCCTCGCTGACAGTGGGCACAGGGAATCTATTCAGAGCATCTTAGGCTTGTAAGTCTACAATTTCGAGGCTGGTTTTCTGTCAGTCTGAGGAACTGAACTTACGGATGTGTCTCAACCCAAAGTAGACCAGTCCTCGAGCATTGAGCGTAGCTCTGGCATATAGCATGCGGCTTCTCACGAAATTGATGTCTGTGGGCTTCCGTTCAAATGCTGCTGTACCGCCAGCTCCTTCTACGGGAGGCGCCACGATCTGGGACGGGATGGGTTCGGATTCGAAGATGGGAGATCCTGCGCGGTCATCAGATACCTTTTCTGAAAGACTGAGGTGAGGTCTCCTAACCGCTTAGTTGATAGTAGTTGCTCTGCCCGACCTCAATTGGAACAAAGATCGCGCAATCTAGCAGCATGTTGATCATCATGCCCTCGCCGGCCCCACCCAACAGCGAGAGCAACTGCGGCCATGGTGTCTGCTTTAAAGCCGCGACCCGTTCATTGGGATAGACGCTGTACAAACCCTGAACTGAACACGACTGTTGCCGAGGACCAACTTGCTTCCGGAAGCCGTCGCAGAGCAGGTGATGGGGCCTAGCACTGGGCACGACCTCTCTTGAAAAGAGCAGCCAGATAATAAATTCGACTATCTGTGAGTTCCCGTCAGCCCCTGGAGTACAAGGTGCCGCAGTAAGTACCGATGCCCTTCCATTCTCATCCAATGACAGGACTTGGGCGAACCTACTTCTGTCTGACAATGAATTGCACTAGCAACATCACCAGAGAGCGTCACATGAGAATCGTCCCCCTTTTGGGAATAATCGATCCATCGTTGGAGGCGGCCATCCGGCTGTGGCTCTCCAAAAGCGGTAGGATAAACATGAGCGGCGACTAAAGTCGTGTCAAGGAGCCTGGAAAGTGAAGCGCGGATGTGGTCAGGGACCTTCTCAGTTTCCTGGACTTCTGGGTGTGTCTCCTTGGCTGCAGCCTGGTCTGTCTTGCCCACTGCAGAGATCTTTTTGCGACGGATTTTGGAAGATGCTGGCAGACTGGCAAGCACGTACTGCCGCAAGGTCAAGATTGTCGGGTAATACTGGGCCAGCAAAGCATGCTTCACAAGGTCGGAGGGTTGCAGAATGCCGGCATTTGCCCTCTTCGGCTGCTTGACGGCTGGACCGCTAAAAGACACCCCACTTGGGACATCTTGTCCTGGCTCCCTCTTCCTCTTCTTGGTCCTCTTGAAGCCCTGCTTTGCCCCATGCATCCCGGCTGATCGTGAGGTCATGGTGTATGCCGTCCCAGGGCTTGAGGTGAAGGCTGACCAGGCCTGAGCGGGCTTAACGGCCGGTTGTTGCCCGAGCCACAGCGCAACTCGTAATGGCTGGGACCGTGCATGCCATCGGCTTCGAGGCGGCTCTTTGACTAGCTGCCCTCAGCGCTGGGTGCTGATCCACTGCCACGCGCGATGATGCGCGGCCTTGCCGAGGGAAACAAATGACTGGGACTGCCGAAGCAATCAACTGCCGACGCTGAAGCCAGAGCCGAAGAAACCACAGACGCACGATGGGGACGCAACGGTATTCTTAGGCTAATAAGGTGGTGGGTGGAAAATCATCAGACGACTCGATTTGGTCATGTTTTCTGGCGATGTTTAGGGGGCGATGGATACGTGGGTAGCGCGCCCCGGACGCGTATCGATGCTCCGCCGCCGAAGTGCAAGCGTCTCGGCGGCCCTTGCAAATACGACAACGGCGTCGGAGATTTCGCCTTCTAGTACCTGGCGCTCGGGCCACAATGGAGCCTGTCCCCACCCAGGCGGGCCTGGCAGGCTCCGGACACACTCTGACCAACACCTGAAAGAAGGGAGGTGCCTGACCAAGTAACCCGTGTAACTGCCCTGCTGTACTGGGCACCAAGAAGATGCTGGCGTGTGCTGCAATAGATGCTCGGTCAGACTGCCTGACTGCGCGCATCAAGGATTCAAGGCACTGTTGCTCACGCATCTCACGGTGCGCGTCCGTGCAAGGTGGACCGACATGACTGATCGTCCAAAACCTTAGAGTACAACCTACCGAAGTACTGTACCGCACCAGTCCTGATCAGATGGTTGCTGCTGCTACCTACCTACCTACCTAAGATGACACCAATGGACCCTGTGGGCTGGGACGTGGTCCAATGTCTGTCTCTGGCTGCACACGCGTCAATCTAATTGCGAGATGGGCAGGTTTTCTGCAGTGCACTTATAACCTCGTCCACTAGACTGGATGCGATGCAACTGCGTATTTGCTATCCGGGTGGAGGTAGGATCCTAGACTTGCGACATTGGTCATCTCCCGCTTCCTATCAAGAACGGCCAAACGATTCGAAGGGAAGAACAAAAAAGTAAAATGGAAGACGGCAGTCTGATACCAGGTTGACCAGGCTACCGATGGTGGCACAGGGAACAGTCGATCGCTTCTGTCGCGGAAGCATGTGGCTGTGGAATCCCCAGAGTGGTGGATCAACAAGCTCCTCCCATGTCCGGCTCCGTCTCATCCCGCACCAGGGGACATTACGGCCCTCATGCGACCGTATCATCGTGACGGTGCCTGGGTGTTGTCGTATGGAGGCTCACTCCATTGCAGAGCAGGAGATGAGTTTAAAAACACGGTTGATAAAGACGTGACGATGCAACAGGCCCGGAAGTGATGCGCTCCGAATCGCGCCCAATTCAATTCAATTGTTGTAGCTGAGCACAGGACTCTCGAGCTCTGTAGTCTGAACCTTGAACTATGAACTTCCCGGGCTCTGGACGCTGGACGCTGGACTGCGCCATCAAGTTCCCGGCAGTATTAGCATGGAGGATATAGCAGCCAAGCCAGACTCTAAACGCGAGGTTATTCTGTCCTCGAAACGTTGACGACAGACCGAAACAGAAAAGCATGGTGTCCATGTTGGTTCATCCCTTGCATCCTGGTGGCCCTCGCCCGTTTCCCAATTCGGAATCAAAGTAGACTCGTTACCGGTAACTGGTCTTGCTAGATGAACGTTATGTACCGAGTACAGTCAGCCCATCAGTCCGGCTCTTACGACCCTCGGCCAAAATGTAAGCAATAAGTTGCCCGACCTGGGCCGGATCTGCAGTTGAAAAGGCTGTAATGGGCTATCTGGTGATGGCTCCTCCCACTTGATGCGCCAATGCCTACCGACAGGTATGCACCAAGGCACCTTGACCTGACAGAACCAGAACCAGAGCGGCCGCGGGTGAGCAACACGTCGAGGGACCGTGTGACCTGTGTTTCCCATCGCAGCCCTGCATTGTCCTCGGCACCCGCGCAGCCATTTTACCTTCATTCCTTGCCGCGCTGCAGATCCACAGGGTCATTTCCTCTGCATTTGTTGACCACGGGCCCCGGGAGACTCTCTGCTGTACCCGGTCTGGGCTGGGCGAACGAACGTATTGATCCGATCCGATCTGCCTCTCTGGACGTGGCGGCCGATCCTTGTAGGACTGCGCGGCGCAGCAAGACGAGAGAAAATGTGTACTTGGTAGCCCATGCGTACAGTCTGGACGGTCAAATGGTAAGCTGCAGGTGTTAGATTGGACTTGCTGCGGCTGCAGGGCGAACAGGCGACCACAAGAGCCACAACACCGAGGAACAAGGTGCAGTAGCGAGATGCAGTGCCCGGGGCCGTTGGATACTTATCAATCGGGGCTGCGCCAATGCCAGACTGACAGAGCAGCAAATTCTCGGCTGATGAAGGTGTGCTGCATTCCTGATTTTGATGTTAGTTACATGTAGCCTGATGTAGGCACTTCCCCTCTCCCCCCCCTCCTGCCCCCCCTCCAAGTCTCCACGCTGCATTGTCACCCAACGGCCCAAGGTCTGCGTGTAATCGGGGAGACAGGCAGAATAATAAGCGAGCTGAGGTGGAGGGCCGCGAGACGATACGATACGCCACAAGCCTGTGATAGCAGCCCAAGGGACAGGACAGGATAGGAGGATTGATTGCGCCCGTATGTACAGAACCGACAGCAAGTTCCGTGACGTGGTCAAGGATGGTTGTGACTGAAGTCGACTGCGCAGACAGCTCACGGGAGGCACCGTTTCGCAGACGCTCTCTGCAGCCAGGTCAGTATCCTGGCGCCCGGGGCGAGCCAGTCAACATTGAACGGGCTCCCTTGCGATATCCCGTCCACCCACCACCCTCCACCACCACCAAGCACCAGGGGGCAGCCTGGTCGCCGTTTGGGCCAACCTAAACCTTCAAACAACCATCGCCCACTCACGTTGCACGCCAGCCCATCAATGCTCCCGAGCCCTGACAGCCCATCTTTCCCCGACCTTTCTGCGCTGAGCACTGCATGGTTTCCTGACGTTCCCTGGCCTCCACTCGATCCAAAGTTGCGTCAACACGCCCGCCCACAGCCACTGCCAGGCGGCGCCCTATCCGTTTCACCCGCCCAGGACCCAGCAGACTGAGGACGAGCCCGAGCTCATTTGCCCCAGAAGGGATGTTCAGGCCAAAATGGACGGAGGCAATCGAGAAGAGGAGGATCTTCGCCATATGCAAGGCCCTGGCCTGGCGGTAGCTTCTTCTTCCCAGTCGCCCTACCCGACCTATTCCCACGACAACGGCGACCTCTCCGCCCACCACCCTCCCTCCCGACAGCACCACGCCCACAACGACCCGCTCGACGACACCAACAGCCCTCGCGCCGACTCCCGTCACGACCTCCTGCACGAGTCTCCCACCTCCATCTCCGTCACAACTTATGCCGCCCGCAACTTCCACGCTGTAGCTTCAAATGCTACTTTCCCCGCCCAGGGAGGTGCGTTTGGCAGCCCGGACGATTTCTACCGCAGCTATCGAGGCGTCGACATCGCCAACGACAACTCGCCGGCCTCCCTGGCCCATGACCCAATGGCTTCGGCCGTGCCCAACGCCCGCCAGCCCCCAGCCTCACGGTCGAATAGCAATGCTGCCTCGTCCAAGCCCCCCGCTGGATCAGGCACCCGGGTCGGCACCAGGCCAATGTATCGCTCAGCTTCCAATCCCGTCGACGACAGATTTGCGGCCGGTGAGGGGCCCAGGATGCGGTCGGCCACCGGCACCGGCAACACCCTCCCGGCCTCTACCGCCCGGGCAAGCGTAAAAGACATGAAGAAGAAGTTCGAACAGAAAGGGCCACAACCCTCGCCCGACACACGGCGAGCAGTATCGCGGACTAGCACCAACGCCAAGGATGGCGCCGTAAATGGAGTAAATGGGCGCGCCGCGGTTGGGAGTGCACAGTCATATTCATCATTACGTACGACTGGGACAAACCCTTCCAGATCCGTCTCATCTCGTGGCACCCAGAGGACCAAGTTTCTCGCCGAGGACCAAGTCTCGACGAATTCACAGTCCTTTGCGAGCCGGATCAACAGACCAAAAGGCGCCACCGCGTCCACTGCGCATACGTCGAGGTCCATGACTCACATGTCACCCACGGCATCGCCGACTCAACATCCGAACCCTCTAACCTCTGATTCGGAGGGACCTCTCCTATTTGGCGAGATACGACAAGGCGACCTCGACGCCGAGACGCCTGGGTATGGTATAGGAAGTCTCTCAGACTCAACAGCGGAGAACCCCATGTGGCAACACCAGCGCACTCAGTCAGATGCCGTGGCAGAGCCTGCATCACCGACTGACTGGTACCGCGGGGCAACCTCTCCCCAAAAGAACGGTCTGCCCGACCTGGACAGCCCCGGAAAGTCTCATGGCAGGTCGCAGAGTGACCTCGCTGGGGCTAAACTTCCCCCAATCAACACTAATGCACAATTCCGAAGACATTTAGACCAGACACCTTCGCCCCACGCCTCATCCTCGTCTCGGCTACCGATCTCAGTAAAAAAGCTGAACTCGAACTCCGACTCTGCTAGCCCAGCTTCCACGCGGTCTAACTCGCCAGCCGGTTCAAGGCGAGTGCCAGCTAGTGGTAGGACGTCACGGCAACAGGGCCCTCCAGCCTCGCGAGCCAAGACCCCAGTCACCCGGTCAAAGACACCAACCGCCAGCACGCCTTCAACCCGAAAGACGGCAACGCCCACGCCAGGTTCGAACAATGCACGACTGGCAGCGTCCTTGTCAGCCGCTGCGAAAAGCTCCCCTCCACTTCGAAGCTCCAGGCCCCGCCAGCCGGTTTCTGAAGCGACAACGGCGGCCTCTAGGTTAAAAGCCGTTGACCGGTCCAAGTCTCCACACAAGAATGCAGTCCGACCAACAGCCAGGCCTGAGTCAAGGCAAGAAACGCCGTCGAGTCGAAGGAGGAAGCTGTCCTTGGGTGGTCCCGTGGACTTTGCTGAGCGGCGAGAGACGATCAAGCTCAAGTACAGCAAGTCGATCCGTGAGACTGAGGCGAAACAGGCAAGAGAAGCTGCCGCCGAGAGGAGGAGGAAAGAATTAGAAGCTGCTGCGAAGGCCAAAGCGCGCGCGAAAGCCAGGGCTCAGGCGCAAGCTGCGGCGGCCGAGGCTGCAGCCGCCTCTGCCCAGGCCAAAGAGCGGGCGAAGTCGACTGATCCCACACAGCATGAAGATCCACAGGCCACACCCGGAGCGGCACCAACGAGCGAGCCGTCCTTAACGGTCGATGTCAAGACACCACCAAGTCCAGTCCGTGCGAACCCACCCGCCTTGGTGCTCGATTCGCCGACTCTAGGGCTTCCGGGCACTTTTCCAAGCTTCGGTTCACCGCCTCTGGACCACGAGGAGGCGCCTCCATCCGCTATATCGGAAACAAGTGCAATCACCGAGTTTGACAATGAGGCGCAGACAGAGCCGCCTGTACCTGAGCAATCAGTGCATGTGCCGGGCCCCCAAGGTTGGTCATGTGTCAGCAGTGCTGAGGTTGGGGAGCAGCCTCCCCCGCAGCTAACGCCAGCCTACGAGAGAGCAACGTACCGTGACCCCTTCGAAGACATTGTGGATCACGAGACTGTTTCCATCAAAATATCACTGGATCCCTCCTCACCTCGCACCTCCACTCAGGAGCCACTGGCTGGTGACGGGTTCGAGGCTGAGCCTTCGATACCTGGCGCATTTGGAGACGACCTTGAAACTGAACCAGACCATGATCCTCAACACTATCTCGACGACAGAGCAGCTGCGGAACCCGAACCCGAGGCTGCGGTCGAGCACTTGATCGAGCCAGGGATTGAGCAGCGGGGATTGCATGACCGACAGGACGATGAGTACGAGCCTCAGCCGTACGTGGCACAACCATACCAGACAACTACTGTTACTATCATCAGCCGCGATGCTGGCTTTGGGCCCCCCACCTTCGCCGAGCAAGCTGCACAGAATATGCTGTCACAACAGGAGCCGCGGATGGATTCTCTCGAGGAGTTCTACACTGGGCCACGGCTGAACGACAACATAGCCAGTCTGAGGGACTCAACCTTCACAGCTTCCGATGCGGGCACCTCGGAGGGGCCATCAGGGTCCGCTGATGCGCATAATACCCCTGACACCTCCAACAGCCTCAACGTCCCTTCCATGACAACGCCAGCCAACAGATCCAGTCAACAGTCGATATGGACCGATATTTCATACAGCAGTCGAGACTCTATGACTCGGCGTCTTGACTACCTCGACGAGCATAGACACAGCGGTGCCGACGAATCCCGGCCCCAGTCAATGAGGGATGACGAACCGACATACCAGCATCGGTACTTTCCAGGTAGCTTCGGTCACGATAGAGACGACGACACACTATCTGAGCACAATCACCACCCACAGCTGCCACATCTCGACACGGGATCAGGATTGTCCGCAACCTATGACACTGAGCATGACCATGCACCGTACGTTCCAAGATTACCGGATCATTCTCCACCCCCACCCCCAGAGGATGCTTCACGGCCCACCAGCGGATACTACGACGGACACAGCGATGCTCACAGACCCGACAGTGCTTTGACAAGGGACGATCATGGATCAATCAGCTTCCCCTTATCTCGAAGAGACAGTGAAGAATACCACGATCAATCCTCGACTTCACAGTCGCCCGATGGGCGCTCGCTAGCCACCGACGGCGCAACTCCTGCCCAGACCCCTGTGGATGGCGACGGTAAAGCGTCTGTAAATGCAGACGACAAACATGAGCCCGTGAAGAAGGGGAAGAACCGTCTACACCAGCGATCCATGGTCATCAAAGAGCTCGTGGACACCGAAGCCGTGTTTGTGAGGGACATGAATGTCATCGAGGAGATCTACAAAGGCACCGCAGAGGCGTGTCCGCAGCTCGACGACAAGACGATCAAGTTGATCTTCCGTAACACGGACGAGATTATAAATTTCCATACAACCTTCCTGAGCGAGCTCAAAGACGGTGTCACGAGTGTATACGTACCGAAGGGTCGACGGTCTCCTGTCATGAAGGAGGACACAACCATGTCAGATGCTACCACAATCCGATCGATTGCTTCAACTACCCCGTCTGCTGTCCCTTCAACTGCAGCCTCCTCGACGACTGCGGTTTCGCTTTCCGGCACCACCGCGGTAAATGGGGACACAGAAGATGCCAAGGACCGACAGACCATAATTGGGCCGGCCTTCATCAGGAACATAGAGCAGATGAAGGCAGCACACGAGGGTTTCCTGCGGACCAGCGACGTTGCCAACAAGCGTCTGATCGATATTCAGCAGGACCCCACCGTCAAGGTCTGGTTGAACGAGTGCAATGAAGTCGCCAAGGATTTGACAGCAGCGTGGAACTTGGACTCTCTCCTCATCAAGCCAATGCAGAGGATCACCAAATATCCAAACCTGATATCTCAGCTGCTCCAATACACCCCGGAGGATCACCCGGATCGAGAGGGGCTTTTGACCGCGCGGACAACAGTCGAGAACGCCATCTTGGACATCAACAAGACGAAGAAAAACTTTGAGCTTGTTGGACAGATCGTGGGCAGGAAGCGCAAAGAATCAGATGTGAAAGCCGGATTCGCCAGAGCATTCGGCAAGAGAGTGGACAAACTGCAGACCTCGAGTAACAGGCCACCCGAGGATCCCGACTATCTCAAGTACAACGAAAAGTTCAGTGATGACTACCTGCGGCTGCAGGTTGTTCTTCGAGACGTCGAGTTCTATACGAGACAGGTTTCCACTTACGTTCAGGCGTTCCTGGATTATCTGTCTGCCATAGAGCTCGTGACTCGTTTACAGCCAGGTCCCTATCCGGAACTAGAGAGCAAATGGGTCCAATTCAATGTGTCTATGAGAGACATTAAAAAGGTCGCCCTGGATCAGCATGTAAGCATTCCTGCCCTACTATCGACACGTTCGATTGCTAATTCCGTGGCAGCTGTTACAAATCCGGAAACATGTCATTGAGCCGTTTGAGCTTGTCATTAGAAGTTACCAGAATCCTCTGTTGGCGATGAAGAAGCGGAACAAGAGGCGGCTCGACTACGAGAAATCCGTGCAGCTCAAGAAGAGCGGCAAGAAGCTAGACAAGCAGCTTGCGGAATTGGTGGAGCACTATGAGGCCCTGAACGACACCTTGAAGAAAGAACTCCCGCAACTCTCTGCTCTCACAGAGAAGGTTGGAAACATCTGTCTCGAGAACATGATCAACATCCAGGCCAAATGGTGGCATATATGGAAGGAGAAGATCCGCGCTGTAGCCTCTATGACCGACATACCGGAGGTCAGCGACATAGTGAGCACCTTCAACCGCGATTTCAAGGACATGGAGGAGCAGATCATGGGTCTGGGTATCCTCAATCCGACTGTGAAAACCAGGACGTCCCAGTCGACAAATGATGACCACGCGGTGTCCAAGATTAGGTCAAGACCTTCTGATCTTGGAACCCCCCGGAGTCGCGGCATGTCTGTCACAAGCGACCAGGCCCCGATTCTACCGCCACCGGATTTCGCCAGGCAGCACAGTGGGCAACTGGCACGGTCGCCCTCGGCTGCTGCGGCTGGCTCTTCCAGTTATTTCTACCGCGACTACTATCACGGCCTCAATTCGCGCGGTCCAGCATCACCCACGTCATCTGATTTCTCGAATCCCCCGCGCTCCTTCCCGGCTGCTATGACACCGCGTCCTGGCACAGGACGCAGCTTCGACTCTGCTGGAGTCCCAAGGCCGAGTATCGATTCGGCGGCTCCTGTGCACGTGCGACGCGACTCAAATTCGACAAGCAACGCGCCGGCATCTGCCTCTGACGGACGCCGGGGATCAGGATTGTTCCACTCGGCAATGCCCTTGACCGAGAGCACTGAAGAACTCCAGCGCTCGTCACGAGCATCCTCCCGAGAGCGCTATATTTCGAAAGGTTACAATGTCCTGTGGCTCGCCGCATCGCTCTTCGAGTTCAACATCGAGACAACGAAGCACGAGGCTGGTTATCCTTACTTGACATACCAAGCCGGCGAAGTGAGTTTTTTAACCACTAGTGACTTAGCATACAAAGGCTAACCATGACTGTGTCCAGATTTTCGATGTCATTGCCGAGAAGGGCGAGCTGTGGCTAGCCAAGAACCAGGACGACCCAAGCGATCTCGTGGGCTGGATCTGGTCCAAGCATTTTGCGAAATTGGCAGACTCTTGAACAACAGGAGTCACTGTGAGCGACGACCGCACTTTGCGGGTGACAAGTGAGATAGGGTTTGAAGCTTAGTGGTGGTACGACATTCGGCGCGGCGTTCTAAAGGGACGGGAATCTTCGTTTCTTCGACTTGTCACCCTCTCCCTCAGAAGAGGCTCCGCTTGGTTTTTATGGGATTCTCATGTGTAATATGCATCACGACTGATACAAAAGGGACGGAAAGAAAGAAGACGGGCATCATGCAACATCCGAAAGGATTAATGTTACGAAAAAAAAAGCGGCCTGCAAAAAGATACCAAAGGAGTGGGGGCCATGGGGGAGGTCGGGCGTTTTCATACTTTTTTCAACTTTTACTGCATGAGGCTGGCTTCACGGCGGACCTTGATGGGGGCCGTGAACAAGGCCAAGGGGGGCGCACAAGTCCCTATCCTCTCATGTCCCCATTCTCTTTTGTCTTTGGAATTGTTTCTCCATCTGAGTGTCCTAGCAGGCGTCGGACACACACATCAACCACGGGCAGGAGAGACGGAACTGCAAAGAACGGGGGCGTGGAGACCAAGAGGGAACAACACAAATACTACTACCTACCTTGACTACCTTCATTCCTATCGGGCATTTCCAACTTTCTTCCTGCTTTTGCAGACATAGCTACTAACCTGTACTTTTGCATCCTCTTCGCCCTTTTTCTTCTTCCTCTGCTTCTTTTTTCCTCTCCCGCTGTCTGTCTGGCTTGAGCGACCATCAGAACAGAGCGGATTGTTTGTTACTCCACAGTGTAGAGCAGTTATTTAAAGGGGTCTCTGGGACTTGGAAGAACTGAGACAAACCAATACAAGAGAGATGAAAGCTTCTCGATTGTCATACTTGTATTGCGCAAATCTGAAGTGTGATGGGCTTGCTGGGAACCACACTACCTCGTATCACACACCCCCTTGCGTACGGAAGTAGGTAACCCTTGCTACGACCAGAAACTGAAAGAAGTGACAACACATGTCAAATGGGTATGCCAAAATCAGAATCGCGCATAGCCAGACGTAACGTGCTGCATGTAGTGCAAAGTAAGGCAGTCTTTACAGAAAGATCGATTCTATTATCAAGACCCCGCTATGTGTGAGCACAATGTGTGTGTGTATATATAGTCTCCCAAAGCCAAATGCGTCTTCAATGCATATGCGTGTATGTGTAAACCAAGCCTGTAAATGCACCACGCCGCGCCATTCACCCGTTTGCTTCATAGAAGAACAACGCTAGAAAACCAAGAAAAAGAATCCAGCAAAAAAAAAAAAAATCTAGCCAAAGTCTCCAGCCTCACAGCGCAATCCCGCTGTCCCACCAGTGCGCCCCGGAGTACAGCCAAGGGAGCTCATCCCAGGTCCACCTCCACCAGTGGTCCCCGGGTTGCCCGAGCCCGAGCGCGCGGAGCAGCGACACGGGGACCGGCTCGAGCAGCCATATCCCCGAGCGCGCGATGTCGTCCAGCATCCAGTACTGCGTGGCGACGAGCCACGCAGACACGAAGACGAGGTTGCCCGCCCTCCGGAGCCACCGCGGCAGCGCCCGTATGCCGCTCCGCACCGGCGGCAGCCCGCAGATGGTGGACTGCAGCAAGATGCCGACCCACGAGAGCATGAAGAATACGGGGGGCGCCCAGGGCCTGCTGGGCGGGAGGCAGCTCGCGGAGCCCAGGGCGTGGAGGAACCCGCTCTGCGCGAAGGCGAAGAGGCCCGCCGTGGTCTTGCCGGGGCGGTTCCCCGGCCCCGCGAGCCAGGCCGCGGGCGCGCCGAAGGCGACGCGGAAGGTCTGGTGCCACCAGCCGCCCCAGAACCCCGCGAGCCCCCTGTCGAGGACGTTGTGGGTGAAACCGCCGAAGAGGGTCGGGTAGTGCCAGAGGTCGGCCTGGCTGCCGAGGAGGGGCCGGAGGGCGAGGGCGCAGATGAGCTGCCAGAACTTCATCACCACGTAGATGGCGGTGAGGACACCGGCGGAGGAGGTCAGGGAGCGGTAGAGGAAGAGAAGCCGTGGTGGCAGGGCGGCGAGGAGGGGAGGGAGTGGGATGGCGACGGGGGATTCTGTGTACTCTGGGCCTAAGATGAAGTACGGGTCTTTCATCATCACAACGCTGAGGGCATCCAGGACCAGGAAGCCTGCGATGAAGGACAAGAGCTCACTGCGGAGCCAGCCTCGGCGGGTGGTGAAGCGCCGATAGCCCTGTGGCGTGGACTCGGGGATGGACCCCAGGTCAACCAGCTCTCCGGATTGCGGCTTTTCTGGCTTCGAGAAGTGTGGGACGACGGGGATACACCAGTTCCAGCCAGTACCGCGGAAGGATGTGACGAGGTCGAAAGACCAATCCAGCCGGGTAAGAAAGGAGGCGTCTTCTGGGTACGACTGCCAGTAATACTCGTAACCCTGCGCGAGGCTCCTTGCAATGTCCGCATCGGGAGCACCGACCACCTTACCACGCTCGCTTGCCGGTGCCTTGGAGCTGCCATTCACCCTGGTGACGGCAAGCGCATCACCGTTCTGCACAGGCCGGCCGTTCTCCTTGACATCTGATACCCGGGCATGGCCATTCGTAGACCCATTCACTCCCGCCTGAGCATCCCCCTTCAGCCTCGCCCGTCGCCTCTCGACCCTCTCAGCGTCAAACTGCGGCCTCATGAAGACAAGCAAAGTTAGATTCCAAATAATGCCCCACGCCTGCATGAGGCCGACGGCATAGCCAACGGCAAAGTTGGGGCTGGTGGTGACGAAGCTCTCGCGCGCGTTATACAGGAGGATGCACAGCATGAGCAGGTAGCGGGCCCTGAACAGCCAGGGGCGGTTCCTGTGTGGGATGGCGAAGTAGAGGATGGGCAGGCCGAAGGTGACGAGGACGCCGTAGGGGATTACCAGGGGCTTGACGGTGCCCAGGGCGAGCTCGTGGGCAAAGTGGGCGCGGTAGAGGCGGCGGACGTGCTCGCCCAGGTTGGGCGGCAGGGGTTCGGGCAGGTCCAGAGGCATGGTGAGTCGGAGGGACCGGCCTGACGAGTACAGCACCTTGTCGGCGGCGGGCCACATGGTTGCGTTGCTGTCGTGGTCCTCTGCTGGTGATTTTATATGATGTCTTGGCAGTCCTCCGAGGTAAGGAAAAAGAGCCTCGGCTTGCAGGGTGGAACCGGGGATTCCGAGAGATGAGTTGTGGTGTGTTCTGGGGAGTGGTGATGTTGTGGTGGAGTGAGGTGAGCGTGAGCCGAGGCGGATGGAGTGTGGCGTGGCGTGCGTAGGTGGTGGCGCGTGGTGCGATGGCGATTTCGATGCCGATATTGGGCTGACTGGACGTTGGCCGGGATGTCAGTAGTCACCACTGAGAATAAAAGGCCGCCGGTGCGCAAGTAGCATCGTGGGTCTTGTGTGCATGCATGCGTCTCGTCGATCGCGCGTGTCGTATATCTTGCATGTAAAATTCACGACGCAGGAAACAAAACCTTATGCCTGACATCTTGCAGATCTGGCTGCCAAGATCGAGATTGATCGAGACCGATGAAAAGGCCTGAGCCGAGCTGACTGCGCCCCTGCCGTCCAGTGCCAGTGATGAGATGGCCTGACGTCAGCGACCAGAGACCCTGAACCGGCTGCTTGGGACCCACCAAAACAGCAGGAAGCGTGGCAGGCAGGCCAGGCAGGCAGACCTGTGTTGAAGCGCAGAGAAGCTCGGGCCATCTGGACCACCTGGCCATCCTGCAGGTGCGGTCCAGGCCGCTGCGCTGCCCGTCCATCCCGTTTTAAGCTTAGATCTGGGCCGCCTGCCCCCACCCACTTACCACCACCACCACCACCACCACCACCACCATAGCACCTGCAATGCCTTGCATATAATCACTGGAGATCTGTATGGTAAGCATCCTCTGTCCACACAAGATGCCTGATCCTCACCGCACACTGTCAGTAGTGCACACATAATACATCATCTTGGCATCACAATCAAGTTTCAATCATGGTTTTTGTTTCTCGGCTGTCCCACAGAGCCCAGCCTCGCTCGCCATCCGTGTACAAAAATCCACCTCTGCCACCCACTTGTATTCCCTTGGCACTAACCCGCCAGACCCGAAGTGTGATGAGGTGTTGAAAACAATCCCGTTCGGCACAACTGCCCCTTGCCTTTGAGCCCATTGACAAAACACGGGCCTCTGACAATCCCGTCGTCTAATAAGCCACCCACCACCCCTAGCCGACCTTTCCCTCGCTCCGGCACCCAAGTTCCAGATCCCCGCCCCGTATCCAGGCTCTGTGCCGCCGTGGTTTGATGATATATTCCAGCTTGATATTCAAAAGCAAAAAGTGAAAAAGGTGCCGCCCGTGTTGACTGTGTGGCTCCGTCGGAGCTATCGTACATTATAGACGAGAGGGGAATAAAAAGAAGCAAAAATAAAAGACGAGGGCCCGTTTGCGTGCTGCGAGGATAAAACAGTAAAAGTATATAGGCGCTTGCCATACATTCCCAATCAAAAGAAGCGCGCCGCACCACACAGAACGAGGAGGCACATGACCAAATCAATGCCAATGCCGCCGTCCGATAATTTTTGGCTCAACACAAACAAAGGGAGGGGGTATTATAAGAGGCATATGCAAGATAAGTACATCCCCGGCCAAGGAGCCGAGGACAAGGGGGTGATAGGGTCATTCACCCCTACTCCGTATCACTGCCCGACATGTCTTGGACCGACACCATCTCGTCGAGCTCGCCGAACCGCTCCTTGTATCGCTGGAGCTCCGCCATCGACTCGGCTATGATGTCCAGCACGTTTGTCATGGGCGCTCGCAGGTCATCGAGCTTCGAGATCTGCCCGCCACCCGCGGCGAGGTGTCGCATGGTCAGCGTCGAGATACACGTCTGCACGCGATGTTAGTACCCTATCAACAACCTTCGGTCCTGCTGGCCATGCCACGCAACGCTTATTAACAACATACCTCTATGCGGCTTACTTGGTGTTCCATGAAGTTGACCAGGAACCGCTCCGTGACCTCGCCGCCTCTCTGCTTCATCCGGTCCAGCAGCTCCGTCTCGGGAGGCTGTAGGCCGCGGTCCGAGCCCTCCTCGAGAGTACTACAGAGCATCTCGAGCCGGAGACTAACCCGCCACAGTGCCCATATCACTTCCGGGTCGAAGGCAAGCTCGCCGCCCTGGGCTACGGTTGCCGGCACCGACTTCTCCGCCTCTCCAGACACTTGCTTCTCGTGCAGCAGGTGTTGGTCGATGCGGCCGGCCAGCGCGTGCGGGTACAGCGAGTAGACCACCTCGGGGTTCTCGAGGCCCTTGAGCTTCTTTTCGCCCATCTCCTTGACCTCGAAGCCCTGTGAGCTCAGCGACCGCAGCTCCTTGCGCACTGCCAGCGCAAAGCTGTCGTCCTCGAGCGTGTCGTCCACACTGTTGACTGGCTCCTGGTACGTCTCCAGACATCTTTGTATCTCCGAGATGAAATCGGACGAAACCGTGATTTGCCCACCGTCTGCGCAGGCCGATACACGCGAAGCTTTGTTGACAATGGGCCCGTAGTAATCCATGCGACGCGTGATTGGGTCGACCTCGCAGAGCGGCTCGCCCCAGTGCGTGCCCATCCTCACCGACAGGCCTCGGAAGATGAGATTATTGTCCTTGTCGTAAAGGGGTTGGCAGGAGACCGAGTTGAGCATCTCCTGAGGCCAATTAATGTCAAGCAGCTGCATCTGTACGGAGAAGCACCAGAGTAGGGCCGACGTCGCTGTTGGGAAAGACACCATGAAGGCGTCACCTTCAGTCTTGACCTCGTAGCCGCCTATACGGCGCAGCTGTCGCCTCATGACATCGTTGTGCAGTTTGATAGCTGATCTCATGGCTGCCGGGTAAGTCTCCCACAGGTTGGTCGAGTTCTTGATATCGGTGAAGACAATGGCAATCAGGCCCGTCGGCGCGGGCACCTCAGGTTCTAGCCGTCGCAGGTCAGAATCCAGGACATCCGCTCCCTTCGGCGCTCGTTTTGGTTTCCTCGGCTCCCGCGGCAGAATGTCGTCCGTGATGCCTGATGGGTACAAGGACATGCTCTGACCACGGTGCAAGCGTGATCTCTCGTTTCGTTTCTTGAGATCTGCGATGCTCATCATCATGACCATAATCTTGCCCGTCGCCCCGTATGCCATAGCGAGGTCTCGAAGCTTCTGCGACGCTCGCATCAGGTCGTGGCGCTCGCCTCGTGCGATATCAGCAACCAGCTCGGGCGGCAGGTACTCCCAAATCTCCTTGGTGGCTATCAGGATGATTTCGTCTTGCTCCTTGACAGTCATGTGTGAAACATGTGGCGCAGCTTGTACCGCGGGCATCAAATCAACATAGCCAAAAGCTCGAGATACTTCGAGTAGGTCATTCAGCCTCCCGTTTCGAGACACCCAGCCACCAGCATCACGGATACGTGACCGCTCACTGGGCTCGGCCGGGTCATGTTTGCGGGTCAAGAACTTGTGTGATCCGTCGGACTGGATCAGCATGGCCTGTACATCACCAACGTTGGCAATGTAAAGTTCCTGCCCCTGAAGGTACGCCACAGTAGCCACACCACCAGAGTTGAGGTCCTCCTTACTGAGCACAACTGGCTGTGCGGATCCACGGTGGGCCGTCAGCGGCCGGTCCTCTGTGTGTTGGATCGCGATTGTCACCAAATCCTTGTTGAGTGACAAGAATGCTCGGCGCATCGCATCGACAGGTGTTTCGTTCAGTCGTGTTTTCAATGCTTTCAACTCCATTGAGAATATGTGACCAAAGTTTTCATGGAGGTACTTGGCGATCTTAGAGCCACCACTGGAAAGTGCTTGACCATCGAAAAGACCAAGCAAGGTTTCCGTGTCTGCCGAGTTGAAGCGAGGCACCACCAGATCGATGGTTGAAAGATGCTCATTCCTGCCGAGAGTGTCTGCCATGCCGTATGGCAGGAATCCGGCCAATGACCCAGATGTCCGGACCCGACGGTCCTCGCTCTGGTCAGGAATGCTCGGCTGGATCAGAGTAACATCCATCAAACCAAGTACACGAAGATTGAGAAGTCGGCTGAAGTCAGTGTACTGCTCGCGATTGGCATTCGCAGCACCAAACACAGTCTGCTTGATCTCCAGGCGCCTATTACCGGAGAGATTGAGAAATCTCAGGTTGGGGTTGAGATTCCAGTTCCAGTCATACGGAACATTTGAAATGTTGTATTTCAAATAATTGCTTCCGCAGTCCAACACGGCAAGCTTTTTCGCCTTGGAAATATCGGCAGGCAGATTTGTGAATTTGTTGCTGTTGATGTGCAAAACCTGGAGGGAGTTGAACTCCTCCAGATCGTCGGCGGGCAATGTTGTAAGCTCATTACCGGAGAGGTAAAGTTCCACGAGCTGTGGCCAGCTCTTGATCGACCTCTGAGGCATGTCGCTTAGGTCATTGTAGGAAAGATTGAGCAGTCGCAGCTCGCTCAACAGTGTTATCTGATCAAAAACATCATCGTCAAGCTGGTTGTCCGCCAGGTAGAGGTACCTCAAGGATCCTGCGAAGGTATTTGTCAATCGAGAAGACAGGCCGGAATCTTTTCGGGAAGTCGGCATGGGAGTCTGCGGTGGATTGTTGTTGTTGTTGCTCTGGGGCGTTGTGGTTCTTGACATCACAGACGTCTTGCGGCCGCCTTTCCCGTACACCGACACCACCGAGCTCTTGCGGTCTGGCCCTGCAGGTACTGGGGACGGCCCAACGCTCAGGAGCGTACTGGATGCTTGGCTCGGCCGCCTCGTCCCGTCAGGTAGTAGATCATCAGCGCTGGGAGAAGGACTCAGGCCCCCGGAGGAACTTGGCTTCAGCGTGATTGCAGGAGTAGAGGATGTCGCTTCGCCAGGAGGTTGCGGTGGTCGAGAGGCTGGCTTGGGGAATGATTCCAACACGTTCGAGGACGCGTTCAGTGTCTCTAGCTTATTTGCCCACCAAATATCCATGGGCAATTTCCTCATGTTGTTGCCACGGACGTCAAGCACTCTCAGCTCCTGGAGGCAGCCAATTTCCGGCGGCAGCTCCCCGATGGAATTTTTCGCAATGCTGAAATGTTCTAGGCGGCGCAGATTACCGATCTGTGGAGGGAGTGACACAAAATAGTTCCGGTCTAGAACAAGCCGCTCTAGGTTCAGGATGTTCTGGAATGAATCATCAACGCTGGCAAGTTGCGCGTTGGAAAGATTCAGAAGCTTCAGTGTGGGTACAGGAGAGGTGATCTCGAACTTGGTGATCGGGTTGGCGTTCAACTTCAGACTCCTCAGTCTTTCGAAGTTCCCGACGAATTGCGAGATGGCATTGTGATCTGCCGTCATGATCTCCAGCTTCGGGAGCTCGGATATGACATCGATGGCCGAGATAGCATTGTACTTGACATCGAGCTCGCGCAGGCTCAGCAGATTCTTGAATGAGTCGGGAAGTGCGCCCGAGAGTCTATTGTTGGTGATAACGAGGCGCTCCAAGGACTTGAGGCTGCCAATATTGGCAGGAAAATTCATAATCAGGTTGAAACTCATATCGAGGTCCACCAAGCTCTCCAGATCGCAGAGAAAGCTGGGAAACTTTTCGAGGAAGTTGGAGGAGATGTTCAAGGTCCGCAGCTGGCGATAAGCTCCAAAGTAGGGCGGCAAATGCTTGAGCCTGTTGTTGGCCAGATTCAACTTCAGCAATCCGGTGAGCCCGTTGAGTTCTGCGTGCTCAAGCTGCTCTAATCGGTTGTTCGAGACGTCCAGGTATGTGAGCTTGTTGGCACGGCTGAAGCTAAGAGGCAACTTGCGGGCCTCGTTGTTGTTGTACTTGATGTCGCGAAGGTTGACGCAAGAATGTATGAAATCCCTTGGGAGGTCTAGCGACAAGTTTCGTGACAAGTTCAGAGAAATGATCTCTGCAGCTTTCGAATACAGCGAGATGGGAATGGTGATGAGGTTTCGACCTGCTAGATCGATGTGGTTGAATTTCTGCATCCGGCCGAAGCCAAGATCGTGGGTCTTTGCGTGGAAGTCACTTTCCTTGGCTGAGAGGAAGAGGAATCGACATAGATAGCTGTTGTCTTCTCGGCCAATGTCCTCGATCCTGTCCCGTTCTTCATAGCCGACTTGCTGGAGGAGCCTCTTCTGTATAAGAAGCGGGCGCTCGACTTGATTGAGGACACGAACCAGGTCATGCTTCTTCAGGACGATGTGGTAATTGTCGAGGCTTTCCGTGACGTATGACTTTTTGATGATCTGGCCAATGAGGTCCTGGACAGACGAGTCGATGGCCATCTGCAACGTTGCGAAAGTGCCATCTGATCTGAAGACACGAATGCAGTACGGCGTGAGTTTCTCTTCGGGCCTGGGCGGATTGCCAATATCCTCAAGCTCCGCGGCATGAGAAGGCACGTCCTGTTCCGTCTTTCTGACGGCCCAGCTGTCTGGGGCATTCCATACCCCATTGACGCCGTTCCTCGATTGTGCCTGGACTTTTTCTGCTTCATTGTTGGTCATAACACCCGGAGCCATCGGCGTGAGTGGCGCGTGTCGAGTCACAATGCCTGACATGTCGTCTAGGTCAGTATCGAGTTTGAAGTAGGTCCCCTTCTCGTTTGAGCGGTCAGTTGGCCCGATGAAGTCCTCGGCGTCGTCGAACTGCTTGTTGGGCCGGCCTTTCTTGGAGAAAGGAAACTTGTTGTTAAAGGTCGCCTGTCGCCCATTGTCTGGCCGTGTACGCTGCTGAGGCTCGATGGGCAGCTCCTGACCGATGGCGGACCACCTCTCGCCGTATGGTAAGGGACCGTCGTCCCTGGTCACGTCCTGGCGCGATACCGACGGTCTGGGCATCCATGTCGATCCCAGCGACTGTGTCGAAGTTGAGAGTTTCTTATTGAGCGGTGGCCCGAGTTCGTCCTTCTCTTTCTTGCCCCTTAATCTGTTGAAAAGGCCCTTCTTCTGGTGAGTGTGTCCTGGCGATGCAGGCCCGTCGACGCCTCCGTTCTTCATCCCCAGACTACTGTGGCCGCTGGGCGTTGGGCTCTGCGCTCGAGACCGTGAGCCGTACATTGTATTTGCAGCACCCTTTGGCGGGTTGGCAGCGTTGACCTGTGACTCTTCCCTGCTTATCGATGGCCGCAGGGCTCGCGGGTCGTCATTGCTCCTGTTGTGTCGATGCGAGGGTCCTTGGCCTTGGACTATCGAATGGCCAGAGCGGTTGGACGAGGAGGTCTTTGGGGGGTTCTGGGAGCCGTTCTCTGCCGCGTAACGCTCACGGTCGGGACCGGCGAGGACACCCCGGACGGGTGCTTCGCCGTAGCGCGCGATATCCTGCGATCGCATTTGTTAGGTGATTGGGTGGTAGGTAGAGAGAAGCCAATCATGACGTTGTGGGAGAGGAAGGAACGACCAGGCCGGGATGGAGTTGCAAATGTATTGATTAGGCAAGGCCCGAGTTATATGAAGTGGATTGGAGAAATTAAGTTACAGGGTGGAGATAGGGTTCCGGGATATGAGATAGGTATAGGAGGGGGGGCGGACGCACCTCGGCCTCCTGGTAGAGGAACGGCACGACTTCTGGTGCTGGCACTGGCGTCCTTGGTCTAGATGAGGATGGCGAGGCATCTCGGGTATGATCTGTGGCGTTTGAGTAGTTGCGGTCGCGATGGGGGCGAGATGCGTGGCTGTACGAGTGTGAGCGGGTCTCCTTTCCAGCATAGGAAGGCGGTAGGGAGGTCTCTGAAGAGTCTCGACCGGGGAACTCCTCGCCAAAGAAACCCTGGAGCTTCCTGAAGCCCCCTCCCCTCTGGCCGCTGTTCTTGGAGGCCTGGCTGCTCGCTGTGGTTGTGATGCTGGCGATGGAGGGCCTCCTTTCGTCGTTGTAGTATGCGGATGATGCAGACTCAGCCGGGGGCGACTCGCTGCCCGTGAGGTTCTGCGTGGGGCGCGCCGCACTGACCGAGGCGGATCGAAAGGCAGGAGACATTTGCGAGGCGGACGAGAGGTTGTCGCTGGAATCATTGTAGAAGGTAGTGGCCATGGCGCCGGAGCCGTTGGCCGGGGGGGAGACGGCCGGGTTGTTGCCATTACTACTACCTCCTCCTACCATCCATGGCGCAACCTGCTGCATGAAAGAAGAAGCCGTCGACGGGGGGTTGTGTACGATCTGTGGGGCGCGACTCCCGGCGGGTTCGAGAACGGCAAGGTCGCGGCGGTAATTGGCAAAGTCGCTCATTCTGTGTACGGCATTGGAAGACGAAGAGGGCGACGACAAAGAAGCACGGGCAAGGGCGGCGTTGGGCTGCCTGGACGTCGGCGAGATCTGCGGCTGAGACTCGGTTTCTCTGGAGTCTTTGAGGGACCTGTTACGCAGCGCAGACGCGGTGACATGTTAGTCCTTCACGCTTTGTGCGAACGCTTGGGAGGCAAGGCGACACTGGATCGACGCCTCGGGCAGGCGGGCAGGCGGAGGAGCATTGGTAGATACACAGAGAGGTGATGGATCACAATGATGCACTGGCGACAAAAGGCTCAGTCGCGACGGCCAGCTACTCACTTGACTAGGTTCCCATTCTCGTCTGTCTTTAGTCTCGGGGTGGCCTTGCGCAGACCCCTGGGGGAGGAGGAGGAGGGGGAGGGCGAGGCGCCTTGACTGGATGGTTGGGCATTTCCTTTGTCTCTGTCCTTGTCCTTTTGCCTAGGGATAGCGGGCAGTGGCTTGACGGTGAAGTCGGAGGCGGTGCTATCGGTGCTCGCGCTCGTAACTGAGCTGAACCGCGAGGGATCATCTCTCGTCATTGTCAGCTTGCCTTCTTGGTGTCAAGATGGCAATAGAGCCATGCCCTCTTCTTCGGCGTATTATCGAGCTCGCATGGGGAGCATATGGATGTGGTGGGGACAAAACCTCGGGCGATGGAGTGAGTACTGGCGCAGGCTGTGGGGTTGGTTTAGTCCTTGGGTATATAGCAGGGCGTGTGCTTGTGCGTAAGCGGCGAGCGTGGCGTGAGCGTGGGTGTATGCGCAAGATTGAGAGAGTATGTATGACTGCGTGTGTGTGTGTGTGTGTGTATGTGTGTGTATGTACGGGTCAATGGGTAGGTAGCACCGTGGGTGGGTGGCTGGATGGGTGAGACCGAGTGCAGTAGGAGGAGGGTAGGTGATGCGAGGCGACGGGTGGGCAGGAGGGCTATTGGGAGGCGAGTCGCATAGGTGCAGAATGCAGAATGCAGGACGGAATGACGGTAAGAGGAAACAGAGGAGACGGGATTGATGATGGGACAGATGAGACACTCGAGATGCTCCGTAGACTACCTAGACTAGACACTCCAAGTCCAGCCTCTCCAGATCCAATTCTAACTCCAACTCCATCTGCAACTGCAACAGCGCCCGCGGGCCCCAACAACCAGCAGCCTGCAGGCGAGCAAGCAAACCAGGGCAAACCAGCACTCGCGCCGTCAACGTCAACGGGCATTAGACCCCAGACAGATGGAGGCAGGCTGCCCGGCGAGTGCAACCTGATTCCGTGCTGCACATCTTGCTGAGTGAGTACGTATTTGCTGCTGCTACTGCAGCTGCCGTCGCCGTTACGCCTGCCTGGCCACTGCTACGGCCTGCCTTGAAAATCAATCTCCCTGCTTCCCCATCTGCGCTGCAGTCTCTTTCTTTGCCGCTGCCCGCCGCCCCTCATCGAGGGGTTTTCCGGGGCGCGGATGTGACGGTACATGTCACGGCACCGTCAGGCCCGGGCCTGTCGATGTACCGAGAACCCAAGGAGTCCCAGGAGTACCAGGCTATCCTGTGCAGCCTGAGTGGGGTCGCCAGGTCCAAAAGTAACCAGGTACCGGAAAGACACGGATACCCACGCACGAGAACACCCCCTTCCACATACGGAATGGGAACAGAGAGGCTCCCAGGACATGTACCGTGTACATATACAGCACCGTCTCCGAGGAGGCAGCAGAGCTTCGAGGTTTCGTCGCCATTCCATCTCATTTTGCAGCTCGCAGCAAAGGGGTTCGTGTTCGCATAACTGTCACTGGGCTGACCTGCTCAGTCACTCAGTCATAGAGTCACAGACTCACAGGCCATTGCCGCATTATCGATGCCAGGAGAAGTGCCGAGGGAGAAAGAGAGCATCAGAGAGGGCCCTGTCGTCGGAGGCACAACCATCGGCCCGCCAGACTGGGTTCAGCGCCGCCCGTCCTCCAGTTGCCACCCACACCAGTTGCTGAGCCCGTTGAACCCCGTTGCCCCCCTGGCAGCTTCAGCTTCAGCTTGAATTCTGGGGAGCCACACAACTGGGCTGCAGCTCCCAAACCCGTGGACCCTGGAGCTTGACCATGTCGCCCGGGGAGGTAACGTTGACTTGCCGTATCTCACACACAGTCTCTCCCGGTTCTTCCTCACGCACTCTCTCTCTGTGTCGCGATAAATCACAATCACATACCCCATACTACCGACTTGTCAGCAGCTTGCCAGTGCTGCCCAGGCACATACCGCATCACGATACACCTCGTTGTCAGGGAAGCAGATCAACCCACGTGGGCCCACAATTGACCTGTCACTCCGACGCCCTACTGGAACTCAATACACTTACTTATTTGCGGACTGCCAGTACATACATCGGCAGGGTTCAAGAACAAGAAGGATTTCCCTCTTCACAGAACCGAATGAGGCTCAAGGCATGGCATCGTGTTGTGCTGTGCCGCACTGCACGGTGCACCCTATATAGAAGTGCGCAGTAGGTATGTGCCGCGCCGTGCCGTGCCGGCCTTGCTGGACTCTCGTTTGGTGGGTCTCAAGCTAACACCGACGCTCTGCTCCTTGCGGCGATCATCAATCACGCTGCGAATGATACCTGTATGCGTACGTCCGCAACACAGACTGCCGATTGACTGGCGCACTGCAAGCGCACAGTATTGTACTGTGCTGTACACATGCCCACTCATCAGCGACTCCGTGTTTCTTGGGATGAGACTCGAGATTGCTGCACCAAAGCATTGCAATACTCGTCAAGGGAAGGGATCCACGCCCGCATGGGCATGCAGGCACACACCCAACGAGCCCACGGCTCCATGCAGAAACAGTGAGCCAATATCACCCGGGCGGGCTGGGCAGCGCGCCCGACCTGGCAGCCCTTTTTGGGGGGGACAGCCTTCTGTGTGTTCTGGTTGATTACCCTCATTACATCACATTAACATGTAGATCACACCTGCTGGGTGGGTTGTCGCGCTCCTCCCTTTCAATACCTGGGTACCTAAGCTCCCGCTGGCGGAAGCCTTGATTGTGGAGCTCTACATAGTGCCCGAATCGCGCGGCCCTGCACTTGTCGATGAAAGATGGGGCCCCCCATCTCCTGCTCCTTGAAGCAGTTTCAATGTTGAGGGCGTCTCCGATTTTTGTGTCCGCCCGCGGGACAATCCAGCCCTGCTACCGTGGTATCACACCGTCACAGCTTATTTCCTGCCCAACTTCCCAGCTTCCCAACTTCCCCGGCCAAACGCCCACAAGCCCACACATGTTTTCGACTCATGTGTCTATGTTTCAAGGCTCTCTGACTACCGGGCCAAGCCTTATCTTGGCACCCCAGGCGGGCGGCACAGTCAAAGGATGGAAAGGGCTTATTCGCAATCACAGCACTCAAAGTCTCGGCACTCGGTGGGACATCCTGGACCGGGGTCGCGGACGAGGACAGGGAGTCAAGCTTGGGCTCTGGCAGCTCCACGACCAGCATCTTGTCTGACCCCTGGGTCGGGATCTGAGAGCTTGACAGCTTCGCCGCGGCCCACCTCTCAGCTGCAGTCTGGTTCGTCCTGGCCGTCACCAGAGCGCTGACGTCGCCATGTGTCCGATGTCCTCGTGTGAAAGAATTGCCCTCGACTTTGGTCAGATGCCTTTGAGGAAGCCGGTCTCTCCAGCAAAAGGAGAGACCGCCACTCGGGAAGTATCAACATGTGGGCGATGCGCCTTGCTCATCAGCTGTGGCGCACAACCTTTCGACAACTCTCATCGGGTGTAAGTAAGGATTGGGCTGATTACAGAAGACTGTTCATCCCCCAGGGCGAATGATACGCCGACAATCGACCACCTGCACTCTCCTGGCTCATTTCATTGTCTCGCTGCCTGCCCGACAGGTAGTAGATGAGACCACAGCAGACGAATGTCTCGGCATCCCCTTCCACATTACTTCGACTAAACAGCGTTTGAGGCAATTATTCCGAATTCCTTTCATTCTCTCGCCCACCCCTGAGTGAATTGGAAGCGTCTATCCGGTCAACGTCTCTAAGTCCCGGGGTCCCCTACCCCTCCATCGCACCGGTTTGCACGATTCGCGGCTCCCATTCTTCCAGAGCTCATCGTCTGTCCGCCAGCAGCACGCCAACAGAAACAAGCCTCAATGGCTGCGCATAATGACGCCTCGATGGGGTGATCACTCTGCGACCGAGCCTTAGACCTGGCCAACCAGGAACCGTGCATTGCCCGATGCCAACCTCAGAACCTACCAGTGCCGTCCATCGGTTTGGCCCAACCTCCATCCTCCGCCATTCACTCCTCCACACCCAAGCACTTATACGTTGCGCAAGCTTTCAAACTGGTGTCATGAACAATCATCTGAGAATCCTCATTTAAGCTTTTCCTCGCCGGAACCTAGGCCGAACGCAACCAACCATTTGTGGTAACCTTCTCGAAGGCTTCTCGAGCACATCCTCCACCAATTTATCCCCCTGCCACATATCGTACAGACATACACAAGCACATGCATATACTAATGCAACGACAAGATCTGGCCCCCAAGGTGGCCAGACTGAGCGGCAGTTAACCTTTTGTCACTTCCCATCCAGTGCCACAGTGAAGACGAGTGCTTTAATCTCCGCGGCCACCCTCCTGGCCCCCACCCACGTATCACTCGCTCGAGCAACACACCGACACACATAACTCAATATGGGATCTATACTTCGTGCTATAACCGGGTGCACATGTATCTGTAGACCACAGACCTTGGCATGCATCATGCACGGCTGATGCCTGGGCAGAGGACTTAACATAGCCCACACGGTTGCAACCGCGTTCATGGCCGGCAACAGGAATGCCTCCGCAGAGAGTAGGGATCAGATGAAAAAGCGACACGCAAGCAGACAAGCGGCCTCCTGCCCGTGGAGGGGCAACGACAAGAGGAGGGTGCCCAACTCTGCTGGCCCAAGATGTCGCGCCAATGCGACTCGGCGCACTTGTGACCTGTTCCAAAGAGTGTACCACGGACAACTCTCGGGGAAAAAGAAAAATAGAGAGAAATGGGATGGCAAGTGAGACCAC
This sequence comes from Diaporthe sp. HANT25, assembly GCA_013435955.1. Lineage (NCBI taxonomy): Eukaryota > Fungi > Ascomycota > Sordariomycetes > Diaporthales > Diaporthaceae > Diaporthe > Diaporthe sp. HANT25. Next base: position 2,572,028 of record JACBFG010000013.1, on the reverse strand, counting down.
TCGGAAGGACTCAAAATTGCCCCTGGCAAACCACGCCAGTGCCACTCCAACTCGTGCCCACCCAGAAGTAGCCTCCGTCGTACATGTGACACGATGGTCGAACTGCAATGTGTGCGCACTCTGTATTGTGGCCGGCGAGAGGTATATCGTGTAATTTGCAAGCTATGCCCTTCCGGCTATGAGGAGGGAGCCCGTCTGGCTCCAGGCAGATCCTGTGACGCCTTCTACAAGACGAAAAGAGAAAGATAACAACAATGATAAAAAATAAATTGCTAAGTCTCTCAGGAAGACCGTCCGTCCACCTCATCAGAGTTTGTCCAGCGAGGCGAGACTCGACAGGTCAGAGTCGCTGTCGTCGACCAAGCCCTCCCCCAGCGCTTTGGGCTCTTCTGTCTTGCCCAAGGAGGCCAGCCCGCCCAAGTCTGACTTGCCATTAATGACCCGTCCTTTCCTGAGGGCCTTGGGCCCGTGACCGCCCAGCGACGAGAGACTAGACACATCAGAATCACTGTCGTCAACACGTTGGATCCTGAGGTCCACGTTTCCGTCGTCCTCGTCCCTCCTGCCGTCCGTGCCGCCAGGTTTGTTGTTTAGCCCCGTGGCGTCATCCTCGTGATTATTGCCACCACTATCCACGGCCGGAGCTTGTGCCTGGGGAGCAACGCGCGGCTCAGCCCTCTCGTCGTTGAGGATGATCCCGAGGGCGCGGCTCTCGCGCATCACCGCGCGCGCCTCCCCGTCGTCGGCGATGCCCATGTCCTCCTTGATCAGCCGCACGCCGAGCTCCGGCACCAGGACGGACTGCACGTAGCCCGTGTGGCCGCGCGCGGAGATGAGCCTGTCGCGCGGCGCCCTCTCGCGCAGCAGCGACGAGAAGGCGTCCACGATGCTCTCCGTCATGGCGCTCATGCCCCTTAGGCCGTAGTACCCGGGGACGGGGTAGTCGTCCGTCGTGAACAGGGTGCGGTTCTTGCCCGTCCTGATCTTCTCCCGCAGCCGCTCGCCAAAGTGCGACTCCGCGCCGTTGATGAGAGACTCTAGGTAGGCCCGGTGCGCCCAGATTCGCGACTCCAGACGGTCCCAGTCCACTGTAGGGTAGCCCCTGGCCTCCCACAGCTCCCTCGCGGACCGCTTCTTGTGCTGGTGGCAGAACTTGGCCTGCCGCGCAATGCTCATGCGCTGGCCTTTGGAGTACTCACTGAGCCATTTCTTATCGACAGGCTCGTCACACATGGGGCACGGTGCCTGGTCTGGACCCAGGTTCGCGTCTTTGTCCGTCTTGGTGTCCAGGTACAGGGGCATGTCGATGCCTGCCAGCTCGGTCGCCGAGGCAAAATCGTTGTAGCCTTCCGGCATTTTGAATTCCGGTTTTTGTGATATGTCTTCGTCAACAGAGAGCTGCCGTGACTTGCTCTTCACGGTCTTCTTCGGTTGGCGCTTCGTCTCCTTCTCCTTTTGCCCCTGCTTCCGCTTCCGCTTCTGGTCATGCCCTCGCCCATTGTCTGGCCGAGGGGGGTCTGATAATGCATCGTCAGAGTCAAGGTCAGAAAGGCTCGAGGATTCTCCTTCCTTTATCGTAGCTCCCGAAACTTTCGAAGGTCTAGGACTTTTGAGCGGAGACGAAGCCTCAGACCCAGGAATTAGTACATTGAACTTTCTCGTCTGCTGTGGGCTCTCTGATTCCGACATGCTTCTCACACGTTCAAATTTTCGACGCGGCGTGGAGTCGGGGGACGTGCTGGTGAGTTTTGTGGCCCTTCCTCCCTTCCTTCCGTATCCTGCCTTTAGTGGCTTGTTTTTCCTACCCACGAGAAATCCATCGCCTATGTGGCTGCCGAGGAGCGGGGAATGCGTTGAATTGATGGTCTTCGCCCTTTTCTTAGGAGAGGAGACACCAGGTTCATCTGCGATAGAGTCATCGTGGATCTCTACAGCTCGCTTCTTGCCTGACCGAGCTAAGCGCCGTTGAGGAGTTGCGGTATCCTGAACAGTGAGAGTTGTCCCCCCTCGACCATTCACCGTTCCTGGCTTTTGTGAGGCCGATGCTGGTTTGAAGTCAGACCTGGTGATGTCGCCTCTTGCTGGCTCGTCATCTGATGAGTCGTAGCGAGGATCACCAAAGTCTGGCTCATCAGTGTCGTTCTCGTCGGTATCAATTGGCGGTGCCGTGACATCTTCTGGTTCCTCCATTGATCTGACGTCTACTTTTTGTGGCTTGCCAGCAACCATGGTCAGCAGGTGTCCTGTAATTTTTCGTGACAGCTGAATCGGGGGCATGGTTACTTGGTCCCACGGTAGTCCTGCTACGTAAGACCAGTTCCCATGGCCTAGATGGGGCCTGCAGGCTTTCGTACGTTGTCAGAGGTGATTGACAATCTGAAAGCTGCGAGTTTGAAGGTAAGACCGGCCACCTTTGGTAGTGATGTGAACTCGAGGTTTTGTGGGCAGGTGCGCTTGTCTCGGGAGAATAGGTTCTCTGACTGTGCCAATGAGTGAAAAGACAGGCCCCGTAATGCAAATTGGTGCGCTGTATTTGTTATGGCTTCACACCTGTTCCCGTCCAGCTCATGCGGCACCAATAAGTGAGCGTTCGCGGACTCGCATACGTGCATGAGACGCGTTCGTTCCCGTGTCGAGATTAGTAACAATCTCCCGAGGGTCGAACACAGTCTAGGAAAGTCCGTGCACGGCCCAAGCCGCTGTCTCTACCTGTTTTGTATGCAACAAACATTGTACACACTCTTCCGCAAGCAGCACCTACCTTCCTTGGGAGTCAAGTTGTGGAAGTTCTTCCAGGAAATCTTGGAAAGTAACACCACATGCGCAATCTAACTAGAGCAGTCACTGTGAAACACAACCAATCGTCTCTGCTGCTTCAAGACACACAGTCTGATCTAAATGTCTTTCCCTTATTTTCTGTCGACTCTTGCACAACTATCACGGGTATCATCACTTCAACGTCAATAATCAACCAAGCCCAAGAGCAAAACAGCAGACTCATGATAGCTTGGCCATCTTTGCCTCCAGGTCCTTCACCCAGCCATCAACAACCTTCATGTTGTTCCCCATAGATGATTCGCCTTCCTGCATGGCCGTCTCGATCTTCTCGAGGCCCTCTCTCCACTGCTTGATATCAGAAGCCATATCCGCCTGCCTCTTTTCGATGCGCTCCAGTGTCTCGCCGGCCGTGGCCGCATCGGCGTGGATTTCCCTCAGGGACCTGAGCCGATCCAGTAGAGGTGGCAGGAGCGGCGTCAGGCTTTCGATAGTCGGCAGCGTGCTGTAGAGAGCGTTGATCTTGGTCGTCTGTTCAGAGTCCTCCGAGTCCGGGGTACTGGGGGATGACGAGCCAGTGCCAGTCGAAGCGAGCGCCTCTTTGGCCTGCTTAGCCTGCTTCCGGGACTTTTCGAGCTGCTCGGCCTCCTGCGTCAGCTGTCGCACCTTGCGACTAATGGTGTCTAGTGAAGAAGACGACGCCTCCGATAACGTCGAGACCTGCTTTTGTAATTTCTCCAAGGTCGGCACAATTGCCCTCGGCAAGCCGCTTGAGTCCAGCTCTGGCAGTGCTGAGGATCCGATGCCAATGGCCTTCTCCAAAAGTGCAAGACGTTCATCAAAGTCCGCAGCCTTGGCGAGGGCATGCGTCTGCTCGTAAGTCGGCGCGTATGTGACGGTGTAGGTGGCCGAATCTCCACCCGCAGGCTCGCCCTGAATGGCGTCTTGTTTGGGCTCCCGGACAGGTAACGGTCCAACTCTGACGGGTCGAAATCCAAGGCCCTGCGCCAGGTCCTCTGGGCGCCTCGAGATCTCGTCCAACACCTGGCTGAGAGATGCTAATTCTTCTTCCTGGTTGCCCTCTCCATCCGCAGGTTTTGTGCCAGCTGCGTCGTTCTGTGACTTCTGCCTGCCATACTCCTCCTTGGCCTCCTCGATCTCGCGCTTCAGCCTCGCAAGTTTCCGGGCCAAGCTCTCGCCCTCGTCTTCGTCGCTTAGATCTCCCAATTCCTCAGCACCGTCTTCCAGTATTCTGTGCCGCCGACTGGAAGTCTTGTAAGACTTTCGCTTTCCATTCACGCGGTCTGAGAAGTCTACCTCTTTCGCATCAACTTGGGAGGGCATGAAACGTGAACGGGCTTGGTCTATTCGCAGTTTCGACCGCGAGATTCCAGGACCGTCCGCCTCGTCATCGTCAAATTCGTTGTCGGATGAGGATCGTAGTGTTGTCTGCAGTCAAGGCTTAGCCTGCGTACAGCTAGAAGAGAGGGGTTATAGTTGTACTTACAGGAACTGTAGAGGTGTCATCTGTGAGCTCTGGCGTCTCGTAGATGTCTGGCGCAGAGTCCTGATAGCAACATTAGCAGTTGGTCCATGGGCATGAGGGAGGCCGAGGCCGGGCTCACCAGGTCGGGCAATGCCGCGTATTTCCTATTCAGGGACATTTTGAGCGGTTGAAAGTGGTGAAAGCCTCATCGAAAAGGAGACCGGTGCTATGAGTTATCCAAAGGGAGTCTTGGTTGGACACTGTCGTTCTAAAAGGCCTTTACAATGCGGTGTCGGAAAGCTGGCCCGTCGCGACTATTGACCGCCCTGATTGCTCCAGAAACGCGGGCACTGAGCAGGTGTGCATCTAACGCGCCGTTGGACCCCCTGGCCCGTCCAACCACGGGCAGGCTCTGTCGGTCGATGGCGGGGACCCACCGTCCCTCCAGCTACAAAACCCTCCAAAAATTTCCTGGCCCTCGCTTTTCGTGCCAATTTTGACCTCCTTCAACAATCCGCAGAACCAAACAAAACGTAAGTCTACCTTGCACCTCCTTCTTTCACCGGTTAAGTGATGATCATAATAAGCATGTATTACCTGACATTTTGTGATGTTCTCATTATCACCAAGATCTCTGACAACCCAAACACCATTGCTCTGATGCTGCCCTCGATCCAGTGCAAGAGACCCATTGCTGACCAAGTCTAATGCGTTCAGGTAGAATCGTCATGTCTGCTGCCCCAAAGCCCTCGAGCGGGCACTTCAACCTGCTCTACTTTGCAAGTGCTAGCACATTCACCGGAAAGCAGTACGAGGCCTTGCCCGCGCCGCTGCCCCTAAGGAAGCTGTTCGCGGCCCTCGAGGAGCGGTACGCCGGCATCAAGCCCAAGGTGCTCGAGTCCTCCCTGGTGACCATCAACCTGAACTATGTCGACGTCCCTGAGGATAGCAATGAGGGTGGCGCCGACGAGCCCGTGATCCAGGAGGGCGACGAGGTCGCCATCATTCCTCCTGTCAGCTCTGGATGAGGTCTGGAGCGGATTGTTTAGCCACCAGAAACGTTTCCCTGAACCTGGCGCTTCACGGCCGCAGAAGGGGATCGTGCTCCCCGGGAGTACCGCTGGCGCTTCCAGGCTGAGGTTTTGGGCGTGCTGTCCATGAGCCCCAGCCACGCCGCCAAAACCTCCACCACCCTGGCTCTGCTTGCTTGTGATGTTTGCGCAACTTGATAATGGCCCATGCGACAAGCATGATGATAGCTAGAACGACCAGCGTCGAAGCGATTGAGATGATGGAGGTCAGGCTAGTGATGGTTGAGACCTGACACCCTAAAGGTCGTGTCCGGATCTCCCACCGCTCCGCCCAGTGAGGGCACACGTTTTCATCATAGGCTGGCGCCAGTGCTTGGATAGTGTGATTGTTTGGCACGCACGACCAGGACTTTGAATGTGTCAGTGGCGAGCTCGGTGCGGAAGATCAGGTTGACCTACGAATGGGCACCAGCTACATCGATCCTCATTCAAACAGCCCTTACAATCTTGATGTCTCCAGCAGCGGAGCAAGTGCACGTCGCTCGGATCTGTAATTGTCATAGTGGCGCAATAATCAATTAGTGACTTAGTATATAAAGTCAATTGATACCTATCTTGACAGATTGCTGGTTACGAATCTGTGGACATAAAGTTTGTATCAGTCCAAACTTTTCGAGTGCTTATGTGGCTGGGCGATCACGGTGATGGAGGGGAAAGATGAGCTAATCCTGCTTGGGGGGCTTAACCGACATCCTCGGCCACCTTTCCTCCATGCTGCAATACATTTTCAGATACCACCATACGAAAATGGCATATGCGACCTTTCAGAACAAAGGCCCTGAGAGCTGACCCAGACTGAAACTCATATGATCTCGCGGAACCTTATTGAGGCCACGGACCATGTCTCTTATATCCATTTCAGTTGTTGCTCAAAATCTATCCAACATGTTCCAGTCCTAATGTGGCTTCAATTGCCCTGTCATGAGTTCAGGCTCATGTGTCTCTTCTTCCGCACATCGGTCCGGGTTCAACTGACCCTGTTGGCTGGCCTGTTCAACGCAGACTCGGTCTATGCCATGGATCGAGTTCATGACGTGCTTTGAGCACACGGCCAGGAGCGCAGACGATAGGCGGAATTAGCCGCCTCAAAACCCACTTGTTCGCGGCACATAGCAGCTGCGCTCTCGCGACACACCTTGTCGCCCACGATGCACGAATGGCAAGAGGTAATCGTGAACGCCACAGATGCCTTTGTGCAGACTGGCCCGTCGAATCATTCTGAGACGATGTGATCGGCCTGCGTACCCCATCTCAACACGCCCGGACCTCGTCTCGCCCCGGTGCGGATGACGATCCCTGAGACCGAGAGAGATGTGAGTGACGCGTCACCACCGTCTCAGGGTTGCCGAGCTGTCAGCTCTCCCCTCAGGGCTCGTCCTTGCAGTTCGCGAAGAACCTTCAGAAGCCCCAGCACTGTGACTTTCAGTCACACGTGCCTGGAGACCACGCTCTCATGGTGGGTCTCGAACACCAGGATCAGCCTCGGCAGACAGAGCCCAAGACGTCAGGAAGTCTGGAGGGAATTAGCATCGGCCAGCATTCTGTGTTGGGCCTGAATCAACTTACAGTGTCCCTGATAGAGCCGTCCGGACTTACCAGCCTTTCCCGGTTCGACTCGTTTTCCTCCTCGCTCTTCGACCTGCGAAGGGAAATCAGGCTTCGGCTGCCCGTGACAGGGCACTCGGCCAATATTGATATCCGCCTCAGACAGCATAAATCAGAATACCACCGATGGAACTCCTCCCCATGCCCGTATCCAACCCTCCCTCGAGGCCAGCATAAAACTCATCGGACGCATCCACAAGCCTCAGGTTAATCCCGAGGTGCTCCTGCGGAGTGTGAGTAAGATCGCTGCAGCCTCATATACCGACCAGTCCTGATGAGCACCTACGTTCAGGTCCCTCTCAACTTGCTCCCGCTCATCGTGCCGCAGGTGCCCGTGGTCTACCAGCATCGCGGCGAACTTTTGGCCGAGTCTCGCAGCCACCGCACAATCTACACCGGCGCTCACAGCCCCCAGGGCCCGATTTGAAGATTTGACTGTCTTGCGTTTCCGACCCGTCTCCTGCTCCACGAAGCTGCCCGTCATTCGCCCTGCATTGACGCCGCATATATCCACCGCGAAATTTCTCAGCAGCTGCGAACCCTTCGGCGTGTGGGGTACCTCTGGGTGAAATTGGACGCCGTATATCGGGTGGGTGTCGTGCGCAATGGCGGCGGCCTCGGAGTTCTCGGTGGTCGCTATTATGTGGAAGCCTTCGGGAAGCTTGGCCAGCCTGTCACCGTGGGACATCCACGCTTTCATGGGGCCCTCGATGCTGTAGAAAAGGGGGTCGAAGCGAGCATTGGTGATCTGCGCTGTCACCTCGGCCAGGGCGAACTCTCCGTGGACTCCGGGCACGACGTTGGTGCGGTCCATACGGTAGGCCAGCTCTGAAAGGCCGTAGCATATTCCAAGGATCGGGATTCCGAGATGTAGGTAGGCTGGATCGACATGTGGCGCGCCGTCGTCGAATACGGAGTACGGTCCTCCACTGAGGATTAGACCGGCAGGCTTGAACCTGAGTTCGGAGAGTCGTGTTGTGCAAGGGAGCAGCTCGGAGTGGACGTTGAGCTCACGGAGGCGTCGGATGATGCTGAAAACGTTCTGATCAGCATGTTGACATATCGATTGGAGTCGGTCCCTAGACCCGGATCATTTAGACTTACAGGTGGGTATGTTGGCTTCTATGTTTTGGACTCAGTTCAGTAACAGAAATCTCTGCCGCCGGGGCTGTGTGTGTGTGTGGAGTTTCTTACCCAAAGTCCAAGACCAGAATAGTCGGGTAGGTCTCGCAAGTCTCCGTGATACTCTCCAACTTGGCCATTCTGGTAATATATTCGAATTGTGAGGCTGGGGTTGCTGCAAGAATGTCGTCGTTGGCGCGTCGTCTAAGTCGCGGACATGTAAATCGAACATGGAAATTTCAACGAATTTGATGGGACCCCCGATTCGTTAGCGGGGCATCTGCAAGATGCACATTTTCGATGCAAGGACATGGGTCCAAGATAACAAGGGAATCGGATATTTGCACCTGAAAAAACGGGGCGCATACCGTACATCATTGGCGCTAAACCATGAAGAGATTACACTCCCATAATTAATTCACCAATTCACCTATTTACATGCCCAAATGGGTATTAGGTCTGGGTGTGCTGGGTCTGGGTCCAGATAGGTTTGTAAGTTACGGGTGTGCAAGTTGGCTACCTAGGTATGCGCGAGCGAGTTGATGGCCCGGTGCACCCTCCGTTTTTGCAGGTGCGAATATCCGATTTTGTACGGAAAGAGCGACAGGGGTGTCGAGGGTGTGGTGGGTAGCATTGAGGATACCTGGGTACCTGATCCGGAGCTCAGGTACAATTCCCAGGCACCTCAAATACTGCGTAATGGGATGTGAGCTTACACCGAGGCAACCACCCCACCATCTCAAAAGTCGGCGCGCCTTTGGAAATCAAGTCACCGTCCACCAGCGACCATCAAGCTCTATAATTCTTCCAAGAATACATCTTGCATCCTCCTCTACCGCAACCAGCAAGACGATTTACTACCCATCAACCTACCTCCAACTTCGACCCAGCGAACCCCGAATCAAGACCACCGACGACAAACCGAAACCCCTGCCCCCTCCTTCGGAGCAACCAACGAGCAAAGCACACAGACACAGACAAAACAAAATGTCGACCCCATCACAGCCCCAAGACATAACAGCGCCCATAACCCCAGCCCGCTTCGCCGCCGCCCTCAAGGACCTCTCCGCGGCCTCGCTGCACCTCAAGGTCCTCGAGATCCGCAACTCCCTCGCCCACCTGGCGCACTCGAACGCGCAGCTGCGGCCCTTCGCCGAGGGCGCCGCCGCGGCGCCGGGCGGTGTGCCGGGGGAGCCAGACGCCGACTGCGCCGACGCGATCCGCGAGAACGAGGCCGTCATCGAGCGCATGAAGGGGCGGATCGAGCTCGTCCGCGCGGAGGTCGAGGAGCGCGGGCTCAGCTGGCGGGAATTTGAGGCCAAGGACGAGCTTGAGGACGATGAGCCTGGCGTCGTTCCCCCTGCTGTGCTTGCTACTACAGCTGAGGTGCCGGGGGCATCAGCGGCGGGTGCGGCGCCGCCGGTTGCGAATGGCGTGAATGGTCATGCTGAGGGTGGTGGTGCGGGATCGGGCGCGAACGGCGCTGCGGCGTCGAGGGGGAACCCGTGGGAGGACGGCACGTTCCAGACGGGCGTCATCAGGAATGGCGAGATTCACATGGACGCGACACGGAATAGACAGGGGAGCAGCGCGGCACCGAGACAGACAAATGGCGGCGGTGGAGGCGGGAGTCTGACGGACGAGGAGCTCCGCCGGAGGCTGGAGGAGCGGCTCGCGGAGGACAATGATGATGAGGAAGGAGGCATGCACCTGTGATGATGGCCCACGGGCATTGTTATGAATGATTTCAATTTTGCTTGTCAATCATGAGGGAGCATCATAGGCGTTCAGGGAAAAGTGGATGGAGGCTACACTTCGGCTCCGACAGGCCGGGCGGGGAGCGAAATGTCACGTTCGATACCCGGACAATGAGCAGATCACAGATCACGATCTTCTAGATCTCGAAATTGGGTGTACCCCATCTGGAGAAAAGTGCGATTGTCCCACATGATGTAGATGTTTGGGGAATTTGTCGGACACGGGAAAAGCGATTTCAGTGCGATTTGAGGAAAACTTCACATTGCTTCAGCTTTTCTCTTTCTTTCTTTTGGTCTTCCTCTCAACTTTCCTCCCCTGTCGTCCTGCATCATTTCGTGACCTCTCCAGGTCATACGTTCTCTTGCACATCTCTCTTCCAAAATCCTCGAGCTACCTCTAATCTCTGGGCTATAGCTCCGAGCCCCGTGCAGCCAGCTTCTCCCACCGGAAAGACACGTGCCCCACGACGCCTTGCAATCTGATGTAAAACAGCCTTGCCATGCAGTACCAGCCATGCAATAAAACGATGCAGTAAAAGGAGAACCCGGCCACTAGCGAGAGCGAGAGGCGGGGTTCGAATATGCACAACGGAAGCGAATCAAGGAAAAACATAAAATCTCAAAAGGGCCAAAACACCATAATGCAGGTTAAATACGTCACGAGACTGTGCACCCAGGCGCCTAAGCCATTGCGAGTCCACTGTCGGCCGATGCGGTGGCGGGCTTATCGTCGGATTTGATCTCTGCCGCGTGTGAGGCAGGCGCAGGAGATTGGTTGGCGGTGTTGGTGATGTCTTCCAGTGGGGTCTTAGCCATCGGGCTCGGGGACAAAGCTGGCTCGCTCATGGGGGCCAGTTTGGATGGGCGCAAGTTCTCGCTGTTGCCAGACTTCTTGCTGGCGAGGTCAGAGCTGGCGATGGTCTGCAGCTTTGGCCTCTGCGAGGCGCGTCGCTCGGGCCGGGCTTGGTCCTCGGTGTCGGTCTCATCGTCTGCCTCCGAGCCAGCCTCCTCTGCGGCCTTCTGCTTCGCCAGTCTCCTCTTCCTCCTGCGCTCGTATATCGTGTCAGAAGACTCAGATCCCGTGGTGTTGCTGCGGCTCCTGTTGGAGTGTTCGCTCGCGATGCTGCTCATCGTAGAGGCCGTCTTTGTCCTACGGCTGTTGGGCCGGGGTCCAGTGATGACGGTCAGCTCTGCCTCGGAGGGTTTCTCCCCCTTGCGGATCTTATCCTTGACGAGCTTCTCTCCGACCAGACGGCCGAGGCCGAGCTCCTCCTTGCTAGCATGCGACACCTGCGTCTTGCGGCTGTTCACGCTTGTCTTGGACCCACTCCTGCTCACGGGCACCTTGCCCTCCATGACCTTGGCCGGCGGAGGGGGCTGCAACATCCATTGGAATTCTCCTTTCAGCGCGGGCCTGCTGCTGACGACAGGGGGGTGGTAGTCGTTGACTGGCGGGTTCCTCGGTGCGCCATAGTACTCGCCATAGAACTGCTGTCGCTCCTCCTCGGTGATCTCGCGTTCTCGGCCCGTCCTGGTGTCAAACAACCTGCCTGCCGTATCACGACCCTTTGTTATGACCTCGCGAAGTCGTTGGCCGGCCCGGTTGTACATCTGGTGGCCCCACAACTCCTCGTCTTCTCTCTGGTATCTCTTGTGATTCCATTCCAGATCTGTCGAGTCGGCCACCGACATGGACAGGGTTGTCCGCGCCTCGAGGTCGTCCGCAGCAACCACGGTAGGGCTCCCTGCGGTCTCGTTGCTTGGGAACGCCGCACTACTGCCGTTGGTGAGCCCTCGCTCCAACTGGGATCCGTCCACCGTCGTATTCGCGGGGCCGGCACTGCTCATCTTTCCCTGGCCCTGATCTTTATTGTTCGGGCCCCTTTTTGGCAAGCTGGGGCCCATCCTGATGTCCTCCATCCAGTACTCATTTGTGTTCTCGGGGTTTGGGTGTCTGTAGAGTCCAGGCTGTTCCATCTCTAAGCGCGCCTTCAGGCCCCTTTCTCGCTTGGCCTCCTTGCGGGTCTCGCGACGGTGGCCGACTTTCCTGCATGGTGTGCACGCTATGTAATAGAACCACACGGAACGCAGGGCGGCTACGAGACCGCCATTGTGGTCGATGATGTGGTTGTCATCGTGGTCGGACATTTTGGTGGTGACGATTTGGGTGGATGTCATGGGGGGTTGCGCAGAGTCGCGTGCCCAGGTACGTGGTACAAAGTACCTGTACGAGCACCACAGAACGCCTCAGAAGTCGTGGTCGTGGGTGTTCCCGACCCCGCGCTGGAGCGGCTCGGATTGTGAAGAAAGTCGGGACCGGAAGTAATGGGGCATAGGGCTCAGACAAACACGCATTGATGGCTCTCTGTAGATTTTGGGTGAGGAAGGGCAGCCCGGGTGCGCAGCATGGATGGCGTGCGTGCGTGCCTCGGAACGGGATGCGGGTAGCACGGGGAGGGAGTTGGAGTTGCTATAATACGCTGTGGGGCTGGTCGCATAAGGGAGATGACGGTTTCAATGCCGCATAGGAGGTGGGTGTTCCAGGAAAAGTTGAGTCAGGCCAAGAGGTGAGTAGGGCAACGAAATGGCGATGATCGTGGATCGGCGGCAGACAAACATGCGTCTGCCTGCCTTTTGCGAGAGACGTCGGTGTCGCAATCACTGCGGCCGTCACTGGTCACTGTCGCTGGTGGCTGGCTGCCATACAATTGGGAAGGATCAATGGAGTGGACGGGCGGGATCACTGGGATGGAACTGGTCTTGGTTGAGAACGGATGTCCGCTTGCACAAGAAGTACTGCAGAAACTCCAGGAGCACCGGGGAGGCGGAAAGTAAACAAGTCGGCTCCGGGAGTCGGCCGGCTGGACTGTTGAGATAAATGCTCAGTGTGCTGTGTTTGCTGGCTGATGAATGCTGTGTTTCGAAGTACGGGTTTCAAGAAATGCCGCTCGTCGTAGGAAGCCGGGCGTCGCAATCTTGGACGCTTGGCTGCGTCGGTGGGTGGATGGCGAGCCTGGAAGCTCGGATCAGGAGACGAGTGGGAGGAGGCAAATTGGTACGGGGTGAGGCCGCGGGCTTAGCAGGTTAGTAGGATGAGGAACAAGACCGAGAAGGACGGCGCAGAGAGAGAGAGATAACAGTAGATAATAATAAAAAGGGGGCACGGCAATCAATAGAGCGAGAGAAAGGAAAGGCCTTCTCTCTCGCCTCCGAGTCTGGGCTAGGGGCCGACAGGGACTGGGTGCTTCAGAAATATGGCAGCGGGCGGGGACCCAGAAAGGGCAGGAAACAAGCCAACCCCGGATAAGAAAAACGGAATGAATGAGTGAGTGAGAGAGTGAGAGTGTTGAGGGGTGTGATGTAAGGTGAGGTCAGTTGAGGTCAGTCGAGGTCAGTCGAGCGAGTGTGGACTTGCCTAGCGACGGCTTTGAATTGAGGGAACGAGAAAGGGAGTAAGTAGAGTTAGTGACAAGCACATCTGTCTGGCAGGACAACGGGATGGGAATTTGACAATGAATTAGAATTGCACATCTATCTGGGCAAACAAAACCAACCTGCGGCCCGGCAAGTCCTGTGCCATGCCATGCCATGCCCCAATGGCTGGCTGCAATAGCTGCAATGGCTGCATGTGTCCATCCATCTCTGGCCTTTGAGACTCTTGGTCCCCTTCCCTTTTCGTTACGGTACGACACACATGCAGGCAGTAGGCCGCAGGCCGCAGACCGCCCCAGATCTGTGGTCAAGGGTCCCAGGGGCAGGGGCAAAGAGAGGAGAGGAGGGGCGGGTTAAGGTGGTATCCAGAGTGTACCCAGAGAAGTGTACCCGCACTGCCCGGTCCCCACCGGCGCAAAACAGCGCTCTCACAATCTCATGCTCATCACTCCATACACATTGCCAGGGCAAGATATGCAGCTAGCCCTCGGGATAAAATAGACATCCAACTCATTGCCAGGCCCCCGGCCGAGGGCGCAGAGGTCCCACACGAGGGAGGGAGAGACGGGACGAAACAGCCCTCCCTCATCAGCCAGTCGCGCTCTGTCGCTGAGAGCTGCTTTCGCGGCCGCAGATTATCTATGTGGGTTTTGCGACGAGGTTCCCCGGGCCGACTCTGGCGGCCCTGCCCATCGCGCCCATCCGAGCTGCTGGGTCACACCAACCAACCCCTCACCCCTCCTCCACCCTTCCTCACTCACTCAACCCACCAGCCCACACCCACCCACCACCACACTACCCCGTGACACAAAAGCATGTGTATCCCACCGGTTGCTACAGTACCGTGCTGCATCGGCGTCGTAGCCCAGGTACTACGTAGGCATATGGTCTGACAGTCTACATATGTTTCAGATGCTGCCGATTGCAATCAAACTACCCTCACGCCGCCAAACGCTAATGCTAGAAAGCTGTACCGACAGGACCGACTAAGGCCATGTGCCTAGGTGCTAAAGTCCTAGTGCTGTTTATTGTATACGGAGAACAGACATTCTACGGCCGTTCTCAACATTACCGTGTCCACAGGGACATCCTCCCCATTCCTGAAAAAGCCCAGAGTGTCCAATTCGGTTGAGATATCCGGGCATACACTGCCGGGGCATGGCATACCTGGCTGGCATAAGCACCAACCCCGCTGGCTGGCAACTCTGATGATACCCAGCCACTGCTGCTAGGATTCTGGAACAAACCCTCAGCAACCCCAGGGCGTCACATCGAGCGCGGGCAGCCAGGACAGCTAGCGACCTAGGCATACTGCTAGGCCCAGTGCGGGGGGAGAGGGTCGACATACCCAGTTAGGCTGCCTCCAATTGATGACGATTCGCGGCGTGGGCCGACAATTGGACAAACGGCATTGTACCACGGTAGCGCCGCATGCGCCTACAGGACAGGGACACCGAGGACGACACTTGAGAGTTGTCACTGTTTCACTCTCGTCGAGAAACTCAAAATCAGCTGTTCACATGGTCTCTCTTGCACCGCGGTGATATAGACAGGTAGGTAGGTGCCGGCTGACCCTCCTCGGCTGTCACCGGAGCCTACGAGGATAAGCAGAGTGGGCATTTGGGTTTTGCTCCTCATGCAGTACGCGGTCTTGCCGAGGGGGTATCTTCATTTGGCGTGGTCGGCATACAGTACTTCATATGCTGATCCTGAGCAGGGAACATCACGGTTGATCATCCTTTATCAGAACCTTGATTTTCGGGAGGGCACGAGGAGGATGTAGGATGACACTCTGTTTTTCAATCTGTTGGATCAGATGATTGCCAGTTACTGACTGACTACAACTATCTAATTCGTACGCCACTTTGCTACACCTAAATCTTGCTGCTTGTATCCAAGAAGAGACACCACTTTTCCAAACCCTGCCGCATACAATAAAGCGAGAACGCGGTCTCGAGAATCCAGCCGTGGTCCCGTAAACAGGATTGGCAATGAAAAGAAACATATGAATCCAGCCAAAGTTTTTCTTTTGCGTACCATCCTTCGATTGGACCTTCGAATGGAGAATCCACCCCTAACCAACAGCCTAGAGAATTTGGTATCTCCTCCACCACGCCTAACGCCACTTGGTCGTGTGATAACAAGGCCCACTGAGGCCGCAACCCAGAACCCAAGGAAAACCCATATTGTACAAAGAAGCCGCCGGACGCCACCTCGCCCGAGGATGCAATACCTAGCCGATACTGGTGCTCGAGCCACTCTACGCCGAGACAGGGACGGCCGCTGAGCCGGTCTCGATGGCCGGCTGCGGCTGGTTCTGGGCCTGAGCCTCGTTCACCTCATCCTGCTCATCAATCTCGCCGCCAGCCTCGCGCTCTGCCCACGCACCCCAGAGGCCTCGCTTGCCTCTCACGCGGATGGCGCCGCCGAGCGAGCCATCCGGCTGCTCGACTTTGATGGCGTCCTTGGTGGCAAGCACCAGGCACTCGAAGAACATCTTGGTCGCGTCCGCCTTGGTCGTCTTCTTCTCCGGCAAGAGCTCCTGGAATACGACAGACGTCTTCTTGCGCTTGTCGGCGCTCGTGGCCGCCTCATCGCCGAACAGGTCACGCAGGATGTGCACAGCGTGCTTGGTGCCAACGGAGACTGGGCCGTTGTCAGCGGGGTGCACGATTGGCGCAGTCGTGTCGTCGAAGTTTGGCAGGGCGGATCCCTCGTCGTCGTAGTTCGCCAGGCCGTCGTCGCCCTCGATTTCAAGAATCGTACCATCAGCTGCCACTGATTGGTTGCCGAGGTCGGTTGCGCCAACTGCGAACGGGTCATCCTGGTCAATCTCGAGCCGTGGCGACTTGGACGCGCCGTCGACATCCATGTCTGCAATGCCGCTATCTCGCTTCCTCTTCAGGTCGGTGGGCGCACGGATCGCATCCAAGGAAAGCAGGCCCTTCAGCTCTGGTGCCCAAGTTGCGCTCTGGCCGTCCATCATGACATTAGACACGAATCCACCGTTCTTCTGCATTTCCATCAATGCCAGCAGGTAAGGATCGCGGGGCAGGAACACCTGCGGCTTCAGGATGTTGTCATGCTTTGACTGTTGCTCCTTGATGACGGCACCAGTGAGCATGGTTTGCTCGTCGGGTGCAATGACCTTCCTCTTCTTGGACCTTTGAGGCGCGTTTCGAACCATTGTCGACTCCTCGTCATCATTGGGCTCGTACATATCCGTGTTGTTGGCGTGCCGGCTGTACTCGATCTCTATCTCCTTGGCAAACTCCTCGTCGATGTCAGAAAGCGGTGACTCGGAGATACGAGCCCGAGCGACGTCAGCTCCCGCCCCGTGCATTGCAGACTGGTCTCCAAGGTCCAGTCGGAAATCGTCGTCTCCCATCAAAATGTCTCCGTCGTCATCATGAATGCGAATACCGTTGTCGCCAAAACCGAGCGCAGTGGACTGATCGTGATCCCGGTCCTTAGCAGGCTGGGGCAGGTCGAATTCACTGAAGATGTCCTCCTCGATACCCCGAGCAGCAGGGGCCTCACGACCCATTTCCACGGTCATCCTGGTTGGGCCCTCATCGATATCCATACCAAAGTCAAGTTGCAGGTCCAGGTCATCCACATTGGCCAAGGCCAAGCCGTCGTCTTTGCCCAGTCCGTCCTGCAGAAACTGGCTGTTGTTGAAGTCCTCCTGCAAGTTGATATCTCGGTTGCTAACGCGACCTTTGCGGCCCAAAGGCTGAGAGCCAACATCAAGGTCTTGGGTGCTCAGTAGCAAGTCGACATCAGGGGCGGGGAGCAGATCGAGATTGTCATAAGGTGTGATGCGATCAGGAAGCAAAAGAGACTCCCTATTTGGTACTTGCAGGTTGGCAGGAATGTCATTGTTTCCTGAGGAGCGGAAAGCCTGTAATGATGTCAGCTGGGGATGAATCGAGCGTCCCTGCAAGGCTTGTAGCACTCACCATCTTGATCTTCATCAGAGCTTCATTGCAGTCGTCAAGCAGGTATCGTGCCTTGCGGCTGTATATCCTGACGACACCGAGGAGCAACTGGCCGGTCAACCTCAGCGCCATGGGTGCCTGGCTGGGTGTGATAATCTGCTCGACACTCTCGGTGAGGTTTGACTGCAAGATGTGTTGCTTGGACAGCTTGCGCTCCAGGTTGGCAGACAGCCAGACGCGGGCCAAAGGCCCGGTCTTCTGGAGGAGGGTCTCGGAATAGAACATGGTCGCGACGGCGTCGCAGCGCTGTTGGAGGGGGTCCGATTGGGACGGAAGCGATGGTCGACGTTAAGTTGTGACAGATAGTAGTACGGTAGTCGATAAATGCTTGACGCGCCGACGCGCAGCAGAGGTGGGTTCGCAAGATAACAAGATGGCGCGTTTGTCCCCAGGCGCGTGAATCCGACCAGCCAACGACGGGGCAGGAAAAACCGCGCAGCACGCGTGCGTTGTGTGCAAAAAGGCCGAGAAGCACGACAGACTGCCGCGATCAGCAATTAGGAAATGCTGGAGCGAGTTGCGACAGCTTTGTAGCGGACCGCAGGGGGCGGTGGGATGGATAGCAAGGAGGATTAGATGGAGAGGGGGGAAGAGACGGACTGTCGGTGGTGGTGCGTGTTGTTCTTGGTCCAGGTTAAGACCCTGCAAAATGGAAACGGCGGCTGGGCCCTGCACAGAATTGAGTGGCTGGTCAACGCTTCATCAAAGGATGCTACCCAGGAGGTACCTCATTTCACCAGGGTTAGGGCTTTTGGTTGCTGCGTGGATGGGGTTGCTCCTGGCTGTCACATATTCTTGGCAGCAGCATCGACGCCACATCAAATGCGAACATGCGAGTCAATCAGTGACCGGGCTCTGAAGTGTAAGTCTATATACATAGGAAGAAACCGCTCCAGCATGGCCTCCAGTTCGACAATAAGGTCGTAGAGAGGGTCGAGCGACCATGATGCAGCAACCAATGCACGTACTCTACACAGCTGCGAAGCGTCCCTTTACGTTCTAATACCTCAATGGCCAAGCGAACGAGCACAGAGCGAATCTTCTTCAGGCCTATGGGCATGCGAATGACCAACATTGGATGTGTCGCGTTGTTCTTAGCATGGAAGCGGTGCAGTCGGGACTTCTACTAGGCCATATGTAGGCGTACCTGAATTCCCCAGAAGTACCTAGGTAGCCGGGTAGTATCCATGTGCCTAGAATAGCTTCCGCCGTTCTGGACCTGCAGGCCCCTCGAACCTGCGGCGCGCGTGCGCACTGACGTGCAAAGAAGCTTGGGTGGATTCAGCCTCGACCCGACTCGGATCGGATCGACTGGCCAGACTCCAGGATTCAAGAGCACTCTGAAAACGGTCTTAACATTACACGTCAGCGCCATCATCTCCTTCGACCTTCTTGTCCACAATAGCTCAGGAGCGGACATCTCTGCTGCATTTTCATGTGTCTTCGTTTCCTAGAACTGCATTCGACCCCTAGACAACCCCGTCAAACAATGACGCCCGCCCTACGATACCTACACGTCTGTTAATGCGGCTGCCCCAGCGTTGCAGCATCTTGGATCCTCAGTCGTGGCTCGTGCCCGTCTCGAAGGAAATACCCCGGAAGCCGGTCGACTCGGCTGGCGAGGTCTCTCTTGACCCTCTCGGCGCAACGCCTGCGCTCACAGGTCTTGATCTTGCGAGAACATGGAGAGATTCACTGGAGACTCCCCAAGCCTGCCAATCTTCAACGAGTCGAGCAAACCCGTCGAGCTATCTCCCTGGGCCGACGGCGATCGGCCACGGTCCAAATCACCAGGATTTCCGCGCACGACGTCGGCGCAGTCTAGGGTAACCTCTCCGACAGAACAAGTTATGGTTTGGGTGTTCATTACGGGCTGACCTGCTTCCTATACAGAGCGTCGCCGACGACTTCTCCTGCCTGACTGCCGCCGAAACTGCCTCCCGCCTCAAGACATCCCTGACATACGGCCTCACCCCCCCAGAAGCCCTGTCACGACTTCGAGACTTTGGACCCAATGAAATACCTCACGACCCTCCCGAGCCCTTGTGGCTTCGATTCTTGGGACAATTTAAAGAGCCATTGATACTTCTCCTGCTTGCTTCCGCTGGGGCTTCAGTCCTCGTGGGAAATGTTGACGATGCTGTCAGCATCACCATCGCTGTGACAATTGTCGTCAGTGTAGGCTTCGTACAGGAATACCGGTCCGAAAAGTCCATCGAGGCCCTCAACCATCTTGTCCCGAATCATGCGCATTTGATCAGGAGTATGTCGGCCAAGACGGGCGCTGTCCCCAAAACACCGACTTGGCAACCGGCCGGAGAAAATGGGCTGGAAGAGAACGAGTCGTCGGGCGCTCCCACGCCAGCCGAGGAAGTCCTTGAAGCAACGTCCTCCAAGGTCATGGCCGGGACATTGGTACCAGGTGATCTGGTTATATTCACGACGGGCGACCGCATCCCGGCCGACCTGCGCGTAACAAAAGCCGCCGACCTGACAGTCGATCTTTCGAATCTCACCGGAGAGACCGAGCCGGTCAAAGTGATTGCTGAGCCACGCTCTCGCGCTGCGGTGGCCTCGGCGAGCCAGGGAGCTTCGAATCTACAGCTCCCAGCCCCAACCTTCGCCAACTCGACAGAGGTGGCAACCAATAAACCTAACCACGACTCTAACGAAGCTCAAAACATTGCATACATGGGAACATTGGTCAAATCTGGTCACGGTCAGGGTGTTGTCTTCGCGACTGGTGGGGACACCCAGTTGGGGACCATTGCTACGAGCGTCACCGACACCGAGAGCCCTCGCTCTCCTCTCCAACTCTCCATGGACGACCTTGGCTCGCAGCTGAGCAAGTTCTCTTTCGTGGTCATCGGCCTGATCTCCATCGCGGGCTGGCTGCAGGGGAAAGGGCTGCTTGACATATTCACCATATCCGTATCGCTCGCTGTTGCCGCAATTCCCGAAGGACTTCCAATCATTGTTACCGTGACGCTTGCTCTGGGCGTGCATCGCATGGCCCGTCACAATGCTATCGTCCGCAAAATGCCCAAGGTCGAGACGCTGGGCTCTGTGAACGTGGTTTGCTCGGACAAGACCGGTAAGTATACCATGCGCTCTGTTAGAACCCTCTGTTAGAACCTCTAGGCTGACATTGAATCAGGTACGCTTACAATGAATCATATGACGAGCTCTAAGATGTGGTACTTTGGTGCGAACGACGTTGTCGATGTCGACTCGGATGACGAAGTCACAGATGCCACTCCTGACGCCGCAACCCTGCGCATTCTGCGTATCGGCAACATCGCCAATGATGGGCGCCTAGCTAGACGGTACACCGAGAACGGAGCTGCGGCTAAGGCCGTATTATCTTCGACTCTAGGTCGGGATGAACCTTCAACATATACACGCTGGGTGGGCCAGCCCACTGACGTCGCTATGCTTGACTTGTTGGACAGGTTTCGTGAGCATGATGTGCGCGAATCGATCGGAACTCGAACATCAGAGACGCCCTTCAGCTCCGAACGAAAATGGATGGGCGTGACCATTGGGTCTGATACGAGTGAAAAGGAATTCGCCTACATGAAAGGAGCCCTGGAGCGGGTTCTCGAAGCATGCGACAGTTACATCACGAAAGACGGCCGAGAGTTTGTTCTTGATTCGTCAAGAAAACAAGAAATTCATCAGGCTGCAGACGCTATGGCTATCAGGGGACTGCGAATTATCGCGTTTGCTAGTGGGCCTGTGACTAGGTCTGGCAGAAGCAAATCTAATGGACCATCCTCCAGGAGTGGAACCCCTGGGCATGACGGTAGCACTAGTCCCCGGCTTCAAGAGGACGAGTCATTGTACAAAAGCCTCACGTTCGCCGGTCTGGTCGGTATGAGTGATCCACCAAGACCTGGAGTTGGTCGCTCTATCAGAAGGCTCATGCGTGGCGGCGTCAAGGTGATCATGATCACGGGCGACGCAGAGACCACTGCCGTGGCAATTGGCAAGCAGCTCGGAATGGAAATTGCTACGCCTCGGGACCATGGCCCGGGCCAGGTCTCGGTTAAACCAGTATTGACTGGCAAGGACGTGGACATTCTGTCCGAGGAAGACCTTGCGCAGGCGATGCACCACACCACCATCTTCGCACGCACGACTCCCGATCACAAACTGAAGATTATCAGGGCGCTCCAATCACGCGGTGATATCGTTGCCATGACCGGTGACGGTGTCAACGACGCACCAGCGCTGAAGAAAGCGGACATCGGTATCGCCATGGGCAGAAACGGGACCGATGTGGCAAAGGAGGCCGCCGACATGATATTGACTGATGATGACTTCTCGACCATCTTGAACGCGATTGAGGAGGGCAAGGGAATCTTCAACAACATCCAGAACTTCCTTACCTTCCAGTTGAGCACAAGCGCAGCTGGCCTTTCCTTGGTCCTGATTTGCACGATCCTGGGGTTCAAGTCCCCGCTAAATGCGATGCAAATCCTCTGGATCAGTAAGTATCCACCTTTGCCGCCACGAGGGCATGATCATGTATGTACAACCTGCTAATCGACGACCAGATATTATCATGGACGGACCTCCAGCGCAGTCACTGGGCGTCGAGCGCGTCGACCCGGACGTCATGAAACGGCCACCGCGGAGGCGCGGCGCGCCTGTCCTCACCCGGGCGCTGATCCAGCGGGTGGCGCAGTCGGCCTTCATCGTGATGTTGGGGACGATGCTGGTGTACACGCACGAGATGCTCGGGGACGGTGAGGTGACGCGGCGCGACACGACCATGACATTCACGTGCTTCGTGCTCTTCGACATGTTCAACGCGCTCGCGTGCCGGTCCGAGTCCAAGTCGGTGCTGCGCGGCGAGGTCGGGCTCTTCTCCAACGCGCTCTTTAACTGGGCCGTGTCCATGAGCCTCGTGGGCCAGCTGCTCGTCATCTACTTCCCCTGGCTGCAGGAGGTGTTCCAGACCGAGGCCCTGGGCTTCTACGACCTCGTCGGCCTCGTCATGCTCTGCAGCATCGTCTTCTGGGCGGACGAGGCGAGGAAGTGGTTGAAGTATGGCAAGAAACGGCTCGGGACTGGGTATAGCCAGGCTGTGTGAGTGTGATTACCCGCTGTACTACCTAGTTAGTGTACTGTGCATGGCGTAGCGCTTGTATATACATTGTGTAGAGGCATTATAATAGAACATCATAAACTTTATAACTTGTGCCACTAGCACCACTTGTCTGAAGCAGAAATGCCGTGAGATTTTGCCAGATCGGTTATGATTGGATTGGAGACCTCATCAATCCGCAACCGTCGGGCGAGATTGAAGCCCAGCCAACCCAGCGACCGGCCCCCACGAATGAAAATAAGGATGGTACAGCTGATGTTGGGGGTGGAATTCAGGAGTGTCCAGAACAAAGCATCAGTCTCCAAGATGCCGGCCAATACTGCAAGCAGTGTCGACGCCATCATGGTATCAAGACCTATCAAGACCGGGATGATACTATTCAGAGCTGTTTGGCAACGGAGGGACTTTGTTGGAGCATCAGGCAGGCTGGAAGACAAGAAAACATGGAGTTTTTGAGCCTAGCAGGAACTTGGAAGGTAAGAAAGAACACATTGAGTCTGTCTCAGGTGATTTTGAGCATTTGCTGAGTGGCTACAAGGGCTGCTATAATACAGCCTGATCAGTGCTCTGCCGGCATATTTCACAGTGCCAGCATGTCTTGGATGTTATTATCTTGCATGCAGCTGAAGTTGGACGGTTGGGGGTGTCCCTTGAGATTATTTGCAGTGCTGCTGGTGCACCATCACCAATAAGGACTGAAAGATTCCCGCCGTTGTTGACGTCGTGCTACCGCAGCAGCAGTCCAAGTTCAAGTTACAGCAGTTGCCTCGAAACCAAAATGACAATCCTTTCGGGCCCTTCAGTAAAGAGTAACAGCGGGAGGTGCAAGATTTCTATTTATTACAAGACTGCTTTGCCATCCTGCAGCCTACTATATAGCCATACCTTCTACTTGCTGCACCACGGTCAGAGGTGGGTTTTGGGGCGTGGGGCGAAATGTAGGTCGTTTCTGGTAGGCCATCTGATGACCTGAGGCCAGAGCCTCCTCGCGCCCAGAAAGATTTAATATCTAAATCACCGTCCCGTCCACATTCTGCCCGTTAATTCCAGACATCTGAGAGAAAAAGCATTCAGTGACCAGCAAGAGAATCCAAAGAGGCTACACACTTCTCAGACAACCTTCAGAAATTGCATCCTGCCGCTATGATTTCTACAGCAAAGACAGCGTCTGATTTAGCATCTTGATAGCTGAGGCCCACTCATTTTTGAAAAAATCGGACAATTATGATCCTTGATTGACTCACTAGGAGAGATACAATCTCATGTTGCATCTTTGATAGTCCAAATGCCACTTAGTAGGCTCTTCATTAACCGTCATGTGCTGTTATGATGTTTGATGAATTATGGCCTGTTGGATCGTGTAAGAGAGTGATGGTGAATTGCCTGTGGAAGCTCAGGGCCTGCTCAATTCTCAGGTAAAAGAGCAAACATAAAGTACGGCAGTACCTGGGTTGCTGTTTCCAAATCCGAAATTCACTGGAAGGATAGAGAACCTCTGTCTTCGCCCGTGTGAGCATTTGCGATACTTGACGATCTCAGATATATAGCCTTCAATGAT
The DNA here is from genome assembly GCA_013435955.1 of Diaporthe sp. HANT25. NCBI lineage: Eukaryota > Fungi > Ascomycota > Sordariomycetes > Diaporthales > Diaporthaceae > Diaporthe > Diaporthe sp. HANT25. The sequence goes on along the minus strand of JACBFG010000013.1, from coordinate 2,548,088 downwards.
TTCATTTTGCATTCAATTCAAGAAGTTTCATCACAGATCAAGTTTTGCAAAGAACAGATAAATTCGCAGTGTAAAAACCACTCTCTATGTTTTCCTGGACCACCTCTAGCTGCACTTGCAGGGGAAGCAGTGGTCCAGAAGAACTGTAGATGATGCCTGGCTGAGTTTTGCTTTTTGTTTGAGTCAGAGGCAAGAGTGAATGGGCAAGGTGCGGAAAAAATGTTGGAAGAAAATGCTTCTTTTATAGCATATGTTGTGCCAGAACCGAGCGCGTCCTAAGTTACTTAGATAGTCGCTAAGAATACGTTTCAGCAGTTGAACTGATATCCGCCTGGGTCTATAACACCCAGGGCTTCGCTAATACTTGGCCGAACGATTAGGTTCTGATGCTAGTGTTGGGACTTGCTTTTATATAAGTGTCTACTGCGAAATACATTTGTACATGAAATTCGCCACCAACTCATCGTGCTTCTTGGTCCTAGCAGAAGTTGCTCCAAGAGCACATGATTCATTGTGCTTCCTCGAACTTCTACAGAGCCTCATAATCACACACCATGACATATATATGCATGCACCCGTAGTCAGATGTCACCCATAGCTAGGCATGTTGTCTGACCCAGTAGCAATATAACCATCAGGCGGAAGGAAATACGGCGATCGAAATGTCTCAGCCATCATGAATATCCGAATACCAACGAATACAAATGATGTCGCTGCCATGGGCCAGACGCTGAGGAACCGGAGCTTCCTCTCCCAGAAGTCAGGCCTCCTTTGATCTGAACTGAGCCGCATCACCAACACCATGACCGCAAGAATCAGCAGCGATATCACCGCTGTAGCTATCAACGCTATCCGCCACGCGAGGCGCTCACCAGCCGTCGGGAACGCAAATGCCCACGCGATCAGGTGGAACGCACCAAAGAAGGCCAGTCCTAGCAACATCCCGGCGTCATGATTCGCCGAGTCGTGAGGCGTGCACAAGTAAGGGATCGTGTAGCTGATGAACATGCCTCCCCACCACCACCTCTCCCGGCCCTCCATGCCTATGGCGAGGATGTCCTTTGTTGAGGCCGGTCGCAGGGCCTGCATGGTGATCGGGGCCCCGGCGTCCTTCGGGCAGGACCACTGGAGCGCATAGGTGAGAACGGCGCAGACGGAGTAGGCCAGCGCCACCGCCTCAAGCTGGCTGACCGATATTCTCTGTGCGTACCGCGACCCAAGAGCAGCCACCAACTTTGCGATTTGGACGAGTGCTAGGGTGGTGACGAGGCTGTTGCTCTTGCTCTTATCTTGGATTTGCTGCTCTGTGACGTTCGGCAGGACGATCAAGCCCATCTTGGCCGCGAGCCACATTTTCTTTGCGTTGAGAACCCATTCGTCTCCGCATAGGGCGTAGAAGGGCGACTTGGCCCATTTTTCAAATTTCACAGACGACCACTCCCCCAGGTGGCCTTCGAAAGCTAGCGAGTTGACGATTTGACGGTGTTCTGCTCGTGGTTCCCAGTCGAACCCACCCAAAAATTGAAAAGTCTTTTCTAAATAGTTGACAAGATGTGTCAGGGTGAGATTTTCAGGATAAGATGTGTCCTGCTCGATGTTGGCTGAGTTTCGCAAGCTCTCCGAATCGTTTGTTTCTGTGTTTTTGGGTTGCGTGAGAATGTCATCTTGTCGGATTCTCTTGGACACTTCATCGTTCGAGCTATTCGTTTCTCGAAATGGTGGTGGATTCTGTTTCGCCGGACTCTGAGAAGTAAATTCAATGTTGTGAGTTGTAGACTCTCCAGCTGTCCTTCTTCCCTCCGATACAGAAATATCCTGCTGCCCCATGACTTTTCCTTCCCGTATCTGGCGATCGTTCTCAGCTTCATCCCGGACAGGCACAGTCTTTTCGTCATCATCTGGAGACGTAGGTACTGACAAGTTCCGAAAGTCGACGACGAAGCCTCCGAGGTCGGCAAGCATTGTGTGAGTGGCTGTCCATGATTTGAGCTGAAGCTGCAATGACTCTGCGGCCGTTTCATCACCATTTTGGATGAGTTCCTTCCGTTCAGCCACCTGCTGCCGTGCGCGCATGAAGCCACTGAGCGCCTTTCCCAGCACGCATTCGGGCAGGACAATAGTATATATAGCATCCACGTCACTTTGATTATTGCCGGGTACGATAGCTTTCTTTCTTCGCGAAGCCATGATTTGAACCCGGTGCCGGGGGTCTCTTTGAACTGCTCTAGTACATTTGGCACGATGATCGACCAAGTACACAAGAGAATTATGGCGAAGCAGCTCCATATAACCTCGAGAGTACCACGTACGTTGGGGCCTTCAACAAAACCGCCGCCAGTTGCTGGTAACCTCAATTCGGTTGGAATGTGTGCAGAATGCATAAGAAAATGGCGAGCAAATTGTGTAAGAACGCTGCCAGAAAGTTATTCAATCTGTAATGCCCGTAATACAGTCCGCGCTTCCTCTTTCGTAAGCAGCCATGTTAGCCGCGCCACACTTGCAGCCTCGTAGGTCTTGAGTAGTATTGGCCGTCAAGCTAAGCAGTATCTTTCAAGAGAGTATGATTGAATGTGTACTACACCTCTAGCGAGAAATAATAAAAAAGGTACCTTTTCAAAAAAGTGCGGTTGATGTGGATCGAACACATGACTTTCAGATTTCCAACTGGAGTATTACTTCAGTCTGACACTCTCCCAACTGAGTTACACCCGCTTCACTGGTTGTTCAAAAATAATAGAGTATATAGATATGATATCTTTATTATCTACTCTACCCCGGTGGTGGTGGTGGAGATACATGGGCCCTGTGCCTGTCTCAGTGAGATGTCCGGCAGAGACTAGCCATCAGTCATCCTTTATCTATAAACTCTAAGATGTGTACGTTGTCTTTGTCCTCCCTTTCCTCGGATAGCGATCTAGAAATCGCCGTGGTTGCTCCGCAGTCCAATCGTCATCCTTGCCGTCCAAAAAATCAACCAAGGAATTGAGTTTCTTGGCGTTGCACGTGCCCTTCAGCTTCGCCCAACATTCTTCTGCCTTGTTATTCCCTCCACAGGTATATTTCAGCCTGACCCCTAGGCGTCGAGCCGGGTCTCCGTCCTCGAGGCTTGTACCACACTGGTTGGCGTGTTGGGTACCCTCAGGAGTGACCTCGCATTGGATCGCTACTGTGTTAAAATCGGCCTCCGGTGGCCCCAGGAACTGCACACCGCGAACACACACCCTTCCATACTCCGTTCCGTTCTTCATTGACGTGCATTTGAAGATTGCGCCTTGCCTCAGCTTTCTCTGAAGCTCGCCGTTTTTCCACAGTGTTCCACCTGCAGTGTTGGCTGGCTTGCTCGGCAATGTGAATTGGAGGCCAGGTGATGACCCGCAGGTTTGGTCGATCATGGTCTGCGTCGATATGACTTCCATTTCATGATAGTACTGGGCAAGCCATTGAGGTCCTTGTTTTGTGTGAAGAAGTCGCTCAATCGACTTTTCATATACGAATTGGTCACCAACCAGGAGTTTAATCTCTGTTGGCCAGAACAAGATGGTTGGCCTTCTCATTTTGCTTAGAATCTGCCCTTGTTTCGTGGGCATACGGAAGAACAGAACGTCTCCATAGCGACCAACAAGCTTGACCGTCCCGGATGCTTGCACAATGACTTCCGTTCCGTGGAATGTATCAGGGATGAACTCTTGACTAGTTTCGACATCCGCGCCCGTGTAAGGAGACGGCATATCTTCGAGGAGTTGGTCGTCCATGGGCTCAGGAATTTCGACGTGACAAGCAGTCGTGTTGATGTGATCCAGGGATTTCAGACAATGTTCCTGCTCGTTGAGGAAGTCAGGTTCCTCATTAGCTCCTCCATGGTGGTCGATATTTTCCAGTTGTTTGGTTTTTACCAAGTCATTAATCTCCTCCATGTCGATCTCTTCCATTTTGTTGATTCCATCAGAAGAAGACTCGCCAACGGGCTCGGTAACTGCTGTCATGGGTCCACGCCAATGGCTGCAACCTTTTGGGTAGGATGAAGAACCATCATTTCTTTTGAGGAGAAATTGACTGGGTTTCTTTTGATTTGCGCCGTCAGAGCCAGTGCCAATTAATCTGCTACTTGGCCGTGCATCCAGAGGAGGACGAGCATGGCCCGTTTTGGTGACAGCCTTGCTCGTGCCAAGACGGTGTCGATGTTTCAATTCCGCCGAGATTTTGCTGCCAATCTTTTTCACCGCTGAGGCCCCGACTGATACCCCGCTGGACAGAATAGAAGTAGGGTCTCGGCCCAAATACCTTCTGACCCATCCGAGGAAGGCAGGCTCGTACTCATCCAACCGTAAGATTCTCTCTTCTTCACGCTCTTTCTTATGTAAGCGTACAAATCAGCCAGAGGAGCCCTCCTGGAATAGCGTGGGCGACTTAACGCGTATTCTTGAGCGAAGAGGTTTGGTTGAGATGGTTTGCCTGTGACCCACAGTGCAAGGTCCAGGCCTGCATCGATCTGGGCAGCCATAGCAGGCCTGCTCAGATTACTAGCGAAGAAACCCGCTGCGGGATGGTGTACATGGAAAACGATTCGTCTCAGGTTGCCGGACCGAAAGTCGAGGTCAAGACGCAGCATTCCGTTGGGCGGTTTCATTGTGAGATGTAGACGCTTGGACTTGGGCCCAAGTACGGCTGCGAGGTTATCTCGCGCGCAATTAGATGCAGTGACCAAGAATGGCAACGGCAAGATCTCTAGAACTTCACATGACATGTTGTTGTGAATAGTCCTGAGGGCCTTGGGCCAGCTTCGCGCAGGGCAAGCGGACCTGCCATGGAAAGTCTCTTCTGCACGCCAATGCCAATCGAAGCCAAAGACAGCCTTTTCGTCAAGGCCCTTTCTCATGAGTAAATCAATTGTTGCGCTCTCTTCATTCCAGAACGGTCCAATCGTGTCTTCCTCGCTTTGGAGATGAAGAATAATCCCCAGATCTGCATCTTCGGGGCCTCCCGGTCTCGCAAGTCTGTCCTTTTTCAGGCCGGAGACCTGAATCTCTTCGTCATAAAAGCTTCTCAGTCGCGCGTCGAGTTGCTGCTTCAAGTGTTTTTTGGGCGCTTTTCGATGTCCTTCCGGGTCCTTGAGGAATACAAGTAAAGAAGAGAACTCGTCTTTTGAAAGAGCTTTAGCGGCCTCTCGAGCGAATTGGCGAGCGATCTCAGGAACAGGCGACGCGTTGCTGAGGTCACAAGGACTTCCACTCCCAAAGCCATACAGCGAAAGCTGATGATTTACATCAGAGGCGCTCTGGACGCGTGCCTTGGCAAATCGTTCGCGGCATCGTATCAGCTCCCTGATGCAGTCGTCTTCAATGTTGGTAGGTTCCATGATCATGTAGATGCCCAGCAATCTGGGTTCCTTGGATGCCTTTTGGCGGTTTCGGTAAAACGGAAAGCAAGTCAAAGTGATTGATGGTGTTGATAAACGTCGAGGTTCTGTGATTGCTTGGTGGTTTCGGGTGGTCGACGGGCCAATCAGACAATCAAGCAAACGGGCTGCATTGGGGAAAGGGGAGGAAGACACTGGGCGGCCTGCAAGCATTCACTGCACCCACCACGTTTTCAGTAGGTACTGGTCAGGCAGCGGGCAAACAAAATGCACTCCCGCTGGTATATGACTGTAGAGCCAAATAAGAGATAATCCCAGTTCTTGCTTTCTTAGGCAGACTCACTTCTAAAATCTATATAATTTAGTGCAACTTCAAGACATTGTGCTATAAAGCCTAGGTAACATTTTAATAAACAAAGTCTATTCAACAACTTAAACTAGTCTAATAACCACCCTAACTTAATAAACATATGCCTGTCAGCAAAATGAAAGATAGCACTTGAGAAATTCAAAGGTGGGTACATCCTCGTATTTGACAAAAGCAAAAATGAGCCAAAATTAATGCGGTTGATAGAACACATGACTTTCAGATTTCGAACTGAAGTAGATCTTCAGTCTGACACTCTCCCAACTAAGTTACACTTGCTTGATGACGTATCCGAGCTGATATACTATGTATATATTACAGTAGTCGACTTTCCTTTGCAGCAACTACCCTTGCTAATTAGAGAATAACCACATTATCATGTTTGGTTTAGAAAATATACAAGGACACCGGCTTTATTGATAACAGTGTTAGTAGTAAGGTTCCTTGGTGGGTGAATCACTGACAAGACACGCGCGACATGGAATTATAATCAGATAAATAAAGAAAGCATCCCTCCCGGCGTCAACCCAATCTACAGACAAGCCGGGGGTGCTTCGGCGCGGAGGACCGGCTTGCGGCCTCACGGGTGTGACGGACTGGCGGACTGGCGGACTGGCGGAGTGCCAGTGGAGAGGCAGGGGAAGACGCGGAGCTGCCCGGAGAAGTCTAACCAACAGCCGGCCGCCGCTCCCGGTTTCATTTTTCCCACACGTCGTTTTGACACGGGCAGAATTATTCCCCCTTCTCCTCCTCTCCGGCTGGGTGCTATGCGGGCAGGGGGTGTGGGAGACAAGAGTGAGGACGATGGACGAGACAAGAGAAGCATAAACTCTATCTGCTGCTGCTCGCGGATTAGTCCCATCGGCCGACCAGTGCATTTAGCCCACAGGAAAGTATGCGTACATGAGTATGTACGATTTAGATCTGATTATAGAACCCAAGCGCTGGTTCTACACAACATACTTTTATACAAAGGTACTTCAGGTCCGTTAATGCGGCCGGTTCCGGTTGCATTTTTCTTCAGCGGCATACACATCGGAAATGGGACCTAAAACTCGCTCACAGCTCTTAATGTTGTAATTCTGAGACTCGGGTTTTTAATTCACCAAAAAGGTAAAATAAAATGGGTAAGCCTCCATTTGTGGATGATCAGCCTCACTCTGCCATAGTTGGTTGGAAATGTGGGTGACGAGTTCCTACCGTGATGCTGACGCCCCTCTCTTTCCACTTCAGCTTTCAGCTGCCTGAATTCCTGGGCCAATTCAGACGAGGGTTGAGTGAGGTCATGAAATCCCTTGATCGCCGTATAGACCGCCTTCGCCATCGTTGCTTCTTTTTAATTTCGGCACCGAACCTCTCATAGCCGCCAACAAGTCTGCATGATGGCCTCGAGAAGAGCTTGAGCGTGGAAAAGGCTCGAAACTATTCTTGCTAGACAATCACTTCCAATTTGAATGATCAAGATGAGATATTTCTTTTTGCCTACCTACGTAGTCTGTGGAAGGCCAACTGCTGTCGAAGTGCAATAGCATATATGCTGGCGCCAAGCCAGCCGTAGAAGGCCTCAGCGTCATCAAGAACCAGACCAAAGATGCTTTCACTTAATAACTATTTTCAGATTCGTCCCAAAAATCACTCGAAGCCAAAGTGTGCTGGGACTAAGAGACTGCAGCACCTCTCGCGTGAGCAGGATTGGGTGGCTCAAGCCTTGGCACAATGTCAGGAGACAACATGCATAGAGCTTCACTTCCCTGAGAAACCAAGCGCCAATCCATTGTCAACAAAATTGTCCATAGTCTAGAATTCGACTGGTATGTGTAACAACACCAGCTTACTTCAAAACCCTGTAAGGATGTCTCCGACTCCGGATTATTTCCAAATTCAACCGTACCTGAAGCAGCACCAGAAGACCACAAGGCGGCACAGCCACAAACGCACGCTGTGGATGGTTGCACAGCATCAAAAAGTCACTAGGCATTTTTGCTTTGCCTGACTGTCAGGAACGCTCCATCTTATCTATAATAATAAGCTTCTGCTCCTCAGGCTGAATTTCCCCGCTCTTTCCTCCTCGGTCTTTAACAGGTCGTATAAGATAACCCCTTAATTACTTTCTTCATAGTATAAAATGATTGATTTTTTTATAAGAAGATTAATATATAGCTAAAGCCTTATAACTAGCATTCGTGTCTTACACTAGACATACCGTCTTCCGTTGAAGCTTCACACGGGATGATAGGTTTTGATATGGTATCCAACCTTCCTTGCTTAAGAACAATATATCATCTCCAAAAGGTAAGTATAACAGACCCACTCGCTCATATAAACCCCCCCGAACTTGCTTCACCACGAGAAAATGTTCACCATATTTATCTTGGTGAAGGACAAGGCCTGAAAGTCGATCATGTGGCTGAACGTGCTGATCTAAGTCGATGGGTATGTTCACTCGTGTGCTCGACACCCTAACCTTATTGTTGCCCAACTGAAGTTCGCCCCACTCATACTGTTTATTCTGACAGACTTCGGAGTCATGGATCTTGATAGGGACGACTGAGCATGTAACCAGCAAACGCGTTGGGCCAGGTCGATTGCGTTGTGACATCCGTGTCCTGCCCACCGCATCCCGGTGAAAATCGGCCAATTTTTGTGTTCTTCGATCACCGCTCTGTACCGATATGTATACTCCGAACTGACCCTGCTCAGTCCCTGCAAGATGGATTACCCGTAGGGCTTTATCGAGAGATTTCGTCCCCGTCCAGCCTGCCCAGGACCAGCTTGGAAATCCAGCCCGACGGACAGCGTCACGGCGAGTGTGGCTCCATAAGAAGTAAAAGTCCACGCTCCCTGGACCATTAGTGATTGTTCCCCTGATTGGCAAACCCCACAAATGCGAAATAGGCTCCTGAGTCTTCGCGAGACGAGTTTCCCAAAAATTCAGGACCCCGAGGAATGCATTCAACGAGTCACTATCGTATGAGATATTTCTTCTGCTATACTCCTCAAATTGGTCTCGCAAGTAATTATCGGTGTCATACTGCATTATTGGCGGCCTGATCAGGTGTCCGAAACGAAATTCAAGCCACCCGTCCCTGATCATGCGTGGCTTCACCGACTCGACCACCAATGATTTGTTGCAAAGGAACAAAGTCTGGTCTTCTGTGAAGATCAGGCGCCGACCGGCAAGACAGCACTCCTGATAGGTCCAACCTCTTGACGCCCAGCGACTAGACATGATGGTTGCGAGCCCGGGACGCGGCATCTGGACGAAGTGGATGTCGCCAATACGTGCATCCTGTAGTCGTTGACGACGGAATCGAGACACACCGGGTAGCCCTACGTGGGCATCCTGCCCGGCAGCAGCGACGATGGTAAGGTAGGCACTGGAATAGATTTGGTCCATCTGGCTGATCATGCGATGTTTTACTTCGCTGTCTTGGAGGTTCTGCGGGTTTTGTGGGATGCACTAAACATTATAGCTGTTAGTGATGACCTCGGAATTGCAGCTGAGCAGACAGCAGCTTACAAATCTATCAACCCATAAGAACTCCAGTCCTAACGAGGCACAAACTGCAAAAGCGTCTTCTACCACCAGCGGTGGAGACCCAAGGTCCTCATGCAAGGGATTTTGGCCGCTTTGGCTGCCCCAGACATAGGATAGAGCGGCATATTTGCAATGGCTCGGGGCTTTGACAACAGTACGTGTTCGAAGATCAATCACTTGAAGCCCGCCTGAGACAGTAATAGTGCCAGCAGAACCGGGGCAACTTTCGTGATGGTTGGAGTCGCAATATTGGATAGACTCGTTAATCAGATCATAATCGATGCTGTTAGGCTGAATTAATCTTGGTCCGAAACTGATTTGCAAGTCATTCGATTTTAGTATAGCGACGCTAGGTTGCTCCTTCGGAAACTGATCCAGGTTATTCTCAGGCTCGAGGGTCAGCGAGACGAAAGTTTGCGCAGCGCCGTACAGCACGGTCTCTGCATTAGTTGCTTTCACCACGCATGACAGACCATCAAGAGAAGCAGGCTTAATGTGCGCGAGCATGCGGCAAATGCGGCATTGAGATGTGACAAGTTCAGCAAATGTTGCTGTCAGCAACCGTATTGCTCCGCGCTTTTTCGTCGTGATTGAACCATCTGCTTGTAAACAGGGTATACTCGACCAATCCACCACTTTACATTCGGTACAGATAAATTCGTCCTCACGACCTTGGTCTGCTGGAGAGTATGGAGAAGTAGGGTGATCATTGTGGTGAGGTACACCCAGCGCTCTTCTAAAGGCGGCGAACATGTTGAGTCGCTTGAAAGAAAGGTGCTAGCGCCCTGCGAGTGAAAAGACGGGCTTTTGAAAATTAATGTAATATGGTGATGTGATTCAGCTGTCCCTGGCTTCAAAGAGGTGCTGAGGTTGTTGATGGCAAAACGCACATTTCTTGGAAGGGGATCCTCACGATTTGTATAGCTTTATTATCACCTATAACTTCTATAAGTCTTAAATGCTAAAGCGATAATAAGTTAATTTTAAATGTAAGCTGACATGGCCCCAAATGTGGCTCTACACACTTTATGCTTGAGATGGAGGCCATAGCCGCTGCAAGTGCAGCTACAGTAATAGCAGTCGGCAGTTCCAATGGAAACCTCTGTATTGGGTTCAGACGTGGCGATCGTGCGAGTTAGATGTGATACATTACCTAGGTAGTTTGTCAATGACGGGCCACCTGACGCTCAGTGGCAGTGTCTGTTGCTGCCATCATATTAGCTTGAGGCGAGTGCGACCTGACTGAGCAAGCCATAGGAAGTCTATGCAGCCGTGTACGTAGCCAGATTTCTTCCTAGGCCGGCGTGCCACACTTGTCCATATCTTGTCTTGTCGAAGCAAATATTATCTAACATAGTATCACTGAGCCCAGGGTGCGATGGGGAAAGGCTCCTGCGCTCAAATGACCGTCCTCACGGAGAATGGTGGATGTCTAGCTTGCCCTGCGTCTCTTGATACCGCAGTGTGTAACGGACCGATTTGAAGGAAGTGTGGGTGAACTTGTGAAATGGCTGAGTAAACGAATCTAACTGAGTGCAGGTGAGGCAGGCATGCACTGCAATGGAGAGCCCCTGGATCGCTAGCGTTCGGTTAGGTCCACAGGGCGATCCTAGACGGACGGACGAACCCCAGCAGACCGACTTACGTAGCTTCTTTCCCAGGCCTAGGTACATTTCTGGAACGTTTGTCAAGGCACAATCAATACCCAAACACAACCTCACAGCCTCGCAGCTGATGGCATCAACAGCCGTGACCTGAAGATTTCCCTTACAGGCAGGGCATGCAACGTCATCTGTCACGGCCAACCCAATGTCTGCTCTCAATGGCGTGTCCTCAACCTCACAGGACTCGAGCCGAGCTCGGTCGGCCACCCTCACCATCAACACTAAAAACACCCCGTCGCCCTCGCCCTCGACCACGGCCCGCCCCGCCAACATGAGCGCCCAAGACGTCGCCGCCCACGGTGGGCCTCACAGAAGCAACACCCACCCGAGCTCGACGGCGGAGCCAAGCCCCATCCGCGAAGCCACCAACCCCGCCGACGTCCGCGCCGCCCTCGCCGCCCTGCACACCCGCGAGTCCGACCTCGCACGCCGCCTGCAGACCAGCCTCGCCGCCCAGGCCGACCTGCGCCGGGACCTGGGTCGGCTGGACAACCTGCGCGCGGGGCTGGGCACGCAGGTCATCGCGACTCGGTCCATCAGCAACAACATGCTCGCGGGCGCGGCCCACACGGCGGGGAGGCTCTCGGGCCGCGTGCGCGAGCTCGACCTGGAGAAGCAGCGCGTTGAGGAGACGCTGCGCGTGGTCGAGCAGGTCGCCGAGCTCAAGGCCTGCGTCGGCGGCGTCGTCTGGAGCATGGGCGCCCCGCAGGACTGGGAGGCTGCCGCGGGGTACATCGCCCGCGCCAGCAGGATTCCCGAGGAGATCATCCGCGGCGGATTCGCGGCTGCTACGGTACCTACGGTCGAGATCCCCGACGCGCCGTGGGTCACGCTCGAGAACGCGAGGGAGAGCTTGTGTGGTCTTTTCCTTAGGGAGTTCGAGAAGGCGGCCAAGGAGGGCGACGGCACCAAGGTCACGCGGTTCTTCAAGCTGTTCCCCCTCATCGGCAGAGGCGACGTGGGGTTGGACGTGTATGGCCGATATGTCTGCCAGGGAGTGGCCGGGACGGCGAGACAGACACTCAAGTCAGGCACCGGCGGCCACGGCGCACAGGACGGCTTCTTCTACGCGAACGCGATCACCAAGCTGTTCGAGCATATTGCGCAGATCGTGGAGAGCCATGGAGGGCTGGTGGAGAGACACTACGGGTCTGGCAAGATGGTCAAGGTTATTGAGAGGCTGCAGATGGAGGCCGACGTCCAGGGCGGCATCATCCTGGACTCGTGGAGTGATGAGAGGGGAGTGGATAGGAAGCTGACGGATGTCAAGAGCTACCCATTCTCATTCTTGGTGCAAAGCTTCTTACCACAGCAAAAAGGAATGGCCGGCATATCAAGAGTGAACTCCCCAGCAGTGGGAGGCGGGACGAATGATCCCAGGAACAGCGAGGACGAAGGAGTCAACATGAAAGAAGTGGACGGTTTGCTGAACGAGATCGCTATCATGCTCGGAAGATGGTCTCTTTACTCGCGGTTCATCGCTGGGAAATGCAAAG
>JACBFG010000013.1:2511510-2535656 GCA_013435955.1 Diaporthe sp. HANT25 | reverse complement strand
AAAAAAAAAAAAAAAAAAAACCAAAAAAAAAAAAAAAACCCATTTTGTTGACATTTTTTCGTTTAGGAGCCCGATTCACAAGAGGATGCATCTCTTCATACACCTGAACTTTTAACCAAATCAAATCTCAGCCGCAAAGTCTCGGGGAAGCTCACCACACCCTACAATGTCATGAGCACATTCTTCTTTAGAAGATCTGTGGAAAAGGCGTTCCAGATAGACGAGATGCCTAGCGGGCTATCGCTGAACGCACAAAAACAACTGGATGGCCAGCCTCCATTTGTAATTTCGGCTGTTGACGATGTTATGTACATCGTGAATACAGTCATCCAGAAGACCCTTTCTACGCAGCAGAGGGAGGCTGTCGGCTCTGTATTGCCAACGGTCGGCCGGGTTCTCGGGTCAGACTTTGTTGGCATGGTGCAGAGGAAGATGCGAGACGAATCATATCCAAAACCGGTGGTGCAGGGAGGATTCCCGCCGGAGGATAAGATAATAGCCTTCATTGTCCTTATCAACAGCTTGGACATGTCCAACGAGTACCTGGAGAGGATCATATCTACCTTCCTAGGAAATTCGACGGAACGAACCAACGGCGCAGGCCCGCAGCCGGCGCTCAAAGACACATTCCCGTTCGAGCACGATGTCACTTTTGTGACCAATGCACTGAACACACTCCTGTCGGGCTTTACGTCCAAGACCACCGAGCTGCTGAGCGAAGGACTACAAGTCCTGGCCAACCAGGTGGTCAAGCTCCGGATCCACCGGGTGCTCGCCGAGTCGTTCCGCGAGGTGGACTACACGCTGAGCGAGGAGGATCTGGCGGACATAGCCGCGGCGGAGGATTTAGATGAGGACGAGCTGCTGGACCAGGTGGCGCGGCGGTTCGAGCACGGGTGGGACGCGCTGATGAAGCCGATCGCGCGCATCATGACGCCCAAGACGTTCAGCACGCTGCTGGAACTGACGGCGAAGCACCTGGCGCGGGTGCTGGAGAAGCGCGTGTGGGGCTACTCGGGGCGGGCGAATGCGTTCGGCGTCATCCGCATGGAGCGCGACTTCTCGGCCATCATCAACGTGGTGTCCAAGGGCGGAAACTACAGCGTCAGGGAGCTGTTTGCCAAGGTGAGCCAGGTGCTCATGGTCGCCAACATGGAGGACGACGAGTGGGAGGAGATCATGGGCGACAACGGGGACGAGGGCATCGAATGGGTCCTGAGCGAGGAGGAGAGGAGGAGGGCGCGCAGCTTTGTCAGGTCATGAGCCGTGGCTGGGCGTATCTGCTCATAGAGGTATCGAGCGAGAGATGCCGTGTTGAAGTAGCATTAGCGGGCACCTCAATTTCCGGCTATTTGTATATGGAATATCGAAACTGATGGGCAGCGCCCATCGAAGCCCAGACACGTCGCAAATCCCAAACTCTCATCGCTGGTACGTGGTGGTGCCCGACTTGTTTTTTCTAGCGGGCCTGTGGCGCTTAACATTCAATTGCCAGCCAGAGAGGCCTGCAGCGCGTTGAAGGAAATCAGAACCAAAAGATTCAGCGTAGCAAAGGACGACCGGAATTTCTTGCGAGACAATACTCTAAGCTATGAGGTTAATCTAGATACAGCCTGTTTAAGTAAGTAGGAATTCTGATTTCTAGGGGCGATCCACCCCGCCTGTTCTATGCACCAAGATCTTATCGATAAGACCCAATTGACCACAATCCATGCACAAGAGCCCGTGTAGCTTAAACCTGCAGAGGTGGGGCAGGGGAGCTCATGAACTCTCAAGCTCAGGTCATTCTTCACTACGCTTAATGAGTCACCGACAAAAAATTTGTTTACGACATCGCTACATTCCTCCCTCTCTAACTTCCTTCTCTCTTCCGTCAATTCATTCATACAGTAGACGTACAGACCAGATAAAGACCCCATGTCGACATTTGGCCACTACTTTCGCGTGACGACGTGAGTCCTTTCCCTCCACTAAACTGCTAGGAACGCAAGACAACAGCCTACTGACCTCCATCGTCACAGCGCCGGCGAGTCCCACGGCAAGACCGTCTCCTGTATCATCGAGAACTGCCCGCCAGGGCTGTCCCTCGTCGAGTCCGACATCCAGCCGCAGCTCAATCGCCGACGCCCGGGCCAATCGGCCATCAGTACCCCCCGCGATGAAAAGGACCGCGTGACTATAGGATCTGGATGCGAATTTGGGCGCACGTGTGACAACCCTGCAGCAAGTCATAATGTTTGCCATGATGCTAATACCTCAGGGTCGCAGATTGGGCACACCCATACTCCTGACCGTGCCTAACGAGGATCAACGCCCTCACGACTATGGCTCGAAGACCATAGACCTCTACCCGCGCCCCTCCCACGCCGACTGGACTTACCTCGAGAAGTATGGTACCAAGGCCTCCTCTGGGGGCGGCCGGAGCAGCGCCCGCGAGACTATTGCCCGCGTCGCCGCCGGCGCTGTTGCCGAGAAATGGCTGCGCGAGGCCTACGGCATCGAGATCGTTGCTTTTGTTTCCTCGGTTGGCAACATCAAGCTCTTTGAGGACAGGCCTACAACCGATAGCGACGATATCGACGCCCTGAGTGGCAACCCTAGGTTCCTCGAGTTTGTTAACTCCCTGACCCGCGAGAAGGTAGATGAGTTTCTTCCCGTGCGCTGCCCTGATACTGCCGTTGCGAAGCGTATGGAGGACAAGATTGCCGAGCTTCGCGATCAGCACGACTCTACTGGTGGTACCGTAACCTGTATCATTCGCGGGTGCCCCTCCGGCCTTGGCGAGCCGTGCTTTGATAAGCTTGAGGCTCTCCTTGCCCACGCTATTATGTCTATTCCTGCTACCAAGGGCTTTGAGATTGGCTCTGGCTTCCGCGGCGCCGAGATGCGCGGATCCCGCCACAACGACCCCTTCGTGTCTGTCGCCGTCGCCGACGATGCGACGCCGGCCGCTAGCGCTGGCATTCCTCCCTCACGCCTGCAGACCAAGACGAACCACTCGGGCGGTGTCCAGGGCGGCATCTCCAACGGCATGCCCATCTTCTTCCGCGTTGCGTTCAAGCCCCCCGCTACAATCTCCCAGGACCAGACTACTGCTCGCTACGACGCTTCGGGCGAGGGCATTCTGGCCGCCAAGGGCCGTCACGATCCTAATGTTGCTCCTCGCGCGGTTCCTATCGTCGAGGCCATGGCCGCTCTGACTATTGCTGATGCCCTCATGGCTCAGCACGCGAGGCAGATGGGCATGAAGATTGCCGCAGCTGGACGGTAGTACATTTCGGCCACGTAAGGAACAATCGAACAGCGGCCTCGGGAAGCTTCGGCGTTCACGCAAGAGGACGCGAAGGATATTTCGTCAGTGACGAGGAGAGAATCCGGCCGTGCGAGGAAGACAAAACGAACAGTCGCAGATGGTGTATGATCAAGCGTCGGCGTCCGTCTTAGAGGAGTAAGAATGCTCGACTACGTCACCTCCAAGGGATCATCTTTGGCACTAAAAAAACAAACAACCGCCATGCTTGAGGGGGTTGCATTTGCAGCACTGTCCGGCCTTGATGCACCGGGTACCGCATGTGTCGCAATACTTCAAACTGGTAGTCTCGTATAAGCCAAGCAACGCCATGTCGACCTCCTTGGCATCACCATCGTAGCTGCGTAGGTGCCAAATCTGGCAAGGTAATGTGCATGGGTTCGATATTGATGCCAAGAATGTAACCCATTTGATGCTGCATTGACGTCCCGGTAAGCTCTTTCCCAGAGATGCGTGTAGATTCTTTTAGGATTGCGAAAGTAGCCCTCGGTTACCAAGTAGACACTTGTTGCACGCAGTAGCTGGTCCTTTTTATCATCGGGGCTCGTTTGCATCTGCTTCCTTCTGCAGAAAAGAGCAACATGATGATTCCTCTCTTGCTGCCCAACGAATCAAGCCCATAGGTACAGCATAGCCAGACTCGGAACTCTCATGGTCCTCGTCAGAAAGGCGCAAGATGGGAACGGCAGCTTTTGGAATTATCACCTTGGCTTGATGATACTTTTCTTTTGTCGAGTGGACATAATATCCATCAGCAAATGCGAATCGACTAGGGCATCGTGCCATCGGAATACCAAGCTAGACGGCGCGTATAGGGCGCAAGTAGAGGTAATAAGCGCGTGGGACCCCTGCTGGGTGGATCACCATTTTAGGGTGTAACCCGACCGGCGGGCATTTTTCTCCCGCGCTCGTCAACCATCGACCTCTTGTCGAGCTAAGATCAACCAAGTGGTAGGACCCAACTTCGCCCGAATCCTGCGCGGATTGCTTTGATGGAGGTGGATGCATGAGGCCGCGGCGTAATTGCGCACACAACCTGCGGCGATATGAGCACCTTTCTTGGTGCCAATTGCTGTCTCCGTGCCGTCCCGGCCCTGCGGCGCAACCTGCAGAAGCAGGCCCGGGCCGTGAGTTCCAGTGCTACCAGAGCAAACATCTTCAAGTTTGAGCCCGTCGCCGGGTCGGTCCGGTTGTTCTCTTCGATATGGATGACTTCATGGCACCAAGATTCTAAGGAACACGTCAGAAACCCTGCGCGAAATCAGCACCAACAGCCATGGCGCAGCTACACTCGGCGCATAGGGCAGCAGAGGAGGACATTCTTCGGGTCCTCGCGCGTGGTCACAAGCTACGTTGACCTGCCTCCCGGATACGAGGATGAGGAGGGCCTGCCGTTCGGAAGGGACGACGAAATGGACCAGGCCACCATAAGTACTATTTTCCCGGGCTCCTCGGACATGACGCCGTGGAGGGCAAACAAGCTGCTCAGGATCCTGCACGGCCGCAGGGTCGCCGGCAGTCTTGAGGACCCAGAGGTGCGCGTTCACACCGCCAACTTCACAAACCGGGAGATCAAGCAGGGGCTCGAGTGGCTCCGTGCAAACGTGCCCGTCGACGAGATCACCAACGCGGGGCTGAGGGCAGAGGACGAGCTGCGGGTCCTGGAGAGCGCCGCCGAGTCCGAGGCCGGCGCAGACGACGGCGCAGCCCAGAAGGACCCCAGTGCCGGCGGGAAGTCCAGCCCCTGGCTGTACAGGGAGTCCGGCGACAAGAACGTCTACGGCGAGAGCATCATCGACAAGATCCGAGCGCGCAACGTGGCCAGGCGCGAGGCCGAGGAGAAGGCCCTGGAGGAGAAGCGCAAGCAGGAGGAAGAAGCCGGACAGCAGAACTGGGGCGGCCTGTCGACCACCCAGGGCGGCAGCGGCAACCGCCAGGTCGCCATGAGCGCCAAGGAGGAGGCCTACCGCGCCGCGGCAGAATCAGGCCTCGAGGCGCCCCCCGAGACCCCGAGGTGGCGCCTCCTGCTGCCGACGACCGTCTTCGTCGCCGCGCTGGTGCCGCTCCTCTGGTGGGCGTCGGGCTTCTACACCGCGCCGGCCGAGGACAAGCGCCTCTTCCCGTGGCTGTCACAGGAGAGCGCCACGGTCTACGCGCTGGTCCTCGCGAACCTGGCCGTGTTCGTGGCGTGGAAGCGCATGGGGCTGTGGAGGTTCCTGAACAAGCACGCCATCCTGGACATGGTCTCCCCGCGGCCCCACGGCGCCGTGACCGCCATCTTCTCGCACCAGGCGGCCTCGCACCTCGGCGAGAACATGTTCGTGCTCTGGCTGCTGGGCGGGCTCCTCCTGCACGGCGGCGACGCCAGCCGCGCGGAGTACCTGGCCGTGTTTGTCGGCTCGGGCGCCGCGGGCTTCCTCGCCTCGCTGTATAAGTGCGTGCTCACGCGGCACCTGACCTACGGCCTGGGCGCGTCGAGCGCCGTGTTTGGTGTCATCTGCTGCTACTTCTGGCTGCACCGCTTCGAGGGCTTCAAGATCCTCGACCTACCGCCCGACCCGGCCAACGGCATCCAGGGCCTGGGCATCATCGGCCTCATCGTGGGGCTGAACCTGATCCCGCTGTTCAGGCAGCTTCCGGGCCAGAAGGACTGGATCTCGCACCTGGCTGGTATCGCGACGGGGATCGGGTTTGCGAGGTTGATCGAGGAGAGGAGGAAGAGTGAGAAGAAGGACAGAAGCCTCAGTCTGGAGGGTGAGAACACCGACAAAGCCAACGAGGAGACGACTAAAGGCGAGCAGAAGTCCTAAGGGACCGAGGAAGTCCTGGAGATTTAAGTTTTGTGGATATTTTCGAATTGGAAATATCACCTCTTCAGGAAACATATAGACAGATACAGACAAGAATACACTCCAATCAACCTGCGCCGTTCATACCAATTGTATGTCATCAATTAAGCTGAGCCTCATTCAAAAGGAGCCACTTATCTAGTACCGGTCCTTACCGTGAGGAACGTGTGCTGGAAGACCTAGATAGAGACAGATACAACATGTAATTAGAACAGTGACAATATATCCGTCGGAGTTGTTTGAATAGGAGCAGAGGGAGATATACCCACTCACGCGGTCAGTTTGACCACCACATACGCAGAGCACCAATTAGTTCGAGAGAAAAGAATGTTTCGTCGTATTAACTCCTAGGTAAACAAATGCTGATCCTGCTCCGCCCTGCTCGTCGCTCTGCCACTATCGTGTATTCTTTATTCAGTTCCGTCTGCGTACGTGGTCTCACGGTAATTAGCGGCGGGACCAGAGCAGCCGTGACAAAATGGACGTGGTATCTCCCAGTCTTGCAAAAAGCAACCGTCTCCCATATGCTTCGGACAAAAGTAATCCGCAAACGCCTTCTTCCCCCGTGAAACAAAAAGGGAAGTCAATCTGGGTGTTGAGCTTCTTCACTCGGCTCAGCCGAACCACCGAGCCCGCCAGCTTTGCCGCGACGTGGGCATGGACGGCCTTGTTCTGGCCGTCCCCTCATGCCCCCGCCCAATAATTGAGCAATTGCGCCTTTCAAATGGGTATCAACTCCATGAAATCCACCCACTAGGCGCTCACGAGCTTCCCCATCCCAGCGCCCCAGCGCCACCTCCTGAGTGTTCCGCTGCCGGTACTCCGAATGACTTCACCACCGCAAGACGTCGTGTTTGCACCCGGGCTCATCGGTGCGCCTCCGCCGCTCATCGTGTGCAGGATGTCCTGCCGGCCGACCTCGCGCCCAACGACAAAACCCGCACCAAAGCCCACTACAGAAACCAGAAGCACAACCCCGGTGCCCAGCACCCAAGTCAGAGTGGCAGGGCTGATCCATGTCACAGTGCTGTCATCCACGCCCGCCGTAGACACCTTCTTCTTCTTGGCCGCGCGCTGAGATTTCGGCTGGGAGGTCGAGGCGGCTCTCTTGCCCTTTTCCTCCTTGGACGAGACGGACGCGGGGGCGCTCTGTGCGCTCGAGTTGGACGTAGTCCGAGTTGTGGGCTGGCGCATTCGCGGCGACGATTTCGGCGCACCGGAAACATGCACTGGCGAGCCTCCTGGACCTAGTTCAGACTCCGGTACCAACCTCAGCTCCATCGGCTGGCTGCTTGGCCCAACGCCCGCGCCCATGACCGGCTCCCCCGAAGACGGCTCGGCAGCCACGTTTCGCCTCCCGGGCAGGCTTTTGGCTGCAGCGGCGCATGACAGCAGGGTGGTGAGGGATGCACGCAGGGCGGCGTCGTTGTCTGCCTGATAGGCTGGGGACATGAAGCCCGAGCGGACACGATTGTGTGACCTGTGCGAGTGCGACTGCGTTCTGGCAGCGGGGTGATGTGGTGGTATCGCGGAGCTTGTGGAATAGCTACGGTGACTCAGGTGAGCAGGTGGGTGAGTAAAAGCGTTAGGCTGAGGGCGGAAGCCTTGGGAGGGCGATGGCCTGCCGAGGGCAGTGCCGTTGTCGTCGTCCTCCGAGTCGGACAAGTCGACACTGGGACCGATCGCAGTTTGTGACCGCTGCAGGGCAATGCTCCCATTCCCCGGCCGAGCGCCCATGTTCTCGTTGGACGAGGTCATCAAGCGATCTTCCTCGCTCTCCGTCTCGTCGTACTCATCCTGACTGCTTGTGCCTGCCTGTGCAGCAGCGTGGCTTAGAACATGCTGTTGCATGGACTGGTAGTAATGGTGTTGTAAGCGTCTTCTTCGGGGTGGGTGCGACTGGGCGCCGACTCGTAGACCGGTGGTAACGATCTCGTCACCGATGGAGGAGAGGGAGGAGGAAGACGGTTGGGATGCGACCTCGACCCATGATTCTTGCGAGAGAGAGTCAGCTGGCTGTTGCTGCTGCTGTGCTATTCCACCGCTGGGAGAGGATATTGTGTATGGCATGTCTGCTGCATGTGTTATTGACTGACCGTCATTACGTTGAGTTTGCGACGTTGATGTTGCTGGAGGACTCGTATCCGATCGCGCAATGCTCTCTGAAACTCTATCGGAGTCGGGGATGGGACGGCGGCTGGGGCGGCTGGACCCAGGACGGCCATGTTGCTGCAGGGAAGCCATGGCGGATACTAAAAGGGGCGAGGCCGGATAGGAGAAGGCGAGGAGAGGCGGATGCCAGAGGTCTGAGGAGTGGTTCGACCTGGGCTGGCGAGGGGAGGGAGAGGAGGAGAGGAGGAGGAGGGTAGACGGGAGGAATAAGGTGATGTCTGGCTGCGGTTGTGGTTACACTGCGCAGCACGGCAGTGCACAAGAGCGACGTGGTGGTGTAAGTCCAAGACAGAGAAGGGGACCCCTCCTTGGGTGCCCTTGCCCAGCCCCGGTCGGTGGGTTTAGTGGATCTAGATCTGCGGGCTTTATCGATATGGGCGGGACGGTGGATGTCCAGCCAGTAGGTACCGTACGTGGACGCGTAGACCGCAGTGGATGCGGCGCATCAGATGCGGATCAGATGCAGATGCGAATGCAGGTGGATCAGGGAAATGCAGCCTGGTAGGACAAGCGAGGGAAATGTGACAGCATCGGTCGCATGCCAGAATGGAGACTCGGGAGTGCAGAGAGTCCACACAGGAATAGCAGCGGACGGGAAGAGGAGTCGAGTGGGTGGTAAGGTGTATCTCAACAAAAAAAGGGAGCGTTAAACCCCGTGAGACGGGAGACTGCAGACACCCACCCGTACGTACTATGTAGACCGCCTCCGATCACGCCTTGCAGGGTTTGGTACCTATGACAGGACAAGAAGGCAGGAAGCCCCGTGTGGAGAGGCAGAAGGGCCGTCCTGCCGTCGTGACCACACTCCAAATACGGTAGGCAGGCTTTGTCGCGTCTTTGTCTCTTGGGGCCAGGCGGCACTTGATAGGATCACCCTAGAAGCCCCAAAGTACAGGATCCAGGTATGTGCACCAGACTCAGCTTACGGCTCCTGCCAGCAGTCAGAGGGGAGGAGGGACCCCTTGTCAAGTGGCCTGGGAAACAGGCTGATCAAGTGCTGATCGTCGCGCCCCCAAAAATGTCGGTACCCAGTCCACATGCCCCAACTTGCCCAAGTGCCCCGGCAGTCTGACCTCCTGACTGGCCACAGCCGCTGGATGCGGCGTCACACGAGGGCCACCAG
The DNA here is from genome assembly GCA_013435955.1 of Diaporthe sp. HANT25. NCBI lineage: Eukaryota > Fungi > Ascomycota > Sordariomycetes > Diaporthales > Diaporthaceae > Diaporthe > Diaporthe sp. HANT25. The sequence continues at coordinate 2,526,202 of JACBFG010000013.1, read as the reverse complement.
CACACCCCAATGACGCGACGCTCTCTCGTGCATCCTATGTGCATACATGATCTTATGTTTCACCGTCACTCCCGTTCGACGCCTACGTCGTTGAGGTCCAGGGAGTCTGAGCCCTGCCATGGACTGCGTATGCTGGACTGGTTTGGATCCGATGCGTTCGTTGCTACAATTTATCGCATGCACTAACGTTGCATCACTCAAGGAATATGTTGTTCAAAACTCTTCTCGATCGATCGATTAAGTGTACCACTGTCTATCGTATCCTACAACTAATTGCATAAAAAGAAGTAACTGGGTATTGGAAAAGAAGTACGGACGTCTCGGCAGCTGGGAGATACTTACCGGCTCAACAGTCAACTAGAATCATACCTCGATGGAGATCTGCGTTGCCAGCCGGCGCTGTCGACACGGCGACGATGCCCTCAGAAGCCCTCAGTGTTCGTGTACCAAATGCAAATCCCTTTTTTGAAAACCCCAACGCCCACGGAACCCTCAGTAGAGACCGGTCAAGAGACTCGAGGATGCTCCCACAAGACATCCAGGTCTCCGAAGAAAGCCCACAGAAGCCCACAGGATCAAGCAGGAAACTCATCACCTAAGTGATGCTCTCAAGAGCAAAGAGCAGACACCGAAAGTGTCTTGAGTGTGTCGTAAACACACGAGCCCACAGGTCAGGAACAAGCCCACAAGTCAATAAGCCCACAGGTATCGATGCCGACAACCCACAAAGCCCTCTGAAATGCCACGAGCCCTCGGAACCAACTTGTGCGGCAGCACGTCTTACGACGCGGCCTTCTGCTTCTTGGATCTCTTCACCTCCTGCTTCCTAGCAGCTGCCCAAGGTACCTTCGGAGATGGGGACGGATCATTGTTCTTCTAGAACGTGATCTTCTTGCCCTGGAAGCCGCTGCCGCCTCCACGGCCACCACCGAATCCACCGCGTCCGCCACCACGGCCACCGAAGCCGCCACGTCCGCCGCGGTCTCCGAAGCCACCGCGGCCTCCACGGCCACCTCCACGGCCGCCGAATCCACCACGGCCGCCGCCACGTCCACCACCGCCGTTGTCTGGTCGGCCGCTGGCAAAGTCCAGGCGAACTCCACGGCCCTCAAGGTCTGCACCCTGGAGCTGTTCGACAACCTTCTTGGCATCCTCAACGGAGTGGAAGGAGACGTAACCGAAACCCTTGAATCGTCCGGTTTCCCTAAGGGAGAGTTAGCATGACACAAGCATTGTATACATAGAGGGACATGACTTACTGCTCAGTGGGCAGGCGAAGGCTCTTGATCTCAGAAACTTCGGAGAAGAAAGCTGAGACAGTCTCCTCGTCGACGTTGAAGGACAGGTTACCAACGAAGACGGTGTCGCTCTCGGGGCTCATCTCATCGTTGAACTTCTTGGCGCGGTCGTTGGCACGGGCAGCGGGGTCGTTCTTGGGCTTGCCGCTGGAAATGTCCAGACGCATGTCGCGGCCGTCAAGGTAGCCACCCTGCTTCTCTTCCAGAGCAGCCTTGGCGTTCTCAGCAGTGTCGAAGTCGACATAGCCGAAACCACGAGGGCGGCCGTCTTCCCGGTTGGTGATGATGCGAGCATTTGTAATACCCTTGCAGTTCTCGAACTCGCTGTAGAGGAGGTTGTCGTCGACCTTCCAGCTGAGGTTACCAACGAAGAGGGTAGAGCTCTCCTCGGAGGCGTCCTCGGTCTTGGTCTTCTTCGCTGAGCTCTCAGCAGCCTCCTCAGCCTTGCGCTTCTTGGCAGCGAATGGTGCCTCGGTCTCCTCAGAGTCGCTGTCGGAGTCGGATGAGTCGTCCGAATCGGAGGAGTCGTCAGAGTCTTCCTCGTCGGACTGCGAAGAGGCATTAGCTCGGGTCAAGTGGGTTGCCAATGATATCAGTTTCAACAACTTACATCCTCAGCCTTCTTGGCTGCCTTTGTGGCAGCGGGCTTGGCCGCCTTCTTGTCGCTGTCGCTATCGCTGTCATCAGAGTCGGAGGAATCGCTGTCGTCCTCGTCAGACTGCAAGTAGAGTGGTTAGCAGACAGTCTACACATTTGGTCAAATGAGACTACTCACGCTATCGGCCTTCTTCGCGGCAGGCTTCTTGTCGCTGTCCTCCTCGTCGTCGGACGAGTCGGAAGAGTCTGATGAGTCTGAAGACTCATCAGCAGCGGCAGCAGCCTTCTTGGAAGCGGGGGCGGCGGCCTTAGCCTTGGCAGGCGTCTCCTTGTCGCTCTCGTCGCTGTCATCGCTATCGTCACTGTCGTCCTCCGACGAGTCGGAGTCGTCAGAGGACTCAGCGGCCTTGGCCTTGCCATTCACCTTGCCGTTGACCTTTCCGTTGACCTTGGGCGCGGGCTTCTCCTCCTCGGACTCGGAGGACTCGGACTCGGACGAAGAGGCAGAGTCGTCAGACTCAGACTCAGACTCGGAGCTGGAAGACTCAGAAGAGGACTCCTGCTTCTTGGACTTCTTGGAGGTGGCCTTCTTGGCGACCTCCTTGGCTGTGGCCTTTGCCTTCGCCTTGGGGGTGGAAGTAGACTTGGTGACAGCAGCGGCCTTGACTGGCTTCTCAGCCTTGGTCTTGCTGACCTTTGCCTCCTTGACCTTGCCCATTTTGAATATAGTTTTGAGATAACGTTTGGAAGATTGGTTAGAAAATGGAGGAGAGGATGAGGAAATTGTCAAGCTGAAAATTTCCAACGAAAGATGGGTGGAAGAGAGAGAGAGAGGGATGGGAGATAGGATTTGGCTTAAAAAGTTGCGACAAGATTTTAAGTCGGGTGGCAGGACCCTTGGGAACAGGAAAACTTCAATCTGCGGCAGAAAAGAAAAATTCAGGCGGCGAAGAGCTAGTGTGGGTCCGTCGACTCCACTCGTCAAGCCCCGCGGCAGGCCGTGATACAGAGAGATAGAGGATATAGAGAGTACGTACCTTTCCGGTGCACGGGCCACACTGGACACAGGTGAGAGAGAGCCCGACTGTAGCAGGCGAGCTTCCGGCCGGCTGGCATAATTAGATATCCAACCAAGTCCATTCGTCGTCAACTGTCGCGCGAGGGAGCACCGACCGACGCATCGCCCTCCGCCCTCTCAAGAACGCATCCATCCAGCACCTAATCGATCGCACTCCCGTTCAATTCCACAGCAGCTCACAATGCCGACCCCTGAGTCCGAGGCTTTCCTGGCCAAGAAGCCGACCGTGCCACCAACCTTCGAAGGGGTCGACTTCGATGACAACAAGCGCATCAAGCAGGCCCAGGACGCCATCATCCGGGAGCAATGGGTGGGCGTCATGATGGGACGGCTCGTCCGGGAGGAGCTGAGCAAGTGTTACTACAAGGAGGGCGTCAACCACCTGGAGAAGTGCGGTCATTTGCGAGGTCAGTGTTACCGACAACCATCACCAGGAATAAGCCCTGGGCCCCTAAGGAGAGGGCGCACACAATGAGAACGCTCTGAAAGAAGCGAATTTGAGGATAATCGGATTCTGAAGAGCAACAAATGGCTGACAAAGTGCAACAGAGCGGTATTTGCAATTGCTTGAGAAGCACAGAGTTCGGGGCTACCTGTTCCAACAACAAAACCAGTTGGCAAAGGACGCATGAGATATTGAAACTCCCTGAGCGTCTTCAAAGCCATCTACGAGTGGTTCTTTCCGGAATTGGCCCAGGAAAATGGATATCGAGGGATATCTTAGGCTCATCAGGCGAGAGACAACGGCTGGCTGGCATACGGCGTTATGCATGCAAATTAGGGCCGTAAGCTGTTGCGACCTGCGCATCTAGACAGCGGTTTGAAGACAGGAGAACCAAATACTCAAATAAAACACCCAATGCACATTCTGTATCTTTGTGAAATTTTGTTAATAGAAATGTTCTGTTCATATTGGATGTCGCTTGCGATTCGCACCCTCACTAGGCCAGCCATCCACTCACTGTGAGGCGTGAGCCTGGGCGAGAGTTGCCTGCCGAGAAATTTTTGGACCTGGACCTTCAACACCACGACCGCGAGCTTGTGACCGACTTCAACCCGCCCAACTCCACCACAAGCCGGCACAATGATTTGCAGAAGTTGTTTACAAAGGGCAACGGCCCTCGGCCAACGCACAGTAGTACAAAGGGCGCCAATTCGGCGGACCTTCAGCGCAATATCATCGCGGCAATCCGCCGCAGCAGCAGCAGCAGCAGCAACTCCTGCACCCGCGGGAAGCAACGCAACCACAACGTCGGAGGAGGCCGCGCCGCGGTCATCTTGCCCGCCGGGCACAGTCCTCAATGGCCTGAATTACTTCAAGGGAAAGACGGACCCCGTGGCGCTGCCGGACAACGAGTACCCCGAGTGGCTGTGGTCATGCCTGGATGTGACGAAGGGTTCGGCGGCGGAGGAGGATGCGGACGCCGGTGATGAATTCTGTACGTGCCCTGTAGTCTCAGCATGACCTTGCATGGAGCGAGGAGCATCCAGCTGACAGCATCTCCCCGAAACAGCGAAATCCAAGAAGCAGCGCCGGATAGCCGCCAAGCGGCAGCGCGAGCTCGAGGCCAAGATCCTGGCGACCGGCAACCTCGAGGCGCTGGCGCCCAAGATACCTATACAGCAGCAGTCGATCAACCTGCCGGGCAAGGCGGACGGCGACGTGAACGATGCGATCCTGGCGGTGGAGAAGCGCGAGGAGCTGAGGAAGGCGATGAGGAAGGAGAGGAAGGCCAAGATCAAGGAGGACAACTACCTCAAGTCCATGTGAGCAGTGGTCGGGGTAGACAACGTGCCAGATTTTTACATGATAATTGGAGCATGTGTCAACACGATTCAGAGCAGACTGGACAATTCTTGGCCGGTGCGTGTCATTATGTATATGTGTACATTAGTTTAAGGTCTGGCTTGGGCACGCAGAAACTCCAGGCCTCATCGCATACCATGGTACAGAAACATGTTCGAGTTACCAGAATTGGTCTCGAGATATTCATGATTGGTTCTAATCACGATCTCACCGCTGAGGTTTCATGTGCCAACTTAAGCTATCAGCACTGGTTGTTTCAGACAAGTGAGAGTGCTCAGCGGTTTAGTGGTATTCCATTTGTTGAATCGAAGCCCCCTTCGACCTCCGAAACCCCCAAGGCGGCAGTGTAGCACGAGTATATAGGGAACAAAAAGCGGCATGGCACTCAGTGGCTGCTTCTCACACTGGCCTACCGCTTCGTCTTCTTGACAAACCCGATTCCCCTCCACGGCTGACCATGTCGGCCATGGCGCGGAGCAAAATCCTCACACCAACCCCCGAATGTCGCAGGACCTGAGGCTTGCTTCTCACTCGTCCTGGTCCTGGTCTTCTGGTGGTAGCTCCCCGATTGAGGCAAGCTTCAACTGTCGGTCTTCCATGTGACCTTTGATCCTGCCTTCTATTCGTTTCCTGAGCAGTGGGTTTGCCTTGGTCGCCAGTTCGTCCTGTAGTGTCTTGATCTGCTTTTCAATGTCTCTAACGTCCTCGCGAACACCCCTGATTTGCTCCCTACGCTCCTTCTCCTCCTCGTTAGCATCGTCGTCGGAATCGTCATCGTCATCGTCGTAGTCTTCTCCGCTTTCGCCTTCGACTGAGGCTCTGTCCCCATTGTTTAGTTCTGCAGCCTCTGCCCCAGCCGTGGGCGTCTCGGGCGCGAAGGCTGCCGGGGTAGCACCCTCCTGAACTGGGGTCTCTGCCATCTCCGAGCCCAGGTCGTTCAGTTCGGCCTCGAGCTGAGCCTCGATGTCTGCGTCGATCATATCCATGTCGTTCGCTCCCATGTCCCATCCATCGTCGATCTCGCCCTCCGCGTCCTCTTCTCCCTCAGCATCCAGATCCGGCGTGCCCGCCTGCATTGCATCCCTCCGTTCATCGATCCATTCATACCTTGTATTGACGGCATTTTTGTCTTCCTGAAGGAGCCTCTGTACCTCTTGTTCCTTGTTGAGAATCTCGCTCTTGTGCAAGCGCTTCCGGAATCTGCGGTGGACCGCGTCGTGCATTGGTGGTGTCAGACCATGCGGCCACCTGTGCCCATCGAAGATAACCTTAGGAAGTTCTGCTATCCGTGCTGAAGCCTCATCAGTCACTCTAGCGAAAACCAGTAGCATCTGAGAGATATCCGCAGATTTGACCATGAGCTTCTTGTCCCAGGTCTTCATTCCCTCTGTGATCGTCGGCATATCGACAAGCACAGCTGCATACATGCGCCCTTGTACCGTCACAAGCGCCCTCCGCTCATTAAGCCATCTCAGTTTGAAGTCCATGCCTCCTGAGGGAAACTTTTTGGAGTCCAGGCATGCGTTGATGTAGTCGCACTCAGGACCTTCCATCATGCGCAACACGATTTGCTCTTCGATAATGGGATCCTCCTCGGCATCGTCCATCTCCGAGTCGTAGCCCGAGCCATTCTCGCGGGAGTACGTCGACTTGTGAGAATCTTTGATAGCGATCCTGAACGACGAGTTTCTCCGGGCGCTGGGGGCATCGGGGCCTGACTTCAACTTGATTGTTCTCATCTTCTTCTTCGCCGGCTGCTGGGCGTTTCCGTTCGTTCGGGCCTCATCGCCACTATCGGGTTCGGCCTTCGCGCGCTTCTTAGCCGTGGGTTTCGATGTCCGCCCTGCTTTGGTCATAGTCAAAGGGGCTGGGGCCTCGCCTGCGGGCGGGGCACCTGGCAGAGCAGTCCTGTTGGTTGGGAGAGGCTTTCTGGACACTGGTGGTGTCTCGGAAATTGGTGTCGATGGCTGGCTCTTGCTGAAGGACAGCCTGATCTTATGCGTCTTGCTCTCCGTAGGGGTCGGTGGTACCGCAGGTGGTGGCATAATAGCTGCGTCTGCGGCAGATGGTATAGCAGGTGACATCTGGTCTGGTGTTGCGACAGTTTGCGACGCTGTGATGGCGCTTGATGGGTTGGCGGATCCAGGGCCGCTGCTAGATACAGACGGATTCCGACTGATCTTCAGCTTGAGCTTCTTCCTTTCTGGTACCTCCATTTTGGCGATATCACGAGGCGAAACAAGTGTGTCCGTAGTGTTGACAGAGGGTGGTGCAAGTAGACGTCGTCGAACTTTGTGACGAACGGCGTCATGCGCGGTGCTGCGCTAGCTGCTGAAGGTCCAGACTCGAGAACGCGTTCGTGAAGGACTAGGTCGATGGCCAGGTTGCGTAGTTCATAATGCAATAAATGCTGGCTGGTCTGTCAGGCAAGTAGGGGCACATGAAGAAGAAGCGGCAGCAACGGAGCGAGGGGAGGCGTGGAGGTGGGAGGCATCCACGGTGGTTGCAAAAGACAAAAAGGGATCTAGGAAGTGTAGTTGCGTAGCTCCTCACCTGCATCTGGGGTCAACTGGTACCCAGATAATAAGGCGATCTACAGTAATGGGCCGTAGTGGGGAAGCTTAGACTGCTAATCCCTGCAAGTTGGGTACTTCGAGGTTGAGCCGCACCCGCAAGCTGCAGGCGGAGCAGGGAAGCTTCCAGGCGAGTTCTCTACCTCAATAGTGAATGTTTGCAGATGCCAACTATAAACCACTTTGCGCGGCACAACCTTTCACTCTTTTAACGCATTCAAACGACTCGAACCAACAATGCGCATGTTGGCCAAGCCTTAGCAACTGTCGAATACTCGAATATCTCCCTCGAAGCCGTTCGGAAAACGCCAACGCGCTCTCGCTTTGCCCTCGCCCCGAGAAAATGACACCTCCGCAAGCCGTTTTCCACGCGCTCCTTCGGCCCGCGATAATCCAAGTGCTTCGTGCAACTGGCTTCCACTCCGCGAAACCCGCCGTGATCGACAGCCTCACCGACCTCGCAGCCCGGTACCTAAATCTGCTGTGCGAGGAGACAGCCCGCCACGCCAGCGACAACACCGGCGAGTTCGACTACAACGGTGCCGCGGCGCCGACGGTCGTGGACGTACGGCTTGCGCTGGAGAATGCCGGCGCGTTCCTCCCCGAGCGCGACTTCGAAGAACAAGACTACACAGGGAAGGAGGACACGCGAGGCGTGGACGAGTTCGTGACGTGGGCGACGGGGCCCAAGAATGAAAACATCAGGAGGATCGCGTTGGACGGGGGCGAGGAGGGCGTCACGGACTACCTGAGCGCATTGAAGAAGAGACACAGCAAGACCGCCGACGACTCAAGATATGCTGGCACGTTACTGGGGAAGCCACACGGCCAAGGTCTCGTGGTAGTCGAGGGCCATAGCGAGATTGACAGCATCCGGAGCTGGGTAGAAAGGCAACGTGGGCCATCAAAGACCTCGCCCGACACTGACACCGAGTCCAGACCTGCGTCTAGTGGGCTCAGTTCTATCGGTACGATGGATGGGGAAATGGACCTGTCATAGGAGATGGAGCGCTCGGTCAAACGACGTCGGTCCTCTACAGGCGAGGATCACATCAAACTGGAGGAGGCTGAGCGTTGAGATTTGTGTAGCTGCCGCGGTGGCTTGGCTCATGATGGCGATGAAGGTGGACAAGTTGTTCAACAGGCAAGAAACCCTAGCATGCGTACGTTAACTCCCACTACCTCTTCCCGATGGCATACCTAACTAGCTGGCAGGTTTTCCCGGTTTCTTTGCACAGGGCTGCTCAAGTGATGGCAGGTACATTATAATTAGCACATCCTAAGGGCAGCCTCCTTATCCGAGGGGGCTCAGTTCAAAGCCAACGATGGACAAGTCGGACACGCTCTTGCAAGAAACACCGCGGAGCTAACGGCGACATACATCGCGTGGCATCTAGGGTTGTTCGCAAGCAGGTGACACTAGGATTTTCAAAGGGTTTAAAATGCATAGCGTTGACATTCTGGCGCATCAGGAATAAGGTCCAATTTGGGGAAGGTGCCTGTCTCTTTCCCACCTCCGAGCTGTTCAAGAAGACACACGGTAGTCGAAGAACGGCGGTTTGGAAGGACACAACGGCTAGTTGTGCTATGCACCTGAGGGTCATAGATGATATGGAAAATTAAAATAATCATCATGATACATTATCAAATAAAGTTGGAGCGATGGCAAAAGCCGTCTGCATGACTCTGTCGTATTGTGCTAAAAACCTTCCAGTGAAATACATGTTCAGGCTCAGTGGGCTTCTAGTATGGGCTCTACCTGGACCTTACCACTTGAACTTCTTCACTGCTCATTACAGGTCTGTCGCAATCTCCTCAAGACCTATGATAGAAGTTGTAGCCATCCCCTACAAGATCTCAAGGTATCTTGTGTCGGAGCCCCTTGCCTCCATTGAATCACGGCCCAGCCCAAATCCTCGAGGGAACATAAAATCAAGACCCAGACTACATAAAAAGTTAGTACTTAGCAAAACCCCAAAAGAGTCTTCACAATCTCGTGTCGTCGTAGATCTACTTGATACCCGCACTGACCAAGGCGAGATATCTAAAAGCCCGCGACGTGATCCCCTGCCTCTTGGCGCGGGCGCAATATATCCTCGGACAATTTGTACTTCAGATACACCGCATTCTCTATATTCCCATACGCGTCCACGTGCTCATAGAAACCTGCCGATCCGAAGGTGTTGGGATCTTCAGTATCACTATCAGATGGTCGTGCTCCAGCTCGGGTATCCTAGTGTCTCCCTCATGTGGACATCATGACGGGCAGGCACATCATACCCCTTCGACACTGGGAGGGTCGGCGCGCCGGCAGCCCGATCGTCTCGAAAGCGAACAGCTTGAGGATCGCGTAGCTGTGCGCCAACACCTTTCTCCACCTACCTATTTACTTCGCCATGGAGATATAATGAAAGCGGAGCTCATGGGGAAGGTCTGGGGCACTGGTATGTCGTGCCTCTTGCCCTCGCGGTCAAAAGCCGGGGACATCTCCACATCTGAGTACGTCCAACCACGGATGCATTCGATATTGGCGAACACCCTCCTCGTAAATATACTAGGTCTGTAGGGTGCTGGACGAGTGGCAAGCCACCTTGGTTGCGCACGTCAAAACCCGGCCGCGGCCATATGAAGAGTGTCCGCGTTGTGACTTGTCCAGCAAGCGGCAGAGGATGCTCGCGAAATTAAAGTCAGGCTTTGGGAGCCGGATCGACAGGCTGGTGCGACGAGTGCACGCTGGGAGCGCATCGCAATGAGACTGGTTGGGATTGCTGCCAGCATCGCGCTGTTACATTTGGTCATTCACATATATCACGACCCGACGGAATTGCCCAATGGGAGAGCTCGGGATCTCTAAACATCAAGCATGTTGCGGCTGAAGATCAACGGTGGTAGTCTACCGGAGTGCTTTTATTCCCCGAAGCCTCCGATATGTGTACGCTGCGAGAACGTCACTTTGTCTTAGGGTTGTGATTCAGATACACTAGAGCTGAACGCGAAATCCCCTTGTATCCATGCGCGTATGAGACACTACTATAGACATCTCACTGAGACACTCTTTGTCATCTGTCTTAGTCTTGCCACGACTATTGAGTAAACAGCATTGGGGCCTTTGAACTCGAGCCATTCCGACAACACCGACAACGGCCCCGGGATTGCAAGGCACTCACTGTGTCAAGGCCGTGCTGCACCATCCCATGGCTGTTAAAAGTTACATGTGAACGTCGGGGGCTAGCCTGTGATAGATTAGATCGTGCACCGGCGGGCGGTCATCCGAGTGAGCAATCCGAGCGATGGTCTGTTCGTCCGAAAAGGCGAAACTCGAGAGAGCCATTCGGACCAACGAAATAAGCTTATCGCGATCAAAGGCGGGCCCGGCTCTGCGGTATCGCGACGGTTGCATCGTCAGCCAGTGACACCGAGTCAGCCCTTTAGTGCGTCGACTATGTGACGAGTTGGGCCCCCCCGAAGACATGGCAGGCATCGAGCTCGTCGATGAGCAGCACCCACGGGAGTGACGCCGAGAGCATGAACCACCAAGGCGCCGTTACCAACGCCCAAGACTCTGGCATATTCTCCGCCGTGTGCTCCGGCGACAGAGAGATCGATCCCGTACGTCACATGGGCCAGATGGGACGGGGCCCAGCTAAGCTTCCGCCACAGGCTTCGATGCCACCAAGGGTGTGCTGCCCAGGCGCGCCAGGCTGCCAACGCCAGCCAGCGCCAACACCAAGCACCAGCACCAGCGCGATCCTGCCGGGACAGTAGCAGGGAACTGTGAAATGAGGATCACCACAGTGAGCTGTAAACTCCCCGGGGGGCTGAGAGAAATAGCACCAAAAAGCAAAAGCCTTTGACATCATTACCAACAACACATCAAGGCCTTTCCCCAGACTTTTCGGGGTGACGATCAATGATTTGCGACCCTGACTCGCTCGCCGTGCTCCGTAGGCGGGCAGAGGGCGGGATAGTCGGTCTGGAACCTCACAGTATGGATATCCTGACGAGCTGAGGGGCGGGCTCGAACATGCGGTGTCGTGCCGTGCCGGTCTGAACACAAACCAGCGAGAGGAGAGATGTGGCACGCGGTGCCCATGCATGCATGTCCTACAGCTACATGTCGAATGAGCGGGAGCTGGGCTCAGCCGAGCACACCGGCAGCGTCCCTAAGCTTCATGCGGGCTGCTAGCTGACTTGGCCGGGGCGGTCGCATGACCACTGGGCGTGGAGGAAGCAGTGTAGGCCTCGCTAATGATTAAGGTCGATGACCACATGGCAGGCCCCAAGGGCCCCCAGCAGCTGTTTCTCACTTCGAGGCTACCACGCATGCGTGCTAGTCATCGGTAGTGCTGGCAGCATGATCGGGGCTAGGAACGCGTCTAATCTTAGGGTACGGGTGCACAGAAATAGGGCGAGCCACTCTCGAGCCTCGACGCACTCATCACAGAGCAGTGTCTTTTATTTAGCTTTGGCACTCGGCGACTTCGCTGACATCATGTGGGCTGAGCTGGTTGCGAGACAAGACTTGTCGCGCATGCTAGCCTGCACGTCTGCAGTCAGAAGTTGATGAACATGTCTTGTCCGCCCAAGAGCGGCCCGAACAAAGCCTCAAAAGCCCGCGTGTCGCTCGCCGAGCAAGTGGCGTGGCGAAGAGCCGTGTCGCGGCGGAAAGTCTAATAGATACAAAATCGAAAACAACAGCAGCATGTTGTGTGTCGTGTGGGTAGGAATGGCAGGAAATCCAGTCAGAAAAGGTTGTCTGTCAGCCAGGATCCTTTTTTGGCTACTGCAGGCGCAAATCGGCAAATCCAGGGTCTCCGGGGAAGGAGACCACCACCCACTACCACCACGCTAGCTGGCAGGGTGGGTTTTTTTCTCTGGCACAGTATCCTTTTTTTACCCGCTGGCCCCAGCGACGTGGCAGACCGTTCGGGCACATTGCGACCCAGAAGAGGGGAAAGAGCTTGACCTGGCGATGGAGCACCGGGTCCTCTTTGGCCCCCAGGGCCCTTGCAGAGCCTGCAGATGCATGCAGAGGAAGGGAACAGAACGTTCGGTCCGGAGTTTTGGCCCTAGGTCCTGCAAGAAATCTGGAAAATCCAGCCCAGGCCCTGCGAGGACTCCACAATACACTTAGCAGGCGGTCAACGACCGAGTGGGTTTGTTGGGTGAGAAGAAGTAGACGTGTCTGCTGTTTAATGTAGGTACTATGCAGGACTATGCAGACCAGAACCCGTTGCTGCTACCGTTTGTCGTCGTTTGTGCACAGGTACTTCTAGCCCTGGTGCCCTGGTAGCTCATGAAGCTAGTGTGGTGTTTTCTTCTGTTGCCCGTTACACCGGCTGACCCGGGGTTGGGCCAGTCACGGGGGCAACAGACAGCAAACTTGCATGGTTCGGTAGAGACGAGGGTGTCCCGGGCGCACGAGATGGGCGGGATGGATGGGATAAATGGACGGAGAGATGGCAGAGCGTGACACAGTGACAGAAAGAGAGAGAGAGAGAGACAGAGACAGAGACCAGGAAAAGAGTCTCAGGCGCCGCTGCAGCGCTGATCCACTGATCCATGACCCCGATTCCGCGCCTGGGCCAGGGGGTCGCGTGCGGGCAGAGCCAATGGGCTGGCTCCAATGGCGCGCCAAGAGACTTACACCCTCGTCCAGTCTTGTCGTGCTTGTCTGGTCTTGTCTGGCCTGGTCTTCCAAGGCTGTCTTTGTTGTCTGCAACCGCGGGAAATGGAGTCACAGACCACCCGCCTAGGCCAGAGATGTTGTTTGATGCGCCCGCGCTGACTGGGCCACGCTTCCGCCCGGCCAGGAAACCCTTCCGACGTGCTGCAAGAGGCTTGCAAGAAGCTTGCAAGAGACGCAAAACATCAGAAACACGCCAGTCAAGCCCAGCGCTTCTGGGCAGACGGCCAGGCAGACAGACACTCTGACTAACAGCCAGTCTCGACAGTGAAGCAAAACAGTGACAGCCAGCCCTACAGTGGGCGGGTGGACGGGCAGACAGTGGATCGCTGTACTTCCGATCGATCATCAGTCACCTGAAGACTGCCCCAAACCAACCTTAACCGGCCAGCTTTGCCTTGTGCCGTGGGCCCCGCGCGCTCATCATCCCGATTAGCGACCGGCCCCATCATCATCATCGTCACCATCACCACCACCAACACCGCCATCTCCCGGTCATCTGGGCATTGGGCTGTGGTTGCTGGGCAGGAGGAGCAAGAGGTGGCCAGGTACTCAATCCTGTGCTGGGTGCAGGGTGCAGTGGGAATGCCGTGTGCTATACGCTATACGGATATTGCCTACCTATATGATGCCGTACCGTGTACAAGTTCTTATCCGCGCTGTGCCAGCTGTGACCGGCGTACCCAGGTACTCCACCCGTACCTGCCTGCATCCTGCCTGCCCACTGTAACGTGCAGCGTGCAGAGCAGAGCGCAGCAGGAAGGACCCCCAGGAGTCCAGCTGGATGCTGACCTCGGGACGGCACCACCCACACAGTTCGCGGTCCACCGCCCACACGTCCCACGGTCCACCAGCCCAAGCCCACCTTGGGAACCCAAGTCCAGATGACGGGGGCCCCAATTTCTACATTACCATTGATAACCACTTTGCCTACCCGTCTTCGCCGTAGTATAATGCCTTCTTCATCTCCTCCTCCTGCTCCCCCTCCCCTTTCCCCACCCCAGTCGCTCGTGGGCTCCTCAAAGAACAATACTCCTCGCCTCGAGTCCATTTCCGCTTTCCCACGCCTCGCCATTGCAGCCCACTCAACCTCTGCCGAGTCCTCAGCCTCCAACTCGCCTCGATTCCCGCTTGCCGTCCCGCACGCGACCACTTCCGCCTCTACTTCCGCTTCAGGGGCTCTCGGCATACCCCCCTCTCCCACCACCGAGGGCTCCTCAACTGGTCGCGCGAGGAGGGCTACAGTCTCTGATGCCGTTGCCTCATCCCTATCCACCACCGTTTCCCACCCTGCAGACATCGAGATGGACCCCATAAACCACAACCCCGTTGGCCACCGCCGCCGACGGAGCAGCCTGATGTCACCGGCCTCCAGCGCGCAAGGTCAGCCTTCTGGGAGGGGATCTCACACCAGAGGCCCCTCGGTCTCTGGGCAATTCCACACGGATGAGCCCAAGATCTCAGAAGAGAGCCAGTCTACCATCAAGGACAAGAACGGCGTCATAAGGCATCCCGCAAATAACAACGACTTCTCGGACGAGGATCTGCACGACGACGAGGAGACAGGCCTCACCACAAAGGAGAGGCGGAGAAAACAGAAGAAGAGGAGGCGGAACACCCTTCTCGACCAACGGATAGCACGTGACAACGTTA
>JACBFG010000013.1:2317504-2511505 GCA_013435955.1 Diaporthe sp. HANT25 | reverse complement strand
CAGCTGAGGAGAAGAAGGAGGCAGACCAAACAGTCGTCCGGAAATTGGCCGTAAATGGCACTCTGATCGGTCTTTGGTACCTCTTTTCATTGGGCATTTCACTTGTAAGCTGGAATCCTCCTTTCCCAAGGCCATTTTCGATAAGAGATCGGCCTATGATGCTAATCAGAGAAACAGTACAACAAGTGGATGTTTGACTCTACCCGACTTAACTTTCCCTTCCCGCTCTTTACCACATCGGTACACATGCTTGTGCAATTTACACTCGCCTCTGTTGTTCTTTATTGTGTACCATCGTTGAGACCACAAAATGCCCAGAGGAATATGTCAGAGTTCCGCGACTCGACACAAGACTCGGAGCCAGAGCGCCCGCTCATGACCAAGATGTTTTACCTCACTCGGATAGGTCCCTGTGGTGCGGCCACAGGGCTGGATATCGGGCTCGGAAACACATCCCTCAAATTCATCACACTTACATTTTACAGTAAGAATACCTCTCCATCCCCTTAACGCGCGCGAACTTTAGGACCGACTGACCATCGCTCTAGCAATGTGCAAATCATCCTCGCTAGCGTTCGTCCTCATGTTCGCCTTCCTGTTCAGGCTCGAGTCGCCCACATGGAAGCTAGTGAGCATCATCGCCACCATGACCGCAGGAGTTGTCATGATGGTCGCCGGCGAGGTTGAATTCAACCTGGCCGGCTTCGTTCTTGTCATCTCAGCCGCATTTTTCTCTGGCTTCCGCTGGGGACTCACGCAGATACTATTGCTCCGAAACCCCGCCACGTCCAACCCATTCTCGAGCATCTTTTTCCTCGCTCCCGTCATGTTCCTCACACTCATCTGCATCGCCATTCCCACCGAGGGTTTGTTTGAGCTTATGGGAGGAATGAGGGGTCTCTTCGACGAATGGGGCTTTGCTGCACCCCTACTTGTTCTTTTCCCAGGAACGATCGCCTTTCTCATGACGGCTTCTGAGTTCGCTCTGCTTCAGCGCACTTCGGTCGTCACTCTCTCGATTGCAGGCATTTTCAAGGAGGTCGTGACAATCTCCACTGCAACGCTCGTCTTTGACGACAAGCTGACCCCTATCAATATCTCGGGGCTATTCGTAACCATCGGCGCAATCTGTGCCTACAACTATATTAAGATCACCAAGATGCGAGAAGACGCGCAAACCGACATCCACGGCAGGCGGCCCGACGAGGACGGCGACACGACCAGCCCGAGCTCGAGCGGTACTGATGTTGAAGACGAAGGAGGCGAAGAGACGGGCCTCTTGGCCGCAAGGCCTAGCGCCGAGGTGGAGCAGGGCGACCTTGTGACCGTGGATGGGGATTTCGTATTCCCGCCCAGGGCACCACAAGCTGCTGTGCGCGCTTCGATGGATGAGCGAGACAAGTTGGACCGACAAGATTAAAGGGGCAACTCCGGCTGCTGCCCAACCTCAGAACTGAGGGAAGGAAAGAATTGGAGGACCAGGACAAAAGGATTCAGAGATACCCAAAAATTTTCGACGACGCATGCCCGACGCGCCCAGCGAGCGAGCTTGTTTGCATATCACACAGGATATACTGTACATTTTCAGAGCATAGATGAGGAGGATTTACGGGAAGGAAATAGTTGCATGGGGCTTGCGTTCTCTTGGGCCAGCTGCATTGCGGCCCCCCAAGGAAACTCTCTGCGAAGCACCAGAAATCACATATTGTATATTGATATGGCAACGATAGGGTGGGGAGAGTGTCAAATATGTCTCCCGGGTCGGGAGATTGCCCCCAACAACTATGGTTTCCAAAGCAATCCCTCCGTTCGTTCCTCGTCTACCAGATCCGGTAATAGTTACCGTTGATATCAGTGACAAAAATCGTCGAAACGACCATATAGACATAAGACATGTGCTGTACAGACGGGACGGGTCGAACACGTGCTCGTCCCAGAATGATTAAACTAAACCATCGTGTTGCATTTAGGTAGCGTATATAAATTCGAGACCACGGCTGAGTTCGCTGTCAGATTTTAAGCTTATTTCCTAAACAATACCGCCACCTAACCCCGACCGTCGCCCCCTCCTCCTCCGACAAGCAAGCCCATATAACCCTGTTCCCTGGGCCCTTATACGACGGGTTTTGGGGAAACCTCAAGGCCAGACATATGCATAAACAAACGACAGAATGGATTGGCTGCTGCTGACTTGTGTGAATGTGCTTCCTGTGATTCTGAAACTCGTTCAGGGCGGGGAAACCTGCTTATTGTGCTGGTCGGTTCTGTGTGACGGTGCCGTCGTCGATTGATGGACGTGTGTGATTTACTGTCGTGAGTTGCCACGCACCGGTTGGAAGACTAATGCAGGGTCGCGATGCAGAGTGAGTTGGTCGGGGCGCGCCGCCTGGCCGCCTGCAGCGAGCAAAACGAGGCCTCCCAAACTGCGGGTCTCGGTAGACGGGGAGCGTAGACGCCCCAGCCGTGTGGGGCCCTGTCAACTCTATACGCAAAGTGATCTTTTCCGCAGATTCACGATTCAGCGATTACACGTGGTGACACAATACATGCGTCGCTGGCAGAAACCAAGGACCTGGGAGCCTGGCATGACGGCAGATGTCAGTGTGGAAGGTTCGCCGTATGTATGAATTACAATTAATACAGCCTCGACTAATCTTCCTTTTCATCCTTCCACCACAGTAGTGAAGTAAACCAAAAACCAAGTTCCAGATGCCCTAGAGGTATTCCGTAAAACGCCTGTCCATCATACCGTCACCGCTGCTGGGTTCTCCTCCAGCGGGAGCACATTGTGTGTCATGGTTCCGTCATTTTCTCATCCATGGCGACACAGCAAATCTGCGTGCCACACTTGCTTTCGTCAACAACACCAGAAGCAAGCCTGCTCAAGACTTGGCCGGTGGCGGTCCCGCAGGCGGCTCGTAGACATTATCTCCACCGCGCGGGTAGTACGACGAGGTCGGCTGCTGCAGCGGGATGTCGTTGTTGTTGTTGTGGTGCCCGTAGTAACCCTCGTTCGAGTTGAACGTCTGGCCCGTGTACTGGCTCGGCACGGCGCCCTGCGAGGGAGTGTACTGCGGCGGGGGCGGCTGCTGATACTGCGGCTGGTTGTTGTTGAACTTGTTCTGGCCGAACCAGCCGCCGCCGTACTGAGGCTGCTGCTGGCCGTTCGCGTTGTAGGCGCCGCCGGGCATCATCCAGCCGGTACCGTAGCGCGGGTTGATGCCCCTCCTGCGGCGGCGGCGGTTCGAGATGCAGCTCCAGATGACGAAGAGGGAGAGGAAGAAGACGATGACGATGGCGGCTAGGACCCAGCGTCCCCAGTAGGACCAGTTGCTCTGGTAGCAGCGGCCATTTCTCAGGGTGTAGCCCGAAGGACAGCCACTGTTGCTGTGCTGGTTAGCATGAATTGGTCTAGTGCAAGTTGGATGTGGAGTAAGTAGATTTGGAAGAAGGAAAGAGCGGACTCACAATGTCTGTCTGGCTTCCAGACCTCCTCCCAGTTCTGGGATGATCATGATTGCAGGTGATTGATGTTGTTTCCGTTTGCAGGTGATTCCTTCTGATGGAGCAGCTGATAGTGACTCTAGCCCAGGTGTGGTGAGAGGTGCGTAGAGTAGGTTTTAGTGACTGTTTAGGTCTGCGACTGCGAAATGATGCTGTAATGCAGTGGGGAACCCTTGGGAAAGACGACGATTAACGTTATGCGGGATGCGCTGGGCTCGTTACCTTAAATGAAGTGAGAGAGCAGATGGGCTGTGCTGTGCTGGCTTGCTGGGATGACGACCACTGACGGAGAGACATGGATGACGTCCGCTCGAGCTGCAGGAAGGGTGGTCTGCTGCTGCCGGACTACCGGTTCGCCGCCTGCATTCCCTTGTTCACTGCCTCCAACCGAACTTTCCCTCACACTTGTAGACTTGGCAGGCCAGAATCAACAAGCGGGACTCTGGCACCTTCTGGCACTGGCCTGAGTACGCCACTAACACGGACGGACGACAAGTCCACCAGTTGTTGGTGCGCCAAGTGGTGTGCACTGATAAGCGGCCCATCCAGCTTGGCGGATCCAATCCAAGGAAAGAGCCCAGGCCGGCGCGCGTCACTTTCCCCATCCGAGGCCTAAAACAGCGTGACTGCTCCTCATCACGCTTGGCCTGCGACCAGGGCGGCCACCAGCGCTCCTCCTCTTGAGCTGATCGCTGGTGGCTGTGTCCTTGTCCGCCTGATCTGGCCCTCGTACTACTGACTTGTAGTCTATTTGGACTTCTGTTTGTAAGCCATCGGAGCGGGCAATTTTACGTATTGCCCGCTCTGCCGTTGCAGTCAACATCGGCGCAGCCACGATAAGATTTGGAATGCCCTCAATCCAACTCCACTTACCGTGGCAAGGCTGATTCTTCACGACAAGCGCGCACACAGAGGTGAGATGGGCACGATGGGGAATGCTCCGTGCCCCATTCTCTCCACTCTGTTGCTCCTTCGAAACGCCATGGCATGATCCAGCTTTTAAGACGACGATACGCCTGTACGCCTGTACGCGCGACTACGTTCCCGTGGCCAGTGTTGAGGGCTGCTTGCCGCTCCCACCGCTCAGCATCTTGAAACTGCGCCTCAATGCTGACTTATACAATTGAAACCTAACCGCGCCCGTTTCATCTGGGTCTGCCGCAACCATAAATGCCTGCGGCAGTTGCGGAACCTTTGGACAATTCGTGTCTTCTTCACGTGACCTGCATTCCTTCTGCAGACACTGCCCGCCTTCCACGACTCTTTCGGTGTGGTTTCTAGGCTTGCCCGGAATGTTGGACCTTGCACGCGGCCAACAAGTCTCGAAGCAAGTCCCAGACATGTCTTGGTCTTTGCTAGACATCATGCCGCTCCTTCTCGCGCAGTGGTGGATTATCACGTGCAAGTGCCTGGAACCTCTTTCGCGACATGGCGCAAGGCTTCGCCTGCAGATAGTAGGACTGCGTCTGTTCTATCAGGCAAGCTTTGCGGGTGCCCATCGAGTTGCCCCTTGGCTTCTGGCATGTGCCTGCTCCTGATCTGGATGCGCTGCCTCGTGACTGCACAGCTCGTTTATGGTCCCAGCTGTGGAGGGTCGTGGGGTCGGACGAGACTTCGGCAAGGACTCCAATGTCTGCGAAAGCAGGGACACCGAGGATTCAAACTATATCGATTCATCGTATGGCTGGTCAGCAACACATCTCTTAGCTTCGTGGGAAAAGGGCATTGTGACCGTTGGGAAGCTTAGCCTTGAGAAGATGGATCGCAAATGGCAAAGCCCAATCGTCGAGTTCTCCGGCAAGCGTAGACCCATGGCTACGTTGGGAAACCGACCCGAGAACCTTCGCACCAAGACGTGAAGGTTGGCGGCTATGTTGCAAGGCAATACGCAAGCCAGGCCCACCAACTACGGATCCATCGGACAGAGGGGAGGTCTAGATTGACTTTCCGTCTCCCATGAGCATTCAGGCAGTGACAGACGACACTCACGATGAGCTCCCTACCTCCGAGAGGTTGGGAAGTTTTCTTACGAGCAGTGGCACCGCCCCGTTGACACCTTCGAACAGTTGCTATCGGCAATCCTGTGACATCGAGTCTGCTAGCGATGGCAGGGTACGAAGTCTTAACCGCACAGTGTCTCAACCTAATTCATCTTAGTATGGATTTTATTTCCAAGCTCCCTCGTATGGTATGCGGATGGCCGGACATTGTCAACGTCCCGTGGGTGCCGGGGCTTCCGCATTCACAAAGGGGCAAGCAGAGGAACGCCATAACAGGAGATCGCAGTGATACGGCCACGGTTACTTTGGCATCGAGAAAGCCTCAACTATGGCCGTTGCGTCTTTTCCGGGCCGAACCCCTCCCATCTCAACCCGGCCCAGAGGAAGTCATGGCTCTCGGCACGGGCGCGAGACTCGGAATTTTCTATTCCAAAAACGGCGATTTTCCACATGGCCCACTGCTCCCTTACTCGAGTTATTATGCTGCACATGACTTCCAAGGCTTAAAAGATGCTTCACTTGCACTTTTTGTGTGGGTATGCGTGACTTGGACCAGAACTCACATGGCCCTTTGTGGAAAACTCCGAAGAGGAGCGATGATCACACTTTCATACTCGAGTGATACGGATAAAAAGACGGCTGTGGGGAGGCTTGACTCGACGTTGTCGTATTGACGCATATAGCGCGATCGTAGAGCCGGAATCTACCAGCACCAAACAATCAGGGACAAAACATGTCTTGTGTGTTAGAAAAGCGCAAGACAACGACTGTTGGTCATCTTGGAAGGAGCCGCTCACAAAAGCCGCAGTGTATATTTTTAAGCTCTGGGCGGCTCGTTCCTGGTACAGTGCAACTCGAGTGGGTGAACGGTAGATGCTGCAACTTTCGGGCTAATAACTCTAAAACTTTCCTAGCCTATGGGGTACAGGTCCACAAATTCTGGAACAACAAAAGGGAACATGGCAGGTGCCGCGGCAGCTTAGACTTCACTACTTTCACCACTGATCTCCAGATCGTCGAACCCTTCGGAGCTTGAGGACTGGGCGTCCCCACAAGTACATCTTACTTCGTGTTTCGACCGCCAAATCTGCGAGGGAATTTGTTCGTGAGACATCTGCGGGCGGCAAACTGAGCCCACAGACACTCATCCCAAGATGATAACAACGATCTAGCAGCCTGCGCCCCCGAGGAACGCCATCTCCGGGGCTGGCGCACGAATCGGTGACCATGAGCCCTGGTGGCCGGATTTTGGCAGTGCTGGTCTCTGATCCGATCGTCGGTGCCGAGTCAACATCGACCGACAATCTCCTGTCAAGAGCCCCCAATGGATGTAGCAGAGCTGCAGCTCATCCCCACGTGCTTGTCACAACACGGTGAGCCTCTTACGGATCGGCACCCGACACCCACGCGTCACCGCTCAGACATAAGGAAGGGCCAATTTCAGATGACGAAATCTCAGGAAGGGACACGCACGAGGTTGTGGAGTGCGCAGGTCTTCCAGACCAGTCTTTCCTGGGGCCCGGTATACCTCGCGTGCAACGGAACAGAGAGATTCGGCTTCATCTCGATAGTCACGGGCACGAGAGCTCCATGGCGGTCTCGCCCCGCTGGCTATAGCTGCTCTATTGACCTGGGTGCCACGAGTATGGGTCATAGCCAGTCACGGAAGCGATCCCGCTCGACTCGAGATATCTCGAGCTGCGACTATAGCATGCCCCGCTTCCCTATAGCAATCCGCATTAACTGGAGTCCTCTGGCTAGGGAAATTATCAAGGACCACAACCCATGGGTACCTCCAACTAGGCGCCGCTTATCCGGCGGTACCTAGGTATTTCTCCTCGATATTCCGACGAGCTTGTGCTTTTATCAGTAGTCCAGGGACTAATAACCTCAGTGGAGTTGTTGGCAAGTTGCCAATGGGTACAGCCCACGAGATCGTCCAGCCCTCGACCGCGACCCCATCTCACTCAGAAGCGGAGATAGACGGGGAGTCCAATGCGCGTTCCACGTGGACTTTAGCCTGCTCAAAAACCCACTCTCGCCGATGCCAATAGCATACTAGGGGACAATAAGGGGCCCGAAGCTATTGCGAGGAGTCGACCATCCTGAGCCATGGCAATCTCGTGAGAGTTGCAAGAGGGGCGCCCCATAGGCCGGATATATCGGTGCCGATAGTGCAGCAAAACGATGTTTCCCTATCACAGAAGATACGACGGCAACTGTCAATCCCCGTCAGCCACTCTATCTGCTTCGGAAATGGCACGTAAGGGATTTGATATGATGTTGCATCACAGTCCCTAGTACGCGGGATGGAACATCTCGCTTGCTGGTCATGCACTAGCTTCCGCGCGTTAAGGTTTCGTCATTGGCAGTCGAATGGACGTGCAAAACGTGGAGGGAGAGTGTCGAGTCGAGCGGGAGAGAGCGCTCTTTTTTTTGGTGAGAAGAGGAGCCCGTCCACTCCTGTGACCGGGATGATGCTTTTCTGCAAAACTCAAGACTGACTCCAGAGTCCAGTCAACAACTGGGTCACAGGCCTGTGCGAGCCCAGCGCACAGGAGAACTAGTTGATGGCGCCCGGCCGGGAATGTCATTTAGATTGATGAGGGGGTCGAGCATGATGCCTTGATCAGGATCACGAGGAAACCTTCAGTCATGCTGGGGCCTGGCCGGTGCTGGTGGTGAGCAAGTTTAAGCGGCGCCTCGAGTACTCTTGCTGCTCTTCCTCCTCCACCACCACCAAGACGGCGTGGCTTCGCCGTGTCTGCGCGACCACGAAATCCCGCCAGCCATTACCCGGTGTCTCTCGAGGAACCGTGCGAGCACATTCTTGTCTGGTACCGGCTGCGGTCCTCGGAAAACATTTGATTGATAGTGGGAGTTGTGATCTCCGCCGATTAAATCGTTTTGATCGGCTCGAGCTCGGGTCGTATACGACGTAGTGAAATGGTTAATCTGCCGATCCACTGGATCCTCTGTGCCATCCCGTCTAAGTCGCTCAATACTAGTAGGGATGACCGGGGGGCTCGCTTCGCAGAGTCCCGCCCATGTAAGCGGGAGCTCTCCCTCGAAACTTCGGAGCCGGGAAGCCCCTCATGTTTTAAAACAACGGGGCTGGCTGGCCAGGGCTCCCACTCGCCGCTGACAGGCCCCTTGCACCGCAGGACTGACAGGCATTGCAGGGAAGGAGGCGCCACAAGAAGCCATGCGTCGACCTCAAACCCGACCAAGCATTCTTCCGGGGCTTGCAGCCGTGGGTTGGCGACATTATGACAAGCTTCCCACCTATAGCCGCAGGCATCAATCCCTCATCCGAGCTTCACCTGGTGGGAGAAGTGGGGTCGCGCCCGCGATAAGGGGGCTCTGTACCGGCAGAACCTCAGACACTCAGGAGTCCCTGGAAGGGAAAATAGCCCCCCTTCACCTTCACCCAGCCTGTTCGAGGCCCTCGTCCACCCTGCTGCCCGCCTGGTGACACCCTGCCTCGCTGCCGGTGTGCCTCGATGCGGGAGAAAACATCGCTGCACGGCCCTCGCCCTCCTCACGGCCTTCTCTGGTTCTGCTCCACCCCATGACAGCAGTCGTCCGGCTCGAAACAAACGGATTGGCCAGTATTGCCAGGGGCCTGTTTCTTCGTCCCGTCGTGATCGTTGCCCTCTGCCCTGGGCCCTGGGCCCTGCCCTGTCTTTCGTCTCGTCTTCCCTGATGGCGAACGGGGATCGGATTCGATTGACTCGCCTCGGCGCTGATCCCCCGATCCAGAGGAGTTGGCTGTGATATGAGCTCACCTAGGGATACATATGGGCTCACTCCCTCCTCTCTCTCGTGATCTGAGTGCTTGGGTGCCGCATTGAGTGCCTGTTTTGACAACCGGCATCATTTGACAGATCTGCACCATGGCCAGACGACACGATAATATGGCATCATCATTGGGACCGTAAGCCGCATACCCTCTCTCACTAATCCTGTCTATCTCTGCTAACACCGAAGGTTTACTAGTCTGCCTGGTGCTGAGGTGGTTCGTCTGCTGGTCGGTCCGAGTCAAAAGGAATTTACAGTTCACAAGAAGCTCCTCTGTGCTTCCAGCTCCTTTTTCCGGTATAGCCTGGAGACTGTAGACTCGGTCCCAGGCTCACCCGACAGCGAGCTGTCGATGTCTGCTGGAGCTCACCCTGACCGGGTCCTCTGGCTTTCCGAGGAGTCACCGGAGATGATGGACCTCTTCATCCTCTGGCTGTACCGGCGCAACACATTCCGATCTATGCTGGAACAGATGATCTCTACCGTGGCCGTCCAGCTCACTCCGGCCAACAAAGCCAAGATACAAGCCAGCAGACGAGCACTTCACTGGAATATTGTGAAGCTGCACATGTTCGCTGCCGTAATACGGCTATCAGCCCTTCAGGACATCACCATGGACGCCGTGCAGGACATGTACCTCCGGTGTGACTGGGACGTGTCTTATTCGTTTGTGCGTCATCTCTACGAGGAGTGCTCGCGCGAGCAGTCTTTCCGCCTTCGAAAGTGGTCCGTCGCGATGCTGGCCTGGACGCTCAGCAATGGGGGCGGGGACCCCTTAGCATACAACGAACTGTTTGACGAGTTTACGGAGTTGGGGGTCGACTACACCAAACACGTGGAGAAGATGGCCGACAGCAGGGCAAACGTCAGCGTGAAGAACCCACAGCTGAGGCTGCCTCGCAACAAGCTCAAGAACGATGAGCGCAACTTTGGTTTCAGGCAGTGCTCCTTCCACAGCCATCGGTCCACCGTCGGAGAGGGGAGGTGCCCTTATGCTATGGAACAGCAATCAGTGCTAAGCCCCAGGACGGGCGGGGGATTCGAGGACGTGTCGCCTCAGTCATCGCCAGTCACACCGTCGACCCCATCACCGTCTAAGACTCGTCCGTCACACAGCCGGCTCAAGAGCAGCGCCTCGGCCATCTGGACTGTACCTGAAAGTGCCGACGAGACTTGAAGTGCTTTAAGGTAAGATACATCTCTACCATCGAGGTCTGATCACCTTCTCTACGGTGACTAACACATCACAACAGAGCCTCGACACACTTTCAATCCATCTCGTCCCAGCGCCCTGCCGGGCCGGAAGACTCCCCATTTATTACCCTATAAGCGGCTCATTGAGCGGATCACACCACAGATCACGACTCGGAAAGCCCTGGGTACAATTGTCGTTGCTTTGTTGCTATCGGCACTTTCTTCCTGTCCACCTCCTGCTCATAGTTCTCACCAAGAACAACGCATGTTGGCCTACCACTGAGCCTCGCGTGGCGGGAGGTCTGGGCTTTTCACTCTTCATAAAAGAAGTTTTACAACTGATCCCGCCGACAAGGCGGTGATGTACTAGGGCCGACGCCCAGGAATTTCCCATCTGCGTTTACAACCGCTGTTGTTATTTTATCCCTGCATGCTGGGAACATTCCAGGTGGCATCACGGACGGTCAACGACCATCCAGGCGTGCGCCGATATACTGGCGCCACGGCAGGATCGCCCTTGCGGCGCCAACTTCATGTACATCTTCAAGCCCTCTAGAGGCTTTATTCTTCTTCATTAGGCTAGTGCTCCGAGAGAGATGCCTCTTCTTAACAATTGCAACGCTTTGAATAGCGTATTTTTACACAAACTTCTTCTCATGACCTTGATGACATAATGTGACCTTTTCTCGCGTGATACTGTGCAACAGTATGCTTCTCAGAGGTTGAAACGCCGTGACACACTGCTGCGAAGACACGGCAGGCCGGGGTGGCCGGCTATAACGGCGCGCTATCGATTCGCGGACATTGACCGAGAAAACTCGCAAAAATTCCCAGACGGTAGCGTGTAACTGAGCCAAGAGCTTGGACCCAGTTATGCTTAAACAGGATGGCAGCTGAAGTATAGAATAAACTTTTGGCATGCGGTATTCTCCGTCGTGTATGCTCTCACGAATCCTTCTGTGGAGTCTTGCCTATTTCACAGTAGTGGCAATTGGGACTCCGCGATACTGTGTGAACTGTGCCCCATGAGCCTTTACACGATAAGTTCAAATCGTCAGCTTATTTACGAATTGACGAGGGCTGAGCAATCATCCTTCAAGCCTCAGCACTCCAGCAAGTTAGGCTATGCAGTAGCCATTGCAAGCCAGGGGGCGGAGCGAGGCTCCACCAGGAATAGGCACACCCGTCTTGAGATACATCCAATTTGCCAGCAGTTGGATCCTTCAATCCCGACGCAAGGTCACAGGAGTCGCCCCCCGACTCGGCTTCTCGGCACTTGTAAGCCCTCTCACAGAGGGAGGCCAACTATCTCAAGGAAGTTGGAAGTCCGCCGAGAAGGTTAGTAATACTAATAAGCACCCCTATATCCCGCGGATGGCCGTGATGATGTGATATTTCCGGGGGCGCTATACGTTTCAAAACCACGGGTTTCGTCTCCTTCCAAGGATCGCCTAGACGCACAAATTCGACGACGCCGAGAGACAAAGTACCGACGGTTCGGGGTACGAAGAGACAACGAAAGAGCCCCACCAATATGTTTGGCAGCAACGTGCTCCACTGTGGTCTTGACTGCGTTACCCAAGACGGGACCGATAACTGTATGACATAAATTCGTCCCCAAAGCTTGATAGGGCCCCAGACACCTAGCTCGCTCGTGACTGAGCTGTGTACTGAAGTTGCGGGGTGTAGTTCTTTTCTGGACTTCTTACATAAGCTCTCTATTTCTCATTTTCTCCGCTGCCCGCTTCGGGTGCAGAGACCAAAGGACCGGTACGTGCAAGCACAGCACCAGTTTTGAAAGAGGTCTAATGGGCCAGTAGCCGTATGGATTGTGATTGCGTTCTTCCAGTCCCTGCTCCTGCTCTCTCGCGCTAATCGAGAGGGTCTGGAGCTAGAGCCAAAGCAGCGACTTTTGTTTCTCTGGGCGATTGAAGTATTCTGTTGCTTTGTATTCTTCCTCTGGTCTTTCCAAGATCCTCCGGCTCCTGAGGCTGAATCATTGTATCAATACGAAAAAGAGGCCCCAGCAGCTGAGACGGGGCAAGACAATGGGATCAGCATGAAAAGGGTGGCATAGGTAGCTGCAGTACGTAGCTTAAAGCCATTATAGGCCGGCTGGTCGGCTGCCAGTAATTCACATAGGCCGAGGCTTATCGCATTCTACACCACAGCTTTGGGTACGTCGAGTGTAGCAAGGCGTGACTTGGGCCTGCGGAGGACGCTATGCGCCAAGCTTGATTAAGTACAGCAAAGCTCGCCATATCTTTTTGCCTCTGAATGGTAATACGTTGGCAGTATGATGACGGCAGCGTAGGGCATGTCTCGTACAATCTGGTTGGTGTGCTGTTCTCATTTGAGCTTGCGGAGGGCTCAAGAATCACAATTTTTACTGGGTCCGGCTGTCTTCCATTTTCACTGGCTCAAGCTGGTTTATAGCCTCTTTGAGAATATAAACTCCATCACTTCTCCGCTGATGATACATTTCCAACGTGTGGGTGTCAAGGCTCCATTGTGGGGAGCATAGTCCTATAGTCGGGAGCCATGAGACACTTGTTCCACTCTCACGTTGAGTGTGATCAATGCATAGCTCGTCGGCCCCAAGGCGAATTGCGGAGGGACTCCCTCTCAGGGTCAGTTTTGGGAGAATACCCCTGGAAAATGTTTCAATTTCGCAACATCGTTTTGTATGAGCTTTTCCAAGCAAATTTTCTGCAGATTCAAGCATACAATGAACACAATGCCTCGAGGAGGCAGCTTTGCTTCGCCGTGGGAAAATAGCAAGAGGACAAATATGATAACAACACAATGCAGAAATGGGGGCATGATGCAGCAGTAGGTCACGATATAACAACACAGCGCGCTTTTTACACCTTCAAGCCCAGGGAAATTGGTGTCATAACTCTTAGGAGCCTGATTTCACGTGCAGATTCAGATACCATACCAGAACTCCAAAAAATCTTTTTGCCATATACTGGTACCACCGTGGGAATCATTTCCCGCGGTTTCACGCTTTGAGGAAGGCCCCTAGATGCTTCATGTAGCTCTCTCGTTGGTCAACATGGGAGAAGTGAGCAGCATTGTCCAACGAGATCCATTTGACCTTCGCAATGCGGTCAAAGAATGGCTGCATGGCTACATCCTGAGCCTCATCCTGTACCCCGTTGATCAGGAGGGTGGGAGCGGTGATTCTGGATAGTTTGGGTATGCAAGTCCAGTTGCGAAGCGAGCCGGAAGCGTGTAGCTCGCTTGGGCCATACCTGCACCCTTGGTCAGCTCTTCGTACACATCTTTTTCCAGGTGAGGCAGAACGTGACATACATTGTGCCATAGGTTGTAGGGTCCTTGGCAAACCAGTCAAGTGCAACCTGGACCTCTGGCGGCGGCCAAGGCCTGGTGAGACTGAGGTGTCTCTTGTAGAAGACCTCGACTGCAGCCTCGTACTCGGGGCTCTCGAAGTCATTGGTCTCGTCGGCACGATCCAGTACCTCCTGGACATCCTGGGGCAGTTGCTTCCTCAAAGTAGTGACACCGTTCACGAAGAGATCCATGCTCGCAAGGCTGTTCGAGATGACCAGCCGCCGGAGATTGGATGGGCCCGGCAGTGCTCCTGCCCACTCGGCCGCCAGCATGCCACCCCACGAGTGTCCGTAGACATCAATTGGCCGATCGTTGAGACCCAAATGCAGGAGGAGGTTGTCGAGCTCCTTCATGAACAGATCCACCGACCAGAACTTCTCGTCGCCATTCTTCTCGGGCAGATGGGTCGACCGGCCGTTTCCGATCTGGTCGTAGAAGACGATGGGAGTTGAGGGCGCGAGGTCGCAAAGGGGCAGCAGATAGTCATGACAGGCCCCAGGACCACCATGAAGCACGATCAACGGGACTGCTGAGGTTCCGAGATCGCCGACAAGTTTGTACCAGGTCTGGCACGGCTTTGACAGGCCCTCGACGGGGAACGGTGCAAACCCTCCGATCATGGCTGCTAGGGTAATTGAGTGCGAAGCAGAGTCGTTAGCAAAGCTGGGTTGGTTGTCATGAAAGACAGGGAGCTATTGGAAGACGTAGGAATGAAGGAAAAGAGGAGAGCTTCAAAGTCTGGGTCGCTTGATGTGAGAGATGCTCTTGGGGCGGGTGGCTCATCCATTCATGTGGTTCATCTACAAGCCAACTTCAGTACCTAGGTACTGTTGGGTGTAAACAGGGATCTAGATGCAGTACGACTGTGCCGTTGGCTGTCTGTGAATTCTGAAGGAGGGGAAACATTTGGCGGCTTCAAATTTCGGACTAAATTGTGTGACATTGGACTCGTAAGGACTCTCAAATCCTACTTTTAGTGTTAAGCTAAAGCAGAGCATAAATTGATCTCAGATCTCACGTCAGCTCGTTATAGCACTGGATGTCATTGACGCTATGGCTCATGCGTGTGGAGTTTTCCAAGACGTGGGAGCGGTTCGGCAGATACTGAGGCTTTGATTTGTGCCGCATCTGGACTTACACATTCAACCTCAACAGCTCAAAATGAGTCAACTTTTCCACAATACAGTAGACGTCACACGTCCATATTTAAGACCCTTTGATGTTGGCACTACACCATCACAGTATTTGATTTACAATGGCCACTTATCATCTATGTATATACAAGAAAAGGCCCCAGCCTAGAGGACCCGACTCTACTCCAACTCAACCTAAGCCGAGGCGACAGTAGCACCAGTCAGAGTGAAGGAGTAGTCCAGGCCCTCGTTGGCCTTGCTGCCCTCCAGCTCGAATCCATTGTACTCGAGCAGCTCCTTGGGAGTGTTAGCAACCACCAGGGTGGCCTCCTCTCCGCTGGCGACCTCAGCCGATCCGGACCCGTTGGCAAGAGTGACATAGCGCACGGCATCAGCGCCCTTGATGGCGAGCGTCGCCGTGAAGGCACCGGAGGAGGTGACCTTGGCCTCGACCTTGCCGCCCTCGGTGGTCAGGGGGATGATGCTGGCGCCCATGTAGCGTGGTGCGCGGGCGGACTTGACGGCGTAGCCGTCGCCCGAGGCGTCCACGTTGGCGTAGTTGAAGGTGCTCTTCTGCTCCTCGAAGGCAGCCTGGGCCTGGGCGTGCCCGATGTCGACGTAGGCCATGCGAGCCCAGTAGCGGCCCACGATCTCACCGGCGGTGGAGTTGCCGGCCACGCGCTGCAGAACGTGCAGGGGAGTCTCGTTGCTGTTGGCCTCGTATTGCACCATCATCTGGTGCAGGGCGTCCTTGCCCAGCCCGGCGAAGTTGTCGGGGTTGTTGGTCAGGTACGTCAGGAAGGGCCACTGCGGAATATAGAGTCAGTTATCAAATCACTGAGCAATCGAATAATTTTGTCACTTACAGCTTGGTAGTAGTTGCCCGAGTCGGGAGTGCCATCAACAATGACCTGGAAGGAGTCGCCAATGACCTTGGCGAGCTCAAGCTCACTGCGGCCCTCCTCCTGGTTGTTCGCAGTACGCGCATCGGCACAAAGAGGGCTCGTCGAGTATGTGTCAGCGACCCAGTTGGCCACCGTCTCCCACCAAGCACCCGTGTTGGTCTGGTCGACCCAAGTCTTCTGGTGGTAGTGCAACGCGTGACCGTACTCGTGGACCGTGACGGTCGGCGTGGCCAGGTAGTCGCTGACGACCTCGAGCCAGCCCGCGCCGGGGCCGGCCTCAGAGTGCATCACACCCGCAGCGCTGTCAAGGTTGCTCACGGAGTACACGTTGAGCTTGTAGTACGGCCCGGCGTCCGTCTCGTCGTTGAAGGACAGGCCGCTCGAACGCCACCCCAGCGTGTTGACGAAGCACTCATACGCGCCCTCCAGCATCGCCAGCGCCTGGTCCGCGTCGCTGGCCCCGTTGTACACCCGGAAGTGCGCGGAGTCCTTGTAGTCACTGCCACCCGGACCAGTACTGGGCTGAGGGCTGAAGGTTGCCGGAGGCGCGGCGGCCCTCTCGACGGGAGTGCCGCGCTGGGGAAGGGCGCCGGCGCCGACGGTGAGGGCGAGGAAGACGGAGAAGAGATCGGACCTAGCCATTTTGATCTATTGTGTGTTTTTCTGTGGTTGTGATGCGTTGAAAAGAACGGAATGAGCTGGGTGGAATAACCGGCCACGACAGATGATTGTAAAAGAAAGACACAGTCTTTTGCTGCGAAGATGATGGATAGAGCTCGATCAGGGGAGTATTTCTTCCTCCACGTCCAAGGCGGTCTCGCCCATTATATGTATTGCAACGACTCCATCGCCAAGACGGCGTTTAAGGCCCTGTCCGGCAGAGGCGAAGGACCATTGCTGTGGGTTGTTAGCTTCTCTGGCGGATATATTGTCGCTTGGCATCTCCACCACCCTATTCAGCTCATGACGGCAAGGAATATTGTATCATCCACCTGCGTCGCTTGTGCCGGTGACTCTGCGGCCGCAAGGGCCTTGTATGACAGGTCTTCTTGGCCGCGGGAGATATTCTATCTGGATCGCTTCTACAGCCTCGAAGAGGCAAGATGCAGCTATAAAACACCTCCGTATTACCATAAAAATACTTTGTCCTTTCCATGATGGTAATAGAGCACAAGCGCCGTCAGGTCGGCCCTGCGTTCGTGGGGCCACCAAACGGCGTTTTGTTTCCGAGAAAGTGGGCTGCAATTTAGTATGAAACAACTGCGAGAAAGCTCCAATCATAGCCCGCCAGCCCAGCCCGGCCGCCCCTGTCGTATGTCGCTCCGCGGATCGACTCGCAGATGATCTGCAGATTTCCTATTCATGGAAACTAGAATCTAGCTTGGTTGTGTTGGGATTTAGACGCAGAGACATTGTCAATGTTGAGTAATGTTTCCAGGACGAAGAGACGACATTGTTGACTCATGAGTGTGATCCGTGACTAAGTAGTGCAATAGAGACTCAATAATTGGGATAACGTTATTTAAGCGCGTTCAATCCCGCCTACTCAATCTTCTGACTTCAGTAAATAAGCATAAATAAGGGGCAACCGCATCCATACCCACGACAGCCCTGTACTGCGTAGTATCCCGTACAAATTCTCATGCCATCCCGTAGTGCGACCCGCCAAGGCTGATAGGGGTCACTCACTAGTCAAACAACCCCCGCCGTTTCCCCGTCCGTACCCCACGGGTGGACTGACGACAATCTAAACCTAAATACCTTTAAGCCCAGATCGAGCTGACATGCCGAGAGGTTGTTCTCCTGAGTCTAATTCTGCCATTGGACCTGTCTTAACCATTCTGCCCGACAACGTCAATTGGTTGATCCAGACAGTCAAAAATTAGCTCACATTGATATTGACAAAGGGCAGGCCTCTTATTCCGTAAGGCTGAGAAGTCGCCGTGCTTCTTACGTTTGCTCTTTATTACTTTTACAGGGGTTGTGAGAGCGAAGGAAGTCAAGCACAAGGAAATATGTAATTGAATTCGTAGAAACCCAAGTGCCCCGGCAGCTATCTCAGTCTCTCCTGTCTAGCCCAAACATCGTCTGGACCAAGGAACTCCTCCAGGTATCCATCAAACTTCATAACCGCAGCTACAGAATCCTGCACGTGCTTGTATACCATCATCTGCTTTCGATATCTAGCCAAATATCTTGCCATTTGGATCGCGTTGCGGATCTGTCTCCCGTTCAGGGCGCGTTGGGCGAGGTGAGGAACATTTAACTCAAGGTCTGCAAAATCCACACGTTCCTTGGATCGTTTGAGGAGTTCGAGAAAGTTACCCCAGATCTTGACACGTTGGTCCTCATCCAGATCGGGATAGTGGATCGGCAGATGGATTCTTGACTTGAAGGCCTCATCAAATGTAGCCACACGATTCGAAGTCAGAATCAAAATGCCAGGGTAGTACTCCAGCATTCTCAAAAAGACTGATTTGATGTGAGCTCCACCACATTTCTTTTTAGAGCGACAGGGTAAAAGCCATACCTGATACTATGGCATTCTGCTTCTGGTTCGGTGCAGTCCTTGCTTCCAAGAAGACATCTGCTTCGTCAAGAAGCACCACTGTAATTGAGGTCAGTATTGACTCACACCCAATGAGCTCATTCAAGGTCAGAGTCTCACCACATTCCCATGCCTTCCCGATCTCCAAAACGCTTTTCAGGTACTATGAAGCTCAGTTAATGCACACAATACAATAAACTGGTAGGCTCGAGACTGGGCGCAAGTGTGACAATGCTGGGAAGAAGCATACCACTTCGACATCTTCGGGCTCCATTCCAATATCGCCGCACGTCACCCGGTACAGGGGTTTCTCTTGTGCCTCCGCGATGCTCTCAGCCGTGAGCGTCTTCCCGGTCCCTGGGCCTCCATGAAGCAGGATCAAAAGCCCTTGACCTTTGCCGGCGATCAAATCTGTGGCCGGACCATTGTGCGCTCCATGCGAAGTGATGGCAGCGAGAAGCATCTCTTTCGTGTCTGGATCTATCACTAGCCTATCGAAGGCATCCTTGTTCCAAGTGACCGCCGTCGTGCGATCAATTCTGATAGACCCTGGCAACTGGTCAACCATTGCGTTTCACAGACGGACTTCGGGCTTCAATTAATGGTGTCCATTTCGTACTTACTCCAAGCCTTGGAGTCGATGTCGAATGCATCGATGTGAGATGGCATCATAGCAAGAAATTCGTCATTTGGTGGTTCTTTCTTGTTCATTGCTTCCTCACCAAGATCATCTTTGGCGATTTTGAAAATGGCCTTCTCCGGATAGATCCGGCGAAGCATTGAGTAGTTCACCATGAATCGCTTCTCCGCCTGGAATGATATCTTCAATCAGTAAAGGTCCTCGTTTTGGTACTGTTTCTGGGTGGCATATCTCTCACCTGGACCAGTATGGGCGCCTCTCCGAATTCTCGGTGACAAACAAGACTTCGCGTGCGGTAGTTCCAGAATTTGTATCCCCTGGCTACAAGCTTGTCTTTGGTTCCGGGCTCAGCGTAGCGAAGGGGATACAATTCCAAAGCAGTGATATCCATCTCTGCCTCCAAGGAGATAAAAGGCTGGTGAAAGCCTCTCAACGACCAACTGCAATGACTCTTGAAAAAGCGACCGTTGAAATCCCAGCAGTAGTGCTGCATGAAGTTGTCTAAAGCATCCGCCCACGGGTACTCCTTAGACTTAAATGTTCTCAAGACGTCTCGATCGTCTTTGGATGGCTTGCCTACGTAGAGCTCATCAGGTCCGAAGAGCTTGGTGTAGTGCTTGAAATT
Organism: Diaporthe sp. HANT25; assembly: GCA_013435955.1. NCBI lineage: Eukaryota > Fungi > Ascomycota > Sordariomycetes > Diaporthales > Diaporthaceae > Diaporthe > Diaporthe sp. HANT25. Next base: position 2,491,798 of record JACBFG010000013.1, on the reverse strand, counting down.
GATCTTGCCCCTGGACATCAGTTCGCGTGCTTCGTCCCAGTCTTTGCGACAGTTGGTCTCGAACCAATTGCATAGCATTTGGATGCAAGAAAGATCGGACTCGCTCATATCTGAGGAGGTGGCAATGTCCAGCAGAGTCATGTTGTGATTGAAGAAAAAGCGGTACGGCTCGGGACACCAAACCCGACGGTATACTTCCGAATAGCCCCTGAAAATCTGCGCGTTCGACTTGACGATTCTTTCGATGATGTCCCGAATGCGTTTTGAGAGGCCAATCTGGACAGTGCTCGGCTCAGCAAGGGGCGAATCCTCGACCAACTTGCCGTCTCTGTACCCAACCGTTCCGTGGTAACTTCGCCCTCCGACACAAGCACAACTGTAAGTTTTGGTCACGGTGAAGATTATTTCCGGATTTTCTTCCAAAAATTTGACCAAATTTTTTGGTAACCCGTGTTGACCGCGAAGGTGATCAGAGATCAGGTCGCCTCGGTACATTCTTGGGACGTCTCTATAATAGCTTACCCGGCCTCGAGCACAGAACACGACGTGGAAATACTCGAAATTATCAGTCTTGGGATGTTTCGCCTGCATGAGAGACTGCACAGAAGTCGAATCTGATGACTGATTGGTACTTGCTTGCACAGCCTGGAGGGCGGCATCAAGCTTGTTCCTCAATATCACATTCTCCACGCAGAGTTTTGCGATTGCAGAGAGGTGAATCTCGCATTGATCTGTCGAATTCTGAACGGGAGAAATGTGTTTTGAGCCATTTTCCGCTTGAGATGTGGCATTGAAAGCATTCATTGACAGCTTGTCATGCAGGAGGTCAGTGACACTCGCTTCGAGTTCCTTCGGGTCAATGATCACTGCCACAGATATCAGTGAGCCAAACAATCCATGAAATCAACTGATTTGAACAACCAACATTTCTTGTCATCAGTACTGACTCCCAAGACCTCGTGCTTTCTACTTCGATCATTTTGACTTTCATCCTCCATGCCATCATTGCCTTCATCGCCGTTCCAAGGGTTGCGCATATGCCCGCGGCTTTCATCGTCCCCGAGGTTCACAGTTTTCGGGGCATGGCGAAGATTGACTTTCTGATCCTCATTCGTTGCCTCGGTCAAATCAGCTGAGATGGTCGCAGCAGCATCCAGCCGCACGATATTTTCTGTGCCGTCAGAAATCAGGTGATTGATCTTAAGAGTGTCGACTGGATTCATTTCCATCTGAACTAGAATTACGGGAATTCCAAATTTCGGTGGTTGCAAAGGCTTGATTGCAATTTCATTCCAGCAGAATGAGCTTGGAACAGCGGACCTACCGACGTGCTGCCTTATTTGAAGTCGGTTCTGTGCCCAGGTGCACATCTAAGCCCAGCGCCCCTGAACGAGCTGATGCAAGCCACATCACACACGCACATTTAATGGGGCTTTGGCGATGCTGTACAACCATACTCGGAACACGGGGCTCAATCTGACAGGCAGAAAGTGGCCAGCCAGGTTGCACTGAGAAAGCCCCCCTTTCTTCTAATTGGAGGCAGCGCACTCCCATGGATTGGACTAGTCCCGCGTCTCTTCCATCTGGGGCTCACACCGGAAGCCAGATCAAGTTTTTCAAAAGTGCCTTGTCCACTGAAGCCCGGGATCTGGCGCGCGGGTATTTGAGGCTGAAATGCAGTTGGAGGCCTGCAGTCATGTCCCTGAGGAACAGAATTTTAGGCACGTGGCCCAACAACACAGAGATCAAAAGTGATATTTGTGAGGCGAGGTCGTCTTCGTATATCTGCGCTTCATTCCAAACTGTGCCGCTGGCCATAATCTATTGATCGTCCAGTCAAGATGGAACAATCTCCAGTGCCTTGTCCAACGCCTGAATGCATCACGAATCCCCCACAAACTGTTTCGCTAAGAAACATTGAGGACTTGAAACTTGAGGCCTGGTATCTGGGCGAGCCGCAAAAGTAAGTTGATACCATTCTCTTTGGTTTTAGGAGCTAGGAGTGAGGAGCCTCATAGATATGTTGACAGTTTGCTGCGAACACAACAGAGACTCTCCAACCGAAACCGTCCAAAGAGCATTCCTCCGCGCGAAACAATTTCATGGAGCCGCCTTCAAAGGCAAAAATGTGAGAGAATCATGGTTTTCGAGGACATCCTCGATGTCTGACGTCCTTGCGGCCCTCCACGAGTCTCAGAACCGTTATGACGAAAAGGTTGCATCCAAATCGAAGAAGGTGAAGGCCGTTGGGAGATGGTGGAAAGTTGCCGCCTCAAGAATCAATCACTACGGTCAAGTAGTAGACACCTTCGTCTCTTCTCATCCAGAGTATGCGGCGCTCGTTTGGGGAGCCTTTAGGTTCCTATTCCAGGTAGTCTTGCACCATTAATCTCCGTGGACTGCACGAAGCTCTGAATAGCTGACAATTTCTTGCTTAAATTCTCAGGTAACTCTAAACCAAGAAGAGCTTTCCATCAAGATTGCCCAGGCCGTCGCAGAGATCGGCTCGGTGCTACCAGAAGTCAATTTTGTTGCCTGTCAGCTATACCCGACCAGAGCGATCCAACAGACATTCGCAGACGCCTACACACATATCGTAGCTTTCTGCATGAAAGCAACCAAGTGGTATCACGATGTGAGCCGGAATAAGGCAAGAAAACTCTGGCACGCCATCGCAAACCCATGGCCGCTGGAGTTTCAAGACACCAAAATTTCCATCGACACGTGTTTTCGGAGGCTGAGGGAACAGTCAAACCTGGCTCATCAAACCGAGACCCGGGCGATCCATGCAAAAGTCTGCGAAGTTCTCACCATATCGACTAATGGACATCCGGGACTCTGTCGACAGGGCCAAGGACATGGTGCAGCAACAGGTGGTGATATCCGGATCGTCATTGACTTCGAGAGCATCTCTGCATTCTTCGACTCCATACCAATCGATGCAGGCAAAACTGTCAAGACTGGGCTGATAATGAGAGATCGGCGGCGTGCCCGGGGAAGTGAGCTGCTCGCAGCTATCTGGGACAAGCCTGCTCTTCACCATTGGATTTCTTCTTCCAATTCAGCCATTTTACGCGTCGACAGTCCGTTTGCTCGGCAGGATGCTGCCCTCGACTTTTCCCTCGACATCATTGAGATGGCCCGTCTCGCAAAAGTTCCCATGATATTGTATCTAGGGGTGGGTCCAAACAAGGGGCCTGTCTTGATTACAGACGTCCTGCGATCTCTGGCACTACAGATTATCGAGCAGAATCCCGAAAATCTAGCGAATGCAAGGATACAACACGGACAATTCAAGAACAGCGGGAATGTCACCGACTGGCTGCAGCTACTGGTCGCCCTCGTGTCGTCTCTTCCACGACTAGCCCTGGTGCTTGATGCCCAGGAGAACAGCACAGCCATCTTTGATCTTGTCTCTCGATTGAAAGAGGAGCTCGACGTACGCAAAGCTGGCGTTTTACTCAAGGTCATGATTCTGACCCGGCAAATGCCTGAGGATACCGCATCAGCTCTATTGGCGCCGTGGGCCGGCTGTTCCGGGCAAATTGATGTCTGCAACAGTCGCGGGCTCGACCGCCCGGTGAGATATTCGTCGCGAGGCCCTTCTCGAGGCCCTAGGACTGGTGACGAGGGACCTAGTCAAGCGAGGAAGTTGCTCCTGGCTGCATGGTCTTAGCTACTCAGGGAAGAGCTAAGATTCGAATGCCATGAGCACATAGATGATACAAATTTTCGATCCACTTGGAGAGGGCTCCACCAAGAAACTCTTGCTTTTCGGGTTGTGATTGCGTTGAGACATGAGTGATCAATACTATTAGGCGCATACGCCCACTCAACTTGGCTGGCATGTGGCAGGAAAGGGGACCTGCTTGGTAGTGTACAAGGCAATAATGATAAATCAGCAAAGAGCATATCTGCAAGCATAGTCTCTGTTCAGACGAGGACATAGCAACAAGCAAAACGAGCGCACGTCTCTTTTCATAGGCACATTTTAACTGAGACGGCTGATAGGGACATTCAGTTGAGCACTCATCCCATACTGCGTACAAGGCCCTTGTCTGGCACATGCGCAGCAGCAGCAGGAGACTTCAACTTGGCCTACCTCTGAAAAAGACCAACATTCGTTTCCCTGGGTAAGTGATGTTCCCGGATGACTGTACTATGAGCCGCGAACCAAAAGACCGCAGGAATAGTTCTCGATAAAGGTGTCAAGATATTGTCAGAGCAGGGCTGAGTCCAATTATTAAATTGTTATTTTGGTGACCGCCACCTCATTACGGACAGCATGAGGCTGCGTGATTTCTTTTCGACCTACACTACGCCTCTCGTTTGTCGACGTTGGAGCCGGTGCAGTCCCGCTCACGCGAAATTCGGACGGAAGCATCTAGACGACTTGCAGACCTCGGGAGTGGACGATTGTTAATTCTCTGGCCTTCTGTCTAAATAGACTAGGGATGAGACCCAGATACCTACCTTCAACGCTCGCTGGACATGCGTCAAGTACAGATATAATTGCCATAATTTTCTCTAAGAAATTGTGAGGCTTTTTTTTTTCCCCACTATACACCATGAATCTTGCTCTGAATAATCCATGAACCTTCAAGCCTTGCAAGATGTTTCAAAACTGGTCAAATGATATCATAGACCACCCATTAGTCGTATATATCTTCTATTTGTATAGCGAAAATAGCTCACAGCCACTCAAGTGGAAAAAAGTACGCTGTAGACATCCTCTGCCACATATTTACAGGATATTTAGAGGAGTTTGTCAGATATCATCTACATAAATTTTCTCCTTATGCGTCAATTATCTCAATGAGTAATTGAAATGGGCCTATTGATTAGAATAGTGGATTTAATAGCCAAGATAGTCTGTACATTATTGCCTACAGCATGAGGAGGGGGGCTTGCTAACCTTGAACTTTTGTATGACTGAGACTATCTTTTTGAATTCAGAATCGATTTATTGAGTGGAGAGAAAAGCCTTCTCTGGGAAGAGAACTTCAGCTCAAATCAGTTGTGCTTGCCGAGCCGATATTGAAGGGAAATGTTCTGCTTTTCAGTAAGGCTGTTAGGCATTTTCGCAGGCGGGTGGTCCAAGGTAATGTTGTTCATTGCAATCTTGGAATATGCCTCGCCATTGTGCAACAGGACTTCCTGTATGCGCGGGCCCACTTGCTTGGCTGCCATTGACGGAGATGAGTGCGGTAACGCTGTTTAGCTTAGGTGCAGATGTGTACATGCATGCATCGCCACGCCAGTTAGGTGGGACAAGGCGATGATCAAGTGCAAGTGAGCAGTCATCCTATAAAAAGAGCGTCCCACATTGTCGTGCCTGACTGGTCTTCAAATGCCCAGGTCTCCATCTGCCATCAGTCTTAAGCAGCCTCAAAGCCAACAACATGGATCCCCTAACAGCGCTGGGCTTAGGAGCCAACATCCTCCAATTCATCGAGTTTTCTTACAAAATCATTGGCACCGCCAGGGAAATCTGGGAATCCAAATACCAGACCACTGTGGATCTTGCTGATCTAGAGGCAGTGACGCAAAGCCTCGTCCGACTCAATTCCAAAATCACGGATTCCAGCAAAGGACCCACTCAGTCCAACAACAGAACCATCCAAACCGCTTCTATCGACTTAAATGCTGCTTGTGAGGACTGCGATAAGGTTGCATCGGAGCTTTTGGGTGCCTTACGGAGGCTGAAGACGGGTGATAAGTCCAGGACATGGACGGGGCTTACTCAAGCTTTCAGAACCATTCTGAGCAAAGAAGAAATTCAGGATTTGCGGGACAGATTGGGCAGGCATCGCTCGATGGTGCATCTCGCACTCATGGTCTCTTTGAAGTAGGTTCACAATTAGCTTGATGTATTGTGTATCTGACCGTTCCATCTAAAGGTGTGCATTAGGGAGGACATGCAGAATATTACCGAGACTATGCTTCAGGGCCTGCAGTCTGGCTCCACTATCGACAAGCTCAAGAAGGAACTCCTGGAGGCCATCAAATCTCAAGGACAGCTTGGCTCGAATTCCGACCCACCTGCTCAGCTTGCCTTCTCTGAAAATCTTGCCAAGATGACCAGTCTACAACGGGATCAACACTTCAAGAGGCATCTCGTGGAGCGGTTGGGCTTTGGGAATCAATTGGACAGAGAACGTCGCATTGAACGAGCACATGAGCGGACTTTCGAATGGATATTCAGTCACCGACATCGTGAAGGTCACCGTGATAAACAGTGGTCGGACTTCGCTTATTGGCTCAAAACTGATGACGACCCATTGTACTGGATCACTGGCAAAGCTGGTTCTGGTAAGATAATACTTTTACATTGTCCAGATTACCGCAGGCAGTCTTGAGCTCCTGATACATGCCAAATGCTTCCCAAGATGAGGATCGAAATGTTGGTATAATGCAAAATATGAGCGGAAGCAACTGTACGAACTAGGACGCCATGCTTGATTCGTATCTCGTCGTGCTCGTCCGGGGAAAATAATTGTACAGGAGGCTGACTTCAAGCCATGACAGGCAAATCCACCCTCATGAAATTCATTGTTCACAACCGCCTTTGTCGCGATCACTTGGCTGTGTGGGGAAATGATCTCCCTGTCGTAACAGCCAGATTCTACTTCTGGAACTCCGGCAGCGAAGCTCAAAAATCACAAGCTGGCCTTCTACGTTCTCTGCTTTATGATGCGCTTCGCCAGCGTCCAGAGGAAATTCCGGCTGTCCTGCCCAAATGTTGGAATCGTTTGCTACTGTACGGTCTCGACTTCCGGCCTTGGGATGAGGGTGAGCTAGAGGATGCATTCAAGCTCTTGATGAAAAGGGCTGACGGTAACTATAAACTCTGCCTGTTTGTCGACGGGCTTGACGAGTTTGAAGGGGATCACGAATATCTCATCGGGCTCTTCAAGCATGCCATATCCTTCAAGCATGTCAAGGCTGCGCTTTCCAGTCGACCATGGCTGGTATTCGAACAGGCCTTCTTACACCGACCAAGTCTATTGCTCGAGCACATGACGTATCCGGACATCTTGACTTTTGTTGGCTCTCGATTCAATTCTGATGCGGGATTCGCCAAGCTGAAGAAACGAGAGCCCGAATTTGCATCTACTCTGGTACAAAATATTGCGAAAAAGTCGTCCGGCGTCTTCCTTTGGGTCCGGCTGGTTGCCAGGTCTCTTTTGAGCGGTCTGTTGAATTCAGATCCAGTTCAAGCACTTCAAAATCGGCTTGAAGAAATGCCAAGTGACCTGGAAAAGTTCTACGAGAAGATACTTGACACCATTCCTTTGAATTACGCCGAGCACGCAGGGCAGCTTTTCCAAATAGTCTCTGCAGCTGAGGGATATCTAACTGGTCTTGGTTTATACTTCGCCAGCCAGGCTCACAACTCACCAGAAATGGCGCTCAAGGCCGAAATCAGGCCATTGGACGAGGAGGAACGATTCGACATGGCTGAAGATGCTAGAAGATGGCTCAACAGTCGTTGTAAGGGTCTTATAGAGATTCCATCTCGAGACTTCGGGATAGTGGACGAGGACAGAGACGACCTTGAGAGCTCGACCGAGATGTGTGAGATGGCCACAGTGACAAAACAGATTCCGCTTGCATTTCGAAAAGTTGCTTACCTACATCGGACCGTGCGAGACTTCGTCGAGTCGCCCGAAATCAGGCAAAAAATCGGTAATATGGCTCCAGGGTACACTGCATATCAAGCGCTGCTCAGATCCAGCATCTCAATGGCGAAGACGTGGTGCCCGTCTATCTCAGCCTGGCATAGCCTAAATGAAGATCTTCTGGACAGTCTTCGTTATGCAGAGAAAATCGAAAAATTGGGGGACTATGTATCCCCAGAAACCTTGGATGAAGCTTGGCGATGTCTCGAGACCATGACCTCTCCAGGTGTTGACGGCGCGGCAGCCTGCAGTATTACAAGGGCTTCTCTGTTGACGAGTCTGGTGCACGAGGCGTCTAAACTACGCAGGCGTGATCCACCAGAAGGCTTTCTACATGTGGTGGCGTCCTACGAGCTGAGCCGATACTTCTTTTCCAAAGTTCAGCAGGGGTGCAGTGTATTCGCGAATGAATCGGCGCAGCCCTTGTTGAACCGGACGATCCACGAGTTTAAAATCTACCCGTCACTTTGTGAGCCCAAAATCTCTGGCGGGACACAGTCGAGACCTAACTTGGTTCTCATTCGATATCTGCTCTCAACTGGCACACATCCCAATGCAGTTGTTGATGGAAAGACGATATGGAGTAGTCTACTGCAACAATGTGTTGCCATCGCCAACGAGTTGCAACGTGAGGGATCGAACGAAAGCTGTGTCGCAACTCTCGAACACTGGGCCAACATTGTCGAGCTCTTCATTGATTCTGGAGCCGACCCCCGAATGAATATGGATTCACAGCGAGCTTCTTGCGTTCGAGAGGCTTTCGAGTGGATCATCCCAGCCCGAGCCAAAGAGCTTGAGAAGATGATAAAATCGGCTTCAAGACGCTGGTCTCGGAGAGGGATTTTCCTCGTGCCATTATACAAGAAACAGTCTTCACAACCGGATGGTCTGTTATCCATGAATATTTCAAATCGCCAGGATAGTGCGAATGTCTTTGACGCCTTCTCCACTCGTTTCAGAACGGGATATTCAAGATTACGCAGGTTCGACAGGCGGCACTGGTCCTCTGACGGAACCCCAAGAAATCTGGTTCAAGGAGAAGAGACTATGATGAGCCTTCCATCTAACGAACCGGTACATCTCGGAAAGCATACAACTTGTAGCTCCTGGAACCCAGGGCCACGTCCCGGGCCCCAGCCGGAGTTGGATGAGCCGCGCGACTCCGCACAGCTGCCTTCACGTAATGGACTGTATCAGTTTGATTCACCCACAAGGGCATGGAGGGGCTCACCAGAACCGCACTCCAACCAGCGCAGGGACACAATTGAACAGCCTGTATTGCCTCGTTCTTGGGAATCTCAGTACCGAGGAACAGACAGCCACTCCCGATCCAGGTCGCCTTTGATGCTCCGACCACGCCCACTCGATTGATAATATACTCTCACGCTTTCACTTAACATCCGGTCTGTGAGCGACAAACGCAATCCACTCCGCCGGGTCTCAGCGTTCTCTTATACTCAACATTCAGCCTGGCGTCGCAGGGAATCTTCCACGTAACAGCCTACCCAATTGAGATATGTTCGCCGTGGCGAGGAGAGTCTGAGATTCAATCCAAATGCAATTATCAAAATGTTTACTCATGGAGTACTCATCGTGTCTGACGGGCATTCGCAGTGGAGCCGTCTCGTCTGGGCAAGTGGTCGCGGAGACTTTGACAGAGGAGATGTTCGGCACGAAAGCAACCAGCAAGGAATTACAGTTCATCTCAAGAGACCCCGCAAGCTGAAAGATGGAATTAGATTTGATACAGATCAAAATTTAGGTCCTAGTCCAGCCTGGGCGTGGCTGGTGGACTGACTAAGTGTGAAGGGCGTCAAAAAGATTGTGGCGGAAGCTTCTCGTGAGACCTGCATGACGAGGGCTTTCTTGGAGGTGGAGGGAAACAGGTTGCACTCGTGGCTTCAAATTCTGGATCAGAAGGCATGCGGCCTCGCTATAAGGGGTTTGACGTTTTTTTTTTCTTTCACCCGAGGGGGAGTGGGAGGGGTTGGGGTTTTACTGTGCTCCGAAATTTATAAGTATCAGGCACGTTGGATGATATAGAAGGTAGGAATCAGAATTTCAATATATAGGACACAATTTATTCAAAGAGGACATTAAGGGCATACATAACCTTTCCAGAGGTCCAATCTCAGGCGCAGAATTACAAAAGCTAATCAAGTGACAAGTGACAAGTGACCTCGACTTTCAATTATATATTTTTTTTATATCAACTAATTACGCTATGAACTGATTCATGGAGGCTTTTGCTGTGTTTTATAGTTTTTAGAAATTACATCAGTCATGTCCATTTCAACATTGGAAGTTTGTCTCATTGTGTCTTCTCTTTTATTTACTTGTGATTTGTGTGTTCCTGCCCCTAAACGCAACTCTCCTGGCACAGCGTGTAGTGACCATAAGCCTATTTGGACATGCCCCTGGTGAAGTTGCGGGCAGTGGGATTGTGACGCACATGCCGCACCCACCCCACATTCAGTCAGTCACTGATGGCGGGGCAGGTCTGGAGAGCAACCCCTCAATAGTCAACATTGTACATTGCCTTGCATTGAAGCACAAGCTCCCCACTACAACGCGGCACACGACCTCTCGACTCCACGGTTCTCTTCAAGAACCATCTCTTTAATCGCACACTGTTTGCTGTTGCTATGGCCGACACAGAGACTGCACCGGCTGAGCCACAAGCTTTGAGCGTGCTGTATTGCGGTGGTACGTTCGTTGTTGTCTATCTCTCTTCCACCCCTCCATATATGCCCCCCACCATCCGTGGCTAACATGACACACAAAAGTCTGCACTCTTCCCCCAGAGTACTGCGAGTATGGAGGCACGGTAAAGAAATGTCAAGAGTGGCTTCAGAAGAACCACAAGGACTTGTATGAGCAGATATGGTCACCCGGTACGAGAATCCCACGCCCTCAGCTTCGCCCCGCGTCGCCCAACTCCCACACAACGGGCAACAAACTGACCTTCCCAACCCCCAATCCGCAGAAGCCCTAGCAGCCTCGACAGCCAACCTCTCAGTCGAGGCCCAGAAGCGCGCCGAGAAGGACGCCCTGAAGAAGACGGCCAAGGCCGAGGCCGCCGAGCAGAAGCAGGCCGACAAGCGCGCCACGAGCATCGTCACCATCAAGCGCATCGAGCGCAACAAGCGCAAGCACGTCACGGCCGTCTCCGGGCTCGAGGCCTTCGACCTCGACCTCAAGAAGGTCGCCAAGGAGTTCGGCAAGAAGTTCGCAACGGGCTCCAGCGTCACCAAGACCCCGTCCGGCGGCGAGGAGATCGTGGTCCAGGGCGACGTGAGCGACGAGATCGAGGAGTTCCTCAACGAGAAGTACAAGCAGATACCCGAGGACAACATCGAGTTCGTGGATGACAAGAAGAAGAAATCGGCGAGCGCCGCCTAGACGGCAGGGTGTGGGGGATTCAAACTAAGAGAGGGAAAAGCGAAGGTCAACGAGTTCACGGTGCACTGATGCACACGCACAACATCTTCCTGACGAGCACGGCCGGTGACGGCCTTGTGTGATGATGCTTGATGGACACTAAAGACAGGCACTCAAAATAGCAGGCCAGACTGCGGCAATAGCCTCAAACAAATTCAATGATGCAACGCCCTCCTGAACACCCTGCTATCCCAGATCATCCTACGACTTTGAAAAAACAAGACTACTCCCCTGTTGTGCTATCCATACCGGCCCTCCCGGCCCGCGCGACTCGGTGCCTCATTTGTTCAACTTCTATTCCTTAGGACTCTACCCGTGGCCGTGGAAGCGGGCGTCTTCGTCGATTTCGCAGCTGCGGCCTTCGTCTTTCCAGTTCCAGCGACGCCTCTCCTGATCGTACCCATTACCGTTCTCTTCGTGGCCGATGCTGTCTCCTTCGTCGCGGCCTGAGAAGCTTTTCCGGATCCTTTCTTGACAACTGTCGATGTGCTGCTCTCACTAGACTCGCTGATGCCACTAACTCTCCGCGCAGTCTTGGAAGTCGCCGCACTCGTGGTTGCACCGTTCGCTGGTTTTCTTCCTCTCGTCGATCCACCAGTCGAACTTGCAACAGTGGAGGTAGAAGCAGTCTGCTTTCGTCCCGTGGCAGCTGTGCGTGTTGACCGAGCCTTCTCCGCGAGATTACTGAAGAGATTGGACGTGCTGGGCTTTTTGGTAGGCGAGGATGGACCGGCCACCGTGGCCAAACCGGGTCGTTGCACGAATGGCTTCCCTCCAGGTGTAGTGCGAGGAAGGGTGCGAATATTGGACGATGCCGGTGATAGCACCCTAGACGCCTTGCTTGATTCCGCAGGAGGGGGCGGATGACCACGAGTCCTCTTCTTGGGCTGCTCTAGCTCTGCGGACTCGTTTTCGTTCTCCTTGCCAGCCCCCGATATTTGATCACTTTGAAGGTCAGCGCGCGTTCATACCCTCGGTCATGGGACAGTTATGTACCTAGTCCGTTTGGGTGGCCGTCCAGGTCCTCGTTTCGATGACGTGGTGGTCTGAGAGGTCGCTTGCGACGTCGGGCGAGACCCAGGGGTGTCTTTTGCCGGTACTGGAGGTGGACGGGATACGGAAGATGGGAAAGCGGAAGGGGTGGGCTTCGATAGTTGAGGATGCTGACCATTCTTATGTTTGTCTGCCAGCTCTCCCATCTTCGATTTCCTCAACGCCATGGGGATGCGATTGACGCGGATTTCTATGCGAGTTCGAAGCCCTTGAGCCTGGAGATTGTACTGCGCGCGAAGCTTCCGGGCGCGTTCGGTGACTATTGACGCGTTAGAATCGTACCCCTGACCGCGGTGGTTGCTGGGCGCGACTACGTACTCTCAAGTTGGAGGTTGTCGATGAGCGCCTGTTTTTGGCTCATTGAGATTCCCGTGGCCTGTCTCTTTCGTGGGCTCTCCTGAGCAGCAGAAGAGCTGCCCGCCTTTGTCGCGATGCTCTGTTCCGGCGCGTCATGCGCGTGGTCGACTTGGTCAGCGTCCGATGCGGACTCACCCGGTTGCCCCTTTGTGCGGCGAGGGGGCGTCATTTTGTCAGGACCTTCAAATTTGAGTGGGCAGTAATGAAACAGCGGGGACGTAGTTATGCGGATTTGACCGGAATGTTTGTGGTGTTGATGCAAATGCGGATCGGGATTGAGATGCTGGACTAGGAAACAAAGTAAACAAAGGGCGTGGAGCTCCAGCTCAAACCCGCATTGCAGAAGGGACAGGGGAGCTGATGCGCTAAGAGGAATTGTGGGTCCTCGAGCTTGGTTGTCACTGCCTGCCGATGCCTGTGACGCCAGCCAGCCCTGTAGGCTGAACCCGACTTACGAATTGATGGCCAGCTTCCTTCCTCTACCCTGAACCGCATCCTATCACAGAACTCCGACCTACCCTTGCGCACATCACCTCCCGCGACGTCCATCATTGACTTTTGGTCCCATTCTCAGACGTCTTGCCACCGACAGACTCTCAACTACCAACCTCACCCATACCCAGACCTCGGCGGTGATCTCTCGCCGGACACCCAGTCAAGATGGTTCTCGAAGCGGTCATGATCGTTGTCGACAACAGCGAAAGCAGTCGCAACGGAGACTATGCTCCCAACCGATTTGGTGCGCAACGGGACGCCGTCAACATCCTCTTCCAGTCCATCACGACGAGCAACCCGGAGTCCTCGGTCGGTCTTATGAGCATGGGTGGCAAGGGCCCAGAGGTGCTCAGCACATTGACCACGGAGCAAGGCCGCATCCTCGAGGGCCTGCACAGGACGCAGAAGAAGATTGGTGGGGAGGCCAACCTGGCAACGGGCATTCAAGTCGCAAGTGTATGTGCCACCTAACTGGACCCCGCTCCAGCTGCGGTGAGACTCCCGAGGAGGATGAACTAACCACAATGAACAACAGCTCGCACTTAAGCACCGACAAAACAAGACCCAACGGCAACGCATCGTCGCCTTCGTCTGCTCGCCCACCAAAGACTCGGAGAAGACCCTCACGACCCTGGCCAAGAAGCTCAAGAAGGTCAACACCTCGGTTGACTTCGTCTTGTTCGGAGAACTGGAGGGCAGTGAGACACATGAGAAGCTTACCAAGTTCAACGAGCACGTAAAGTCCGGCGAGGGCTCCCACCTCGTCACCATCCCCGCAGGCACCGGTCTCCTCAGTGACCAGCTTGTCAGCTCGCCCATAATGCACGGAGAGGGTGCCGCAGGTGGTGCCGGAGCTAGCGGCGAAGGCGGCGGTGACTTTGGGGAGTTCGGCTTTGACCCCAACAACGACCCCGAATTGGCGCTCGCCCTGCGTATGTCTATGGAGGAGGAGCAGGCCCGGAGAGACAGGCAAGCACGAGAGGAGGCCGACGCGGCGCAGAAGGCATCGCTGGACTCGGTGAAAGAGGAGGACGAGTCATCAAAGCCCCTTCTGGACAAGAACGGCGAGCCGAGTGGAAGCGGGAGTGGCTCAGGCTCTAAAGACGAGAAGAAGGACGGCGACAAGAGTGGCGATAAGATGGACACTTCTTGATCTGCTCCTATCATCGGATTTGGGCTTGCTTAGAGAACGCTTGCTTAGAATATGAGCCGGCCGATGCGAGACGAAGACAGCAGCTATCGAGCTGGCAAATGGGCCTCCGTCTGGGACCGGTTGCATAGTGTCGCCACGACACGATGTACAAGAGTAGACATGAATGAGAATTAATTTCTTCCATGGGTATTCTCTTAGAATCGATGAGACTTGATACCAAAAATCTGAAATGCCGCGCACCAAAGACTCCACCAACGCCGTCTTCCATTGCCTTCGTCATTCGCTATCTAGCTTGGCATCCTGCCAGGCATTACCGATTGTTAATCTCCCTGATGTAGGAGTTGAGCTTCCGGTCAAACATCTCACACCGAATAGGCATCTCCAGCTGGTAAAAGGGGTTCTTCATGACATAGTCCGAGTACAACTCATAGATCCGCCTTGTGGTCACGTCCACGTTGGCCTGGGTGTTGTCAGTGAAGAGGAGGAACTTAGTGCCCGTCATCGTGTTGAAGCACTGCAGGCGGAAGTTCTCCGTCTCCATGACCTCGAGTCCGGACGGGGGTTCCGGCCGCGTTAAGATCCCATTTGCAGATGGGGTTGGCGGGGGCTGCTTGACGGGGTTGAGGCGGGACGTGATGGCGTGGACACTAATGGCGCGCGTGCACTTGTCAGTGAGCGTGTCTCGCTGTGCTCAGGAGGTCAAGTCCTCATACCCATGGAAGGTTCCTGCTATGACCAGGTAGTCGTTTGAGCTGAGCTGGTTCAGCCCGCCCTCTTGGAATGTGCGGTTGAAGATGAGGCCACCTGCCTTGTTGATGATCATGAGAGCAAAGACAGTCCTGCATGTCATCAGTTAGTGGGTGAGAGCAGATTTCATCTCTAAGATGCTCACATATTGGGCGAACGGGTCCCCAGCCAACCCCGAGCATGTGAAGGAGGCTTCTGGACAGCTGGCTCATGAAAGGGGGACGGCCGTTATCCTGGAAGCGAGATGTTGACAGCTCTTTTGAGGGAGATGTTGGCAGGTTGAAGGGAGAATAAGGAGCGAATGAATACTTCGGTATGTCACAGTGTGCTCATATGAGAATAGGCAGACGGTGAATGAGAGAAAGGGTGCCAGTGTCGAGACAATGCAAGTGCTTATCAAACTGTATTTCCACGGGTGAGACTCCAGATGAGGTACGCCTCTCTGGGTACCTGGCATTCACTGAAAGCGCGCTAAAATGGGCTCCCGCTTTGAGCCTCAAAATCCCATTTTCCACCCAGCTCTTGTTTCCCCAATCGCGAATGAAAGACAGGCATCAACAAGCCTAATGCGGCCACGCTGAACACATTGACGATACCTCAAGAGTCGCTCACTGTCAGAATCAACGCTGGTAGTCAAGCCTTCAGCTGTCCTGAGTGATACATCCTCCCACCTCTCGGGCACTGAGGGGTCTCCACCCGCTCCCATCCACCGACCTTCACCTCCCTTTCCCACTCCACCTCGATCGAAAACCGCCCGCCCGCGCGTGCGCGCAAACCCAAAGCCCGAACACGCCCGCCATGGACCAGCACGCCCGACCCCGCCGCCCGCAGACGTCGCGGCCCAAGCCCCTGCCCCCGGGCGACGAGGACGTCAGCACGGACGTGATCCTGGGGGAGTTCCAGGACGTCGACACGCTGACGCTGTCCGAGGCGTCGCTCGTCATCAACGCCCTGGTCGCGAAGCGGCGCAACGACCGCAAGGGCTTCCAGGAGACCGAGATCCTCGCCCAGACGGTCGACTACCTCGACGCGTTTGCGCGCTTCAAGCAGAAGGAGAACGTCGAGGCCGTCGAGCGCCTGCTCAGCTCCCACAAGAACCTGAACAAGTTCGAGCGGGCGCAGATCGGTATGGAGTTGACCGGCTTTTGATTCACGGACGGCGTGGGAAAGATATTGTGAGGAAAGAACACATGTGCTGATGCGGTTCTTACTACCTAGGTTCGCTTTGTTGCGACAGCGCTGAGGAGGCCAAGACCCTGATCCCATCCATCGCGAACAAGATCGACGATGACGTCCTCCAAGACCTGCTCGACCAGATGGCTAAGCTGCAAGGGTGAAAGGATAGGTGGACTCACCTGCGACTACGTTTGCGACCACCTATGGTACTGGTTTAATGGGCTCCATGGAGGCACACCACGGTCTGAGAAGGCACGGGAGGGCCCGACGTCGCCGGAAGTGAACTGGCAGGTAGGATGAGGTCGCTGTCGGTCAGGATTCTGCAAGGTAGGGCGGTACAAGTGAAAAACGGCCGAAGACTGGGAATCTAGACGACACGGGTGGAGAAAAAAAGGCTTACGGTTACGGTAAGGGGACCAAAGAGCAGCTAGACTGATTGACAGCGAGCTCTGCTTGAATTTGAAGCATTGGCCGGCGTCATAGGTGAGGGTGGATCAAATCATTTGCGCTTGTATTTTTATTCATTAACTTATTCTTCCTGTTATGTTCTATACCCCGAGACGAGGTGGAGACGGGAACGACCAAAATGGACCCTCGATCGATATTCCAGAGCATCGCAAAAAGAATCTATCGCGAAGTTACAACTCAGGCATGTGCTGACTGGCATTCGCAGTTGCTAATGCGATCCGTCAATTTTTACCCCAGCCTGTGCAAGCTGCTCTGATTCCTTACTGAGTTACGGCTTCTGAAGCAATGATACGTCGCCCCCTTGAAGCCATTATTTACTAATAGATCTTGTTTGACCGAGACCGGGTCTCTCTTTGTGAACCAGTCACTGTTCGACTGCTCATGGAATATGAGCTTAATTATTTTTTTTAAATCCTCTTTGGCAGAGAACCTGAGGAGATGTGGCGCAATGGCTGAATAGGCATCCTGGTTGCCCTCCATTTTCCGTGGTATCATATCCAACGCCTGCACGAATCTGCACTTTCCGACGTTCCTCGTTATTCATTTGGGCCTCGCCCTTCCCTAATTGCAACCACTTGCTCTGCCCCAATACCCCAACTCCATATAATGCATAAAGCCCAGCCTATGAGTCACTACAATGTGTGATTAGGGGCTTGTTACTGCCTCCAGGCTCAATGTCCACAGACACCACCAGCCCTGGCAACCTCAACCCCCTTGATTACTATTCGAGCCAGGCCGTGAGCCATCCCGACTCCGAGGTGGCGCAGAGAGCCCATGGAACGCCGCGGGCCCTTCCCTAAAGATCGCCCACGACGCGTCCATCTCCGCCGTCGTCCGCCTCTGGGGCACGTCGAAGATCGAGTCCGCGGGCGAGGCCGCCCTGCTACCCGGCTGCGCGCCCTCTTGTCCCCCAGCTGCCGCGGGCTCTCCCGAGGTCTCCCCCTTGGTCTGAACCAGGCTCCCCAGCGCGCGTCTCAGCGTGACCTCGCGGGCGTGCCGCCATACCGTCGGGGCCGGCGCAGCTGTGTTGCTTGCCCGAGGGCTGGCCCCGTCGCGCGCCTGGTCTGACAGGCCCGCCTCGGCGAAGGATTCCCGCCATGGCCGGGAGGATGTCGGCGCCGGTGGCATGGGCTTGTCGGTGTTGGGCGATGTCATTATGAGGGAGTTGGATTGTTGTTTCTGCGGCAGGTAGAACGCCGTCGCCCTGAGGCTTCTCATCGGGAGGATGGGCTCGTCGTCGCCGCCGTCGTCCTGATTTTGCCTGCGGCGCCAGAGCAAGAAGATGATGAGTGCCATCATGAGGGCGAGAACGGTGAACCCGACGGTGAGGCCGACTATGAGGCCGACTGGGTTGATTTGCTTAGCGGACGATGAGTATGAGGCGGATGATGACGAGCTTGGTGATGAGGAAGGAGGCAGGGAGAAGATGGTTGAGATGGTGGCGGTGGTCGTCGTTGTCGGTGAGGGTAAATATGTCGTGGGGACGACGATCGTGACTGTCCGGGAAGTCGACAGATTTGTGAAAGACGCGGCGTTCGTGGAAAATGGGCGTACTGTTGGCTGTGGCGTGGCCGCGGGCGCATTGGATGACGTCGAGAACCCCGGCCTGTTTTCGGAAGGGCATGCATTTGGCAGCCCGCAAGGGTCGACAGAGCAACAGCCCAAGAAGCTACCTGCTGCACAGGCATAGAATCGATACCCAGGCGCGCACTCCATGTCCACGGCGGACAACCTGCGAGGAAGCAAGGACGGACCCATTGTTGACGTGTACTGCTGGGTCGTGACGAGGAGAGGTTCTTGGCGGCGACGATGCGGAGGTGCGTGAGTGCTCACGAGTCTTATAAGGGACGACCCAAGCAGCTCTCAATGGCGAGGAATTGGGGCAGACAGGGCGGTGCGAGAGAGCTCCCAAAGAAGCGTGACGATGACATGCAATCAGTCATGAAGAATCGCGACGCGGTCCCAAAGAAGAAGTGACGAAACTCCAGATATCAGACGTTCACCCAATTGAGGAGTATCCCAAGACAGGTTCATCCACGGCTCAGTACGAAGATCAATTCAAAGCCCGGCTGCCTCATAGTAGAGACGAATGGCCATGGATATCAAAGGGAAGCGTTCACCAGAGGGACCAATCTTCTCTCCCGGGCGTCATGCCGCGTACTTCTACAGGGTAGGTTCAACATGATGCTCTGGACCCCTCCGTGGTCCCTTTGGCAGCCCATCCTTGATCAGACGACACTGGACTGGGGTTGAATATTTTGGTAGACGTCCTGTCGGTCCCTTCGGTTCGGGACGGCTGTGTATTTGCTGAAGCTCACATGTTTCGAGAACGGAAAATCCGAGCGCCTCAAAGCCCGAGCTTGGCCTACACGTCAGTCAGCCATCTCAAATCGTGTCACCTGCAGATGCAGGAGATCTGTCACGGGTGCGGACCTTGTCCCCAGAGATCTCATTTTGGAAGTATGTTTAGGCTCATGCCGGTGACAGGGAGACTAGCTCGCGACTGACACTCTCAAAAAGGGTATTATCACGAGTCCTCTATTCAGCCGACCAGCCAATTGAATCCGTGATCTGCCCCCGGTTCCACGGTTCGCTGCCCGCTGGATGATACGCATATCGTGGTTTCATTGTCCCCAGGCCCGGGTCTGCCTGTTTGCCCCACCCCCGGTCCCTGCGATCCTCTCTGCCGGCTGTCAAGATCTGATCTAGCGAGATCTGACATGGGTGAACCATGCCCCAGTCTTCAGCCTCAACCCATCCCTTTCTCGGAATGCCTTGCCGTCACGGTTACATCGCGGGTTCAGTCTTCGAACCAGTGTGACGAGCCGCCCCGAGTCAGAAGCTCGGCCGTCTGTGGTTCGTCAATTCCCGCTCTCTCTCGGCCGGTCCCCGTTCATGCGTGTCCTCACGATATTTGGTATGGAGGCCGCTTTAGTATGATTATCCTGCCAAACTACCCCTGCATATGCGGCCGCCGCTCTCGATCTATAAAGATAAAGTTTCACAGCTTCTCGAGCAGTATCCTTGACCCTGAGTTCCCAGCTGCTGGCGGTTTCTTCCCCTGTCGACCCTTCTTTTGCTTGCCTGCTCCTTGTTTCTCGGCATCGTTCCCCGCATCAGGTTTGATTACAGGAGTGGTTGCTGCCTTCTCGAGCTCCGCCCTCTTCTTCTTGAGGGCCTTTCTGATCTTCTCCTTCTGGGTGAAGCTCTCCGATTCCAACAGGGCCACGATAACAAAGGAGCTGCGCCCGGTGGCCCAAGCCACTATGTGATCCTTGATGACGGGGTACAGGATGTTTGCAAAGTCCAGAGGAGGCTCTACCAGCTTTATACTCTTCGTTGCCTTGTCAAAACGCCCGCCCTGGATTAGCGTCTTATACATCCTTTCCGCCCAAGCCGTCTGCGCTGGATGAGGATACGCTGAGGAGTAGAGCTCTTCCGTGTCCTCTGACGCTGACGGGTCTCCTGAGGCTGCCTCAGCGACTGCTTGCAAGGCAGAGCTCTTGTCTCCAACCGCTCCTAGTAGCACATCTGCCACAAACTGGCTGCCGAACGAAGTCGACACAAGGTCTTTGGCAGACGTTGCGATAGCTTCCAGTAAAGCTGGTGACATTGCAGTGATCAATTCTTTGCGTCGTATCTCGGCATCCTTTTTGCTAGTGGACTGCCGGATCTCGTGAATCTCTTTGAGGATATCCAAATCTCCCTGGTGACTCAGAGGAAACAACGCCTTGGAGGTGCCCTCGAACGGGTAGAGAAGGGTGATCCTCGCATTCAGGTCGTTGGCGCCAAAGATGACGTTATGTTTCTCCTCATTCTTGCCCAGTACCTCGGGGAATATCGTCTTAGAGGTGAGCACCGTGTCGTCTACCACATCGTAGGCTGTGAGTATAACCCGGTGTCCGAACTGATCGCCAGCCATGGCCTCGTAGGTATCCTTGTAGAGCCTCAGATATTGCTTCCTGTCCTTGGCATTTCCGTGAGCGAGAAGAAGGCAAGCGAGTCTTGAACCGGATTTGGTGAATGCCATATTCTTCAAAAGGTCTCCTGATTCGTCGTCCTTGATCTTCTGCACGAATTCCGTTTGTTCCTCGCTGCCGGCCTTGAGGTTCAAGAAGCACTGCAACATAGCGTCATGAAGCATGGTGAAGCCGTTCATCTTTTTCTGGACCAGCTGGTCGATCATACCCATGAGATGCTTGATGATAGGACCACGTTTCTCGGGGTTCTCCTCCAGGATCTGGGTCAACTCGGCCGTTTCGGTCTTGTCGCCTTCCTTCCTGAACAGCGAGAACTCAGGCCCGTACCACTCACGCAGGATAATTGCCTTTTGCTCCTTAGTCGCAACACCACGGTAGATATCGTCGAGAATCCAGCCAGCCTCGGGGTGGTTGATAAGCTTCCTGACCTTGCCGTAGAACTCAGGAATGATCATGTCCCGGATTTCTGCGTCGTTCTGGACCAGCATTTTACCAATGAGGAATTTAGCATATCTGCTCTCGGCCAGCTGCGCATAGGTACCCTGAAGCTCCTGCGTGATCGTCTTGCGCTGTTCCGTCTTTGCGTATTTGAGGGCGGTCTGAACAGCACGCACAGCGTCATGCTTGAGAACGAAGTCCTTCACACGGCCAGTGATGATTTCGAACAATTCGTCAACCAGTTGCTGCCTCTCTTCCTTTGGCACGTGGGACTTTCGTCGTAGTCGCTCCCAGATCTTCTTAGCCCTCTGCAGCTCGTCCGCGAGGGGGCGGGCGGCCTTCCGCTCCTTGGCCAGCTGCTTCTGTTTGATATGTGATTCTCTCGACGTCTCGCCACCTAGTATCAATTCATCAGAACCGAAAGATATAGACGAAAACGCCAGTGCATGACCTACCTCGCTCGTGCTTCTTTTCTGTCACGTCGTTGTTCCCGGTTTTCTCTGGTCCTTTGGCCTGCTTTGCCTTCTTCTTTGCAGGGAGCTCGGCACCGCCATCCTCTCCATCGGACAAGTCGTCATCGCTGCTGTCGTCTGAGGCGTCCTCGTTTTTGAAAAGCTTCCTCGTCGACTTGGGGCCTTCCTTCTTCTCCTCGAACTTTTTAACCTTCTTTTCGGGGGCCTCGGTCGCCTTGCGTTTGTCGCCAGCCTTTGCGCTTTTAGTGGCCATTGTTGCGTGCCGGTGTGTGTAATGCAGGCAGATGGTTTTGATGGGAATCTAGAGCCGGATTGCCCAAGGATGGAAAATTTCTTGGGGAGATCAGATTCTGCCGGCGAGACCCCTGTTCGATAAATTTAGGCGGTGGCTCTTATCGCCCAGGAGCTCTCCTCGATAACGGATGCACAGCACCCCACTACCCAGTACGTACCGTACCGCACGTCAATTCAACTTCGTCTCTTCAACTTCATCCCCGCAAGGCTTGAGTGGAACTGAGTCGATGCGCCGCAGTCTACCTACTCTCCCTTTCCAGTCAGAACATACAATATGGGTCGCGAAGAGCAAATAGAGGAGCGCGAGGTGCTTGACTCAATTTTCCCAGATGAAATCACAGGTAATATTCACATGTCTGTACTTGGCGCGAGTGCAGGTGCGCTGACATTGCCTTCAGACATTTCCGACACAGAATACCGGATAAAGATAACCCTCGACATACCCGATGACGAAGAAAACGAGCAGCCTGTAATAGCACTTACGGTGCGCTACCCAGATGACTATCCGGACAAAGCCCCGCACCTCGACCTCTCCGCCGAGGATGAGAATAAGCACCCTCTGTTCAACATCGCAGATGCCAAGGATGACCTTCTCAAAAGCCTTGAGCCAGTGATCGAGGAGAACTTGGGCATGGCGATGGTGTTCACACTTGTCACAACGGTGAAGGAGGAGGCTGAGCAGGTGGCCATAAAGGCGAGAGAGGAAGAGATCAAGGCGCACGAGGAGGCAGCCCTGGAGGCGGAGAGGAAGGAAAATGAGAAGTTCCAGGGAACTGCAGTGACGAGAGAGTCATTCCTCAGCTGGAGGGAGGGCTTCTTGAAGGAGATGGAGGAGCAGAGGCAAAAGGAAGAGGAGGAGAGATTGGCCGAGATGAAGAAGGCCAAGATAAAAGAACCCGCCAGGATGACGGGGAGGCAGCTCTGGGAGAGCGGCCTCGCAAAGGGTGAGGAGGTAGATGATGGAGATGACGATGCGCCAGCAGAGGATCTGGCAAAGCTCAAAGTATCGGCTTCATGAGATACAAATGACACACTCAGTGAGTACTGCGGTTTCCAATGTTCAATCCCCTAATGTGCTTGTGTGAGAGAAGGTGCTCAGGCTTGCCGTCACAATCTCATGCGCATGTCAATTCGAGTGATGGATGAAAAGCTGGCTCATCGGCGTACTTGCTGCCGTCCATGGGCACGGCGACCAAAACTGCATGGACTTACGAGACGATGTCAAGGACCGCCCTCTACGGTGTCTCATGTATCGTGAAGTTGTCTAATCAGGGTCGATTTGTGGCGATCTAATGGGGCAGGGGCACATGGTGGAAGATAAGGGGGGAGGAGGGGCTGGCGGCTGGGGCCCTCGGTGTCGTCCTTGGTGACCTCGACCCCAGCAGCTGGGCACCAGTATTGACTTTGGGGAGGGGCACTCCAGCTTCATCCAAGCTTATAGCCTGGCCGAAACTCCCATTCCCAACGAGTGAGGTAGTACAGCCAGGGGCAAGTTGGTCGAGTGGTAACATTCGTCTGACAGCATATGAAGAAACTGTGCTTAAATCCAATGATACTCCATACACAGTGCCAACCCCACCCGGCCCTAGGTTGGATAACGCTGAAAAGAAATAACCATAACTCGAAAGGGGGTCGCGCTGTAGCACACAAGTTGGCAGGGCGTACAATTTTTTCTTTTTGCTCTTGTGCTGGCTGGGTGGTTTCGCACTGTGGCCAGCGAGGTTGGTGATGCCTTCAACCGGCGGCCAGGAGGTCAGCGTTCGATTCTGGGTTAGGCCTCAACTTTTTACAACTCTTGTGACGCTCCAAAGCTGTGCGCCTGGTTGAACCCAAAGCTTTTGACTGAACGAATGGCTCCTGTGTTAGTGACAGACCCTGACCATTCGTATTCACGAAGATGAGGGGGGAAACGCACATAGTAGCCACAGTATGATGATCCTTACTACCGTACAGACGAGTTTAGTTCCTGGACACTATCATCACTCTCCATTCCAGCAATGACAGTCTCGTATCGACTGCGTCAGAAAGTTTACGTTGACAAGCCACTGTCTCGCAAGAACATACTACAACTGCAGTGCTGTTGACATTGGACCAATGACGATTTACAATTAGATGGGAATTAAGGTCTCAAGAGAGCGCCGAGTACTCTCAGCCATCTTCATGTCGAGGCAGTCGCCACGATGCCCACCCTCACAAGCACACGGGTATTCTAGGTGCGCTACAGCTTCGACAGCTCTGTTCAAGTATCCTCGCATCAACAAGACCTGCACTTTATGAATCTGGCGTAGTCTTCTCCTGACCAGCAGAGGCTCACTGTTGGTGCGATGGAGCTTTGTGCAATATTAGTTTATTTCATCATCTACTGTGACACATGCTGCGAGTATCCTGTATGTCATAAGAATGATCGCTGGAGCAGGAAGATGGATCTGTTGACATCTTCCGAGTGAAGAGCCCCTCAAACTTCAAACTGTTGGCCATTCAAGTCTCCCACACAAGTGTGGTTCGTTGAGTTCATCTGTCCCAAGTCTCACGATGTTTTACCACCGGTCAAGATTGGTCCATCTCGTCGTCCTCGTCACCGTCCTCATCAACATCTTCCCAGCCGGCACCATCCTCGTCATCCTCGTCCTCGTCCGGTAGGTCGCCCACCTCTGCATTCACCGTAGCAAGCAGCTCCTTGGCGTGTTCTCCCAGCCTCTCGTCCTCATAGTCTTGTGCCTCGAACAGTAACAGACATTGTGACAACCACTGCCGCGCTCTGACCCACTCCTTTTTCCAGCTGTCCTTTGCTTCTGTGGTGTTGTCGCCGTTCTTCGTGTCGCTCGCTTCCGATTTGCCTTTCTCGCCCAAAGTGTAATGCGCCATTCCACCGAGATACCAGGCCTCGACACTCCCATCGTCATCCAGAACCAGTCTCTCGCATACGTCCACTGCTTTCTGTTGCAAGTCGCACTCAATCAACAACCTCGTGAGACTCACCCTGGACGGAAATGGAGGCACCCCGGGGTCCTCGGGCTCCAGGTCCGTCCACAGCGCCATGCTCCTCTCCAGCGCCGCCACCGCGTCGTCCCTCCTGCTCTGGCTGACCCTCACGTTCGCGACCGTCTGCCACGCGTCGGGCAGCTCAGGCGCCAGCATCGTGGCCTCGGTGATGAGCGCCTCGCACCGCGCCTCGGCGTCCTCCTCCCACGACAGGTCCGTCATGTACACCTCTGCGACAGCACACAGCGTCTCGGAAAGCTTGTGCTTCTTCTCCGTGGCCGCGGCCTCGATCTCCCGCTCCGCCGTGCCGCGGGCGCTGCCCTTTCGTCGCGCCTCGCCCGCGGCGTCCGTGAGCGCCTGGATCTGCGCCCGCAGGCACGCCGCCGCCCGCTCGAACCACGCCACCGAGTCCGCGCCGCCCTCCTCCGACAGCTGCGCCAGCCAGTTGAACTTCTCGGGCCCGCCGCCTAGGTCCTCGGCGAGCGAGCCGTCCTCGTCCAGCCGCGCCGCGTCGAGGAAGTGGGACCGCGCCGTGTCGATCTCGCCCAGCTCCACGTTGACCTCGCCCAGGAGCATGTGCGCCGCGCACGCGCGCGTGTCGTCGTTCTCGAGGGCCGCGTCGAGGGCCTGCCGCGCGGTGGCTACTGCGCCCGGCGCATCGCCCTGCTCGAGGAGCGCGGTCGCTTCGGCGAGTAATTGTTTTGCTGGTTTCGTGGATGCTGGTGTGGACTTTTTGGGGTGGCTTCGGTTCTTGGCTTTCGCCTTCTTCGATGGTCTCGTAGGCGCCATTTTGGACTGTAATTGATGCAAATATTGCAAATTGTCGAGAGTGACTGTAGTCACTTACCCGTAGTTTGGGAAACTTTTTTGGCTTCCAAGATCAAATCGGTGATAAGATAAGAACCCATCAGTCAGGGTACCCCTGCTCAGTAAACTTGACAGGGGAGCTCGAGGGCGAGCTTCACTTCCACTCTCATCCGGTTTGCTCTGCATTCTCACAGTGCCTCAAACAGTTACACACTTGGAGCCCCATGCAAAAGATTGGGCACTTGAAGCTTCTACTCATGAGGCTAATTTTGTGACTTCTAGATCCCTCAATTCACAGTCAGTCCCGACAATGTCCACCAGCCCCCCAGGCTGCACAGGTTCTGGCTTCAGTCCCCGTCTTTGACCTTGTCTAGCACCCTGAACACGGGGCTTGTTGTTGTATTTTCTAATTCTAGTGATACCAGTGTAGACACTTGAATCAATACCTAGGTTAAAGCTCAATGTGCTCCTCAAGTCAAGAGGGAGAGCTCTTCCTGACCCTTCAAACATCCCTACTGGCGTCTCCTAGGTCCAGAAGGACCTTGAACCCGTTAAAACGGTTCTTCTACCCATTTGTGTCCGCCGTGCGTGCGTAGTCAGCCCTTCCACCACCACTAAGAAGGCTTGAGGGCTTCCCAGCCTCCAACAGCGGCCCCATCGTCGCCCAGCAGATCCACGACAGGACTCCTGGCATTCAATGCGGGCTTCTTCGGGCCAGGTAAAGGGGCTGACCGACCTGTTGAGCTAGTCGGGGAAGGAGTGCCCGGTACCGGCTTCCTAGCTGGCACTGTCGGGGCGGCCCCCTTAGACAATCCAACCAGGCCTACAGCGCCAGGCGGAGCCCAGCCAGGGCCACCTGGCGCTGCAGAGGAAGTGCCCGCCCTACGAGGCGGTGGCATCGGCGGTTGCTCATGATTGCGATTGTAAGTCTCTCTTGCGGAAGCAGTGCGATGCAGACTCTCGCGTATGGCTGCGCGAGACACGTTTTGCACGCTGCTTGAGGGCCGTCGAGGCGGTATGGGTTTGGCTTTGGTTTCAGCAGAAGGCGAAGTTTCTGGATCTGTTCCAGTTGGCGAGGTGGAGAGCAGATGTGCTGGTTTCCTGGCAACCGGCGGCGGGCCTTTGGCTATCTTCTGAGACGGCACAGGGACCGTGGAAGCTGATCGAGGCGGCGGTGGCACCGGTGCCTGTTTCCTTGCTTGGTTGGTAACACCAGGTACAGGAGTCTGATTGGGCGGCGGAGGGAAAGTTGGTGTATGCGTCAATGGTTTCCTAGGCGGTGGCGGTAATGGTGGTGTTTCTAGCTTCTTGAATTGTAGTGAGTTTTGTTCTTCGTTGAGGGCCAGTCTTCCTACTCTGGCAGGCAGGGCTGATGGGTCGTAAGGAGGGGGCAGTTTCCTCTGTGGAGGAGTGCTTGAAACAGAAGAGGCCAGTAAAGTAGAATGGTTGATATGCTCGTATGGCGATGTAGATATGCTTGAAAAGGATGATAGTCTGGAATCGGCCCGCGGGACTGTGACCCAGTCGGGCTCCTCTGACGGTACAAACGGATTGGGTTGTCGATTGGGATTTAAAATCGTCGAGGTCGAACCGTCCATGCCTCTTGGAGGCGCGATTGAGGACTGCGCCAGTTTGCCGTTTTCTAACCACCATTTCTGGCGATCGGAGCTTGCGGGAGGCAGTCCGGGTTCTATAGCGTCGTAGCCAATGAGGTCCTCATCCTCCGTGTCCTCAGTATTGACGTTTGCGGTGGAGTCTCCCACTTCTGCCTTCCGTCGCAGGTAGATATCACGGCTGATTCTGTCTCTATGCGGCTCGTCGACGATATTGACAGTGCAGTCGAAAATGGCGTAGACAGGCCGATGGTCCGAGAATCTGAGGGGGGCGCAGTTGTACGCCAGCTGCCGGAGGTTAGGACCCTTGCGCAGGATGCGGTCTGTCCAGGCCGGGATGCGAGCTTTCTCAGACGAGTCGTACGTATCCGTTCCAATGTCGAATTTGTATGTAGGCATGAAGGTAATTCTCGCTTCTGAGTAGAAGGGAAACGATAGACCAGCCACCATTTGTAGGTTCAGCTGGTCATTCTCATATAGCCGCTCCAAGTCTCGCTTTTGTACCAGTTCCATGGCTCTCTCCCAGCCTAGCCCGACTCGATAATTGAAATCTCCAAGCCAGATGACAGTATCTATTCGTCCTTGTTAGCAGTATGATCTCCATTCTAACCAATTTGCCCGTCTTACCGTGATCGTCAATACTCCTATTCCGTTGGAAGCGTAATCCGTTGCTTATCGTGGAATAATCCTTGTTCCTTTCATCGTAGTTGGCGAAGCCGGCCGCCAAGTGTGCAGTGACAAAACATATTTGAGTGTTGGCGTAGTCCAGCCTGATAGCCACTGCACCTTTGTTGCCAGCCATGCCGGACATTCCCGTCTTCTTCACAGAGCCTTCGACGTTTTTGATGTTGGAGAGGACAGACTGTCTCACGAAGATGCACAATGCCGCACCGACAAGCTGTCCACTCCGCAAGACAACGTACTTCTCGCCGCCGATTTCTTGGGCTCGGGTGTTCAGAGTCGCGCGCACAGCCTGCTCCCATAGTTGTTTCCTAGTAGGGTCGCTGTTCATGATTTGCTGCGGGCTCAGCTCAACAATCTCCTGGAACCCAACTACAACAATCTCGGGCTGTGTATCGCCGATTTCTTCGGGGCACAGCCACGCAGACAGGTCCTCGTCAATGCCGTTGGTACGCCCATTGAGGTTGAATGTGCCAACCAAGCTGCGGCCGGTCAGTATATTGCCATAAGCATGAGTACAACCACGACTAACATTCTGATGTTCTCCGTGGACGAGAACTGCGCACTGCGCTTGTTGAGTTCGGCGTTGACGTAGTCATTGATGGGGTCGTAGAGCGAGACTGGAGACTGGCCCACGAGCCTGCCCAGTAGCATGTCAATGGTGTTTTGTCTTTGCTTGTCAGTGAAATTATTGATATATAATCTGGTCGCCGACTTCCGTGCATCAGCAATCGCGCCAGCCAAAGACATCTTTCCGTGACGGGTGAAGGAAGATTTCAGAGCTCCGGTGCCAGCGTAGATCCGTGATAGAGCGTCGCCATTATCAGCCCATAGGCTCGAGTGCCTCATCCAAAAGTCTGAGGAAGCGTACTCTTCACGATGGCCAAGGAATGACTCTACAGCCATTTGTGACACGAGCGTTTGGATCAAATTGGTGCGGTCCAGGCAATCAAGGCAATTTGTCCTGAAGACGCCTTCCTGTTGGAGGACAACCACATAACGTCCGTTGATGTGAGGAGTGCCATTCACAGTCTCGCCAGGGCTATCTGTCTCCTCAGCGAGGTAGTAAGCAAAGCCTTCTGCTGAGCCCTCAATGTATCGGCGTATTCCCCTAGCGGCCTCATAGCCCGTCGGCCCCTTGGTCTCAGCGTGAAAGTCGTATTCCGTCCCCGTCAGGAGCGCATGCTCATTGGAGTGCTTTTCACTGGCACGACTCAAAGGGCAGTGTAGTATACCATTGCGGTAGAGCTGGCTGAGTTCGACCTCGCCGGGCTTAGACTCGCTCAGCAGATTGACGACATGGACGGCGCCGTAATTGTGCTCCAGATCCTGGAAATGCTTATTGAAAGCTGGCTGGGTGCCGTCAGGCGATCTCGTTATGCTGATCTTCTGCTGGCCTGGTAATAGTCCGGCAGCCTGCTCCCAGAACACAGGCACGGAGCCGCGAACCTGCGCGTATGAGAATAAGACACCCGAGGGGCTCCAGTAGATCGTCTCGGTCTCTACGAAATTGGCCACATTTCCATCGTCGTCTATGCCTCTCGAGTTGAAGCGGGTTCCAGCTCGTCGACATGAAAGGCGTGATATTATAGTTAAATAGGACGGCATGCCCGACCTTGCGGGCTTCAAGGGCGCCACCAATTGGGGGATGTTCATCGTCAAACAAAACCCTCGTATGGCCGAGGTCAAAATTCGTGAAGCGTCGAGCGTTTCCCTTTCGTGAGGCATGAGCCGCGACCGGAACTGTACAAGAGGACTGATCATGTACGAATTCCAAAGGAATCCCTCGTCGAAGTTGTCGATATCGAAGGTATTCGCGTCCGCAGGCCTGTCCTGCAGCCGGTTCGTCAAGTCGAAATCGGTGCTGTAGTAAAAGCTCCCGTTGCTCAGAAGCTTCTGTACATCCACACAAGGGTGTTCGACACCCTCCCTCCTGTTGAGCGGCTGCCCGTACGTGGCCGCGGCGTCCGACATTTCAAGCTCGTATGGATCGATGGCGGAGAACACGTCGTCGTACTCGGAGGTGTTGAGGCCGTAGAACTCGACGGCCAGGATCCTTTCGATTGTCTCTCCCGGGCGCAAAGTCGATACGCGCGAGGCGTGCGTAATGACACAGAGGAAGACATCGCGGCCGACTGATATCAGCCCGAGTGTCCCGTATATCGGCCGCGGCGTCAGGGGTCGGTAGTCGCTGAGAGTTTTCCTAGTGACCTGGGTGAACTCGACCATGCACTTGGAGGCGAAGCTGTCGGTTGCGCTCATGCCTGTGCCGGCGCGGGGCCGAGCAGAAGGGATGGAGGAGAGAGAGCCATTGGCGATGGACTCGCTGGTGGTGGGGCTGTGGCGGAAGATGAGGGCATGGTCGTTGGAGACGATGGCAATGGCGCGGTGAGGGTATTCGCGGATCAGGAGCTGGCTCGACTTCTCAGGGGAGGGCGCCTGGCCGCTCCATAGGGCCGAGTTGGGATAGTTTGGATCCATGCCCGGTCGGCGGTGGGAATTGCTTTCGGATGGGATGCCGCCGCCAGTCTTCGAGACGGACAGGTTACGTTACGCCAGGGGGAAGCCACATGTCCTGGCCGAAGTGAGCGCCGTGGTCAGAGGAGGGCACGGCGAGGGGCGAGGGGGGGTCAGGGGTTCGAATTGGGTTTGGGTAGCCAGAGGTAAGAGGAATAGGCGAGCATTGCACGCTGGTTTGGCAGGCCAGACATGAAAATCTCAAAGCAACGACGGTGTCAGCTACAAGCGGCACTAGCGAAGTTGCAGATGCAGATTGCAGATGCACGTCCTGAGCTTCTGACAGGCTCATTGGCAGGACGGCCCAAACTGCCTGACTGCCCGACGGGCTGCTTGGACTACTCGTAGCGATGACGCCAGATCCAAGCGCTGTTCAGCCCTGTGGAGCCTGCTCCGAGCCTTGGGAGGGACAGGGGCAGGGCCAGTCTGCACTGGGGGGTCATCTGTGCGGCTCAAGACGTCCTCGAGGGTATGGCCAACTTGTGCGTATTCCCACAAGATGTAGACAACCACATCATATCTAGGAGGTTTCTA
Organism: Diaporthe sp. HANT25; assembly: GCA_013435955.1. Lineage (NCBI taxonomy): Eukaryota > Fungi > Ascomycota > Sordariomycetes > Diaporthales > Diaporthaceae > Diaporthe > Diaporthe sp. HANT25. The sequence continues at coordinate 2,460,907 of JACBFG010000013.1, read as the reverse complement.
CTGGCAATATTGCCATTCTTCAGAATTATTACAAACACCACATCTCCAGTGCTCACCCTCAAAGACAAATCCCCAAGACGACTGCCTAATTCACACATGGCCATGTACGAAGCAGTGTTGTTTTGCTGACCATTCATGGACTTAGTAAGCCCGGGGGATGTTGCTGGAATTCTGATCCGATTCTGCACATCCTGGCAGCAAATTGTGGCATTCTGTACAGCAGCATCTGGACCAGACACTATGCCACCATTGAGTGACACGGGGAAGGCTTGCCTGATGTAGGCGTGGTATTGATGCCCTCAGCCCATCAGCTGATGTGACGCCACCAGTCTGAATATACATAGCCAATGGAAAGTTCAGCTACACTCATGTCTTGCTAAAGGGATGTTGTCGTGGCAGTCATCAGTGTTGTATACGAAAGAGTGAGAAAGGAGTCAGCAAGCAATGACGCGTGCTGAGGAATCAAACGAAGTGATGGAGAAGTGAGCTTCAGATTTTATACGATAAGGGATATCATGCACGCCTTTGGCGGTATTCATCCTCTTCCTATCATGTTTGTTTTATGTAAATCATCACAAGCTCATGATTGTAGGAAGAGGAGAGTGAAAGGCTGCATTCAAAAATTGCTGGTAGAGTTTTCGAGTGCTCCCGGCTTAATTACGTAAGCACACATCGCGCCAATCAAACACCGCGAAATTAACAGGCATGATGCACCGTGGATCAGTAGCACCGGCTAGGAACAAGGGCCGCCCGGCGCAAACTCCTCAACCCGCAGGCGCATCTTCCCAGCTCTTCAAGCTTGCCGCTTTCTGCTCTCTGCATTCCGCCTTCCCCCCAACCCCCTTTTCTCTGGCCGGAACCATCAGCAACCCCTTGCGCCCTGCACAATCCCCGCGCATCCATCAGCCTTTCCAAGGCACATGGCAGTGAATATTGTCATCGGAAAACCCAATTAGCTCTGCATTCACGGCTCTCAGCGCAGCCTTCCGACACAACACCACGCCAGGATGGGTGACTTCACAAGCTATGGAGGCTCTGATGAGGAGAACGCCGAGATTCGAAAGCTCAATGCCGATGTTGTAAGTCGCAAGCCATCGCGAGCCATCTAGCACTGACCAATGTTCCATCAACTTTCCTAACCACGCACATCCTCACAGGAAGCCGACCCCGACAGCTTCGAGGCATGGGAGAAATTGGTGCGAGCGTGCGAAAGCCTCGAAGGCGGTCTCAACAGAAATTCCAGCCCTCAGGCCCTAGCAACACTGCGCGATGCCTACGACCGATTCCTCATCAAGTTCCCCCTCCTGTTCGGGTACTGGAAGAAGTATGCCGACCTCGAGTTCAACATCTCGGGCCCAGAGTCCGCCGAAATGGTCTACGAGCGAGGCTGCGCGAGCATCACCAACTCGGTCGACCTCTGGACCGACTATTGCTCCTTCAAGATGGAGACCACTCATGTCGCACATCTCGTGAGAGAGTAAGTTTACATGGCTGCTTTCCTTCCCCATAACCTTCCAGCCATCGACGCGTCCACCCGTAAGCGAGTCGTCGCAAATCAGCGGATCCCACCGAGATAAGATGACATTGACCGTATCGTCGGGCTCCGGTGAGAATTACCAAGAGCCACCACTTATCGCTGGGATCGCGTCTCACAGAATCTACCAGGCACTGTTGTTTTCACAGCCACACATCATCACCATGATTCGCTCTGAACTTCCCCCACGCTTCCCCCGTCGCACAGACGTTGAGCTGTTGTTCGATTAGTCGGGAGAAGGGTTTACTGTTGCCACATCAATCCCTTCTTGTATTTGCAATCCTGTCCATTCCTCCCTACCTGATCCTCCCCCCTGCCTTACCGGTTCCCGCCCACTGACCTGTGATAGACTCTTCGAAAGGGCTGCGACCTACGTGGGACTCGATTTCCTGGCGCATCCCTTCTGGGACAAGTATATCGAGTATGAGGAGCGGCAAGAAGCCCACGATAAGATCTATGCGATCCTCAAACGTGTCATCCACATCCCCATGCATCAGTACGCGCGGTACTACGAGCGATTTCGCACGCTGTCCCACTCGAGGCCCCTGGAAGAAGTGGTCGAGCCAGAGGTTCTGGCTCGTTTCCGAGCCGAGGTTGACGCTGAGGCGGCCCCATTCGGCGTGGTCAAGTCGGAACTCGAAATCGAACGCGACATAAGGGCAAAGGTCGATGCCATGTTCTATGATGTCTTCCAAACGACACAGTCCGAGACGACAAAGCGGTGGACGTACGAGTCGGAGATCAAGCGGCCGTACTTCCATGTTACGGAACTGGACCACTCCCAGCTTGCGAACTGGCGCAAGTATCTGGATTTTGAGGAGGCTGAAGGTGATCTCCCCCGGGTCACTGCACTGTATGAGAGGTGTTTGGTCACATGCGCCTTTTACGACGAATTCTGGTTCCGGTATGCTCGATGGATGCAGGCGGAACCCAACAAGGACGAAGAGGTCCGCAACATCTTCCTCCGCGCAGTTACGCTGTACGTTCCAATCAGCAGGCCCGGCATTAGGTTGCAGTTTGCCTACTTTGAGGAAACGTGTGGGCGCATCGATGTAGCCCGCGCCGTTCACGAGGCTATCTTGATGAAGATACCAAACTGTGTCGAGGCGATCATCTCATGGGCCAACCTGCAGAGGCGACAAAGCGGCCTCGATGCGGCCATTGATGTGTACAAGGCGCAGATCGACTCTCCAGGGGTTGACCTTTATACCAAGGCCGCCCTCGTCACGCAGTGGGCTCTGCTCTTGTGGAAGGTGAAGGGGTCGGTCGAGGAGGCGCGGACCGTCTTCCGCTCGAATGTGCAGTGGTACTCGGACAGCCGGGAGTTCTGGAACAAGTGGCTGGACTTTGAGCTCGAGCAGCCGACCAACACCGAGCTGGAAGAGGAGCATAGCAAGCGCATCGAACACGTCATTGACGAAATGCGAGCGCGGAGTCGCATGTCCGTGGCCACAAAGAAGCAGCTCTGCGGGAAGTATTTGAACTACCTTCAGCAGCGTGGTGGCAAGGACGCCATGAAGAAATTCCTGCTGATCGATCGCGAGATGTTCGGGTAAGTCAGATGGTCCCTTGGTACGCGTGAACATGAGCAAGAAACTAACAAGGCGGTTCTGTAGCCCTCTGTCCGTCTCCAAGGACAAGTTTGCGGCCAAGGACAACGGTGTGCCCTTGGGCGAGCTTGACGAGGCAACGCAGCAGAAGGCCGAGGCACACTACTTCAGCTTTTACGAACTTCACGTCGACGCGGACCCGAAAGCGAATGGCCCCGCTGATTTCCACTGAGTCCGATACCCCTTTTCGCCTTTCCAAACATGATGAAATTTTTATTCTTTCGACGACCAAAAAAGATCAAAAGAGCTACTGCATTCTCGGCGCTCTGTCCTGTACACTAAGGGTTCTCTTGGGGCTGAGTTGGATGTTGGTGGGCTTCGCTTGCTTGTCAAAGTATAGGTCGGTGCACTGTGCAGTATCTTTTTATCGAGCAGGAAGCGTGGGACGAAGGCGAGGCATGGAGAAGAGCAAATGACTAAGTAATACATGCCATGCTTCCCAATGTTGCTCGCGCTCATCCCTTGGTATAAAATTATATAACACCAAGTCTGTGTCGAGTCTCACCGCACGCCAATTGTGATATCTGTGGAGCAGGCTAGGGCCCCTTGCTGTGTAATGGGCCATGCCATCAATAAGTTTCACCGACACAGACGATATCACAAATCTAGCAGGGAAAGGAGGGATAAAAATGTGGGCTCTGAATTGAGACAACAAGGCTGCGAAATGCAGTCGGCTGAGTCACTCAAAGCTTGTTGTAAGACGCCTCAACGGACGGGATTTGGTCGGCTCTGCTGGGTGACGCAGGGGATGAAAACTTTTGCGTAATGAATGATTCCAAATACCTGAAAATAACAACACAGAAAGGACATAGCGTGCTCCTGTGTCATCTAGCATGCCCTGCCTGGCCAAGGAGATAGGCAGAAAGCGTGTCCTTGGCTGGATTAGTTCTATAAAATTTACTTGGGCAGCCGAGGAGTCGATTACCAAGCATGTCAACCGAAATCGGCGCGTCCCTGGGCCGCGTCTTCCCACGTTGCCTTGGGTTCCGCGGCGCCAGCACTCTACACGTAGTCAAGTGACATGCTCTTGCCACAGAAACATACAGGTACATTGGACAAGGGTGACATGTGGGAATCCTTGTACTCTCCTTTTCTCTTCCTTTTTCGGCGATTTTGCACAATCTCAGACCGGCAAGCAATTGCTGTCTGCTGAGCCGACTTTGTGCTCTGACAGGGTGCAGCAAACAGCCAGGCATATGTAACCTACTGTACGTAGGTAGCTTCCGAGGAGAAACGCCGTCTCTTCTAAAGTTCCTCAGCGACCGTTTACGTACAGTATACTCCGTCTGACGTTTTGGACGGGCAGGACCCATCTATCTGCCCGTCGTGCAGCCCCGTGCGGGAGCGTCCACTTTTTTTCCCACGCGAAAGCCACCCACCCAGCAGACAAGGCCCTCTTGTCTTCTTGAACCCCAGGGATCCGACTCAGGGCCCGGTCCGGTGGGCCCATTCTACGTCTTACACAACGGCGGTGGCCAATGGCGCCTCTTCCATTACTCTGCCCGGCAGCCATGGCCCGAGGTCTGACGCTCTATCCCTCTCTCTCTCCTTCTGTGTGGCCTGGGCAGGCCCGGGCCTGGAATGGGAAGTAGCTCGCCGTTCGGAGAGACAAGAGGGCAGGGAGCAGGAGGCGTGGCTTCGGCGACCCGTCGCTTCCCACACTAGGTAGGAACCCGGGAGCTGCCAGGTAGGTGCGTAGATACAGTACGGTTACATATCTACACGCTGTCTCTGATTTATCTTCTCCGGAATACCCTCGGGCTTTGCTGTATGACTCTTTTCTTCTCGCCCCAACTCTTTGCACAGCTGAACTCCTGTCCCTCTGTTGTTTTAAAGCAGGCCCCCCTTCCCTAGACTGCACTCTAGCTCCATAGAGGTAAGCTGATCCTGATCTTTTCCTTCGACGTTTCGTTTGCCCCAATCACATTGGGAAAGCTTCATCGCCATTTCTAACAATCCCTCTTCACAACCAAACAGATGGCTTCCACAACTCGCCAATTTGCCCGCACTGCGGTGCGGACCACAACCCGGAGCACCTTCGCAACAGCTGTTCCACGCACATTCCGCCAGAGCGGTCGTCGTTTCTACTCTTCTGAGCCTCCCAAGTCCTCATCCAACCCCCTCCTCTGGGCTGCCGGTGCCGCCGCAGCTGGTGGCGCCGGGTATTACTTCTGGAGCCAGAACAGCGCCCCCGCCACACCCAAGGTCTTCAACCCCACCAAGGAGGATTACCAGAAGGTGTACAACGAGGTGGCCGCGAGGCTCGAGGAGAAAGACGACTACGACGACGGGTCGTACGGCCCAGTCCTCGTGCGATTGGCCTGGCATGCGAGCGGTACCTATGATAAGGAGACCGGCACTGGTGGTAGCAATGGCGCCACGATGAGGTTCGCTCCTGAGGGCGACCACGGAGCCAATGCTGGATTGAAGCACGCCCGAGACTTCCTTGAGCCTGTGAAGGGTAGGTAGCCCTGTCCTCTGACGGTCTTGCTCCAAAGTGACTAACAAGCGTCCACAGCCAAGTTCCCCTGGATCACCTATTCCGATCTCTGGATTCTGGCTGGAGTGTGTGCCATCCAAGAGATGCTGGGCCCTAAGATTCCCTACAGGCCTGGCCGTTCCGACAAGGACATTGCCGCCTGCACTCCTGACGGACGTCTGCCGGACGCATCCAAGACCCAGGATCATCTCCGAAACATCTTCTACCGGATGGGCTTCAACGACCAGGAGATTGTTGCTCTCTCCGGGGCGCATGCCCTCGGCCGGTGCCACACCGACCGCAGTGGCTTCGACGGACCTTGGACCTTCTCTCCCACGGTGCTGACAAACGATTACTACAAGTTCCTCGTCGACACCAAGTGGGAGTACAAGAAGTGGGATGGCCCACGCCAGTTCGTCGACAAGGACACCAAGTCCCTCATGATGCTTCCTTCCGACATGGCTCTTGTGCAGGACAAGAAGTTCATGCCGTATGTGCAGAAGTATGCCAAGGACAACGATGCTTTCTTCAAGGACTTCAGGGACGTCGTCGTCAGGCTGTTCGAGCTCGGGGTGCCGTTCGCCCAGGGTACCGAGAACCAGCGCTGGGAGTTCAAGACAACGCAGGAGTAGAAGCGAAGAACGGACTTAGACGGCGTGGGATAGGCACGTCCCCGACAGGTTCCATGCGAAGCGATAGAGTCATCTGAACGTTAGATTAGAGCGAATGTTTGGTAGAATAGAGCAGGACACAGGTGGCAAGGAGAATTTCGAATTCCCCATCTGCTGTCCTCATCTGGTTGTTTTGAGGTCCCCTCTGGGTACCCAACTGTATAGTAGGCAAATTCAATGTCGATTTCACACAACGAGCCGAGGCCGACGGCACATCTGTTGCCGATGTCGGGTGGGCAGTCAGCGACGTAATCGCGAGGTGGACCCTCCACCGTCAACGGTCCGGAGAAGAAGGAGTTGCCGTCTAATTAAGAATGGAGGCTCATCCCACCCCCTCCCCCATCCCATTGAAACGCCTTGCCCTGTCCCACGCAGTAGCGCGTACCGCCAGTCCCAGGTGTTGGTTGGCATCCTCGTTCCCCGCACTTCCCCGTGCGCTCCCCCAGGGCCCTTGACGAGGTCCGGCACTGCCCTGCCCCCCTTCCAGAAGATCCGGAGTCTTGGAACCTGGGGAAGATCTTCTCAGGGATCATCTTGGTCTTGCCCTAGATCCCCACGGCATTTCCCACGACGATCTTGCTTCGAGTACGGCCCGGCCCATCGGAACTAGTCATGGTTGGACAGTGACACGATCCTCTGGGCTCGGTGTTGAAATCCCCCGTGCTGCGGTCACTGCGGCTGTCGTGTGCACAAGTCTACTCAGGGTCACCTGGACTGTAGCCTTGTTTCTTCGATATTTTGTGCTGTTGGTGAAGAACCCTGATCGAGTAACTATTCCCGCCCTGTTTATCTCCGACGGCTGGATCTTGGCCAGCCAAGGTGGCAAAGTCCAATTGAGGGGGCAGGGGGTCAACTGTGTGTCTATGGGGAAGGAGAGTGGAGGAAGAGGAGTCGCTGTCGAGTCTGAGGACGCTAATCCGTCACCGAAAAAAAATGACTCCTCACTCCAAATGCGGAAGCTATGATTTGTTTCTTGGTGGTCTCATCTACCAACCAAGCCGGCAGTCCCGGGGAGGCTTCGTACGCATTCAAGCAGTCATGGTCGGCAGCGTTGCCGGGAGCTTGGCTGAGCAACCTAAAGCCATGAGTCTTCTGCTTTTCCCAATGCTCATGCCTTGTGGCAGTACCGAGTCCACTTCGTGATGCTGATTATCCGAGCGCCCCACCCTCCCATTCCTTCTGGTAGAACTCTTGTCAACTTCTGATTTTCAGTATATTTGTCAGCACACTTCAGGGAATACTACAGCCAAGATTTACTTGAATTTCTGTCATTGTCTCTAGACGGTGCATGTCCCGGAGACAGACAAAATCCCGAAACGTGGAGAATTGAATCTGGAGATTCAGCACTTGGTCACGGAAAAGTATTGGCTTGACCAAGATTTAGAAAATTGTAATGGAGAAGACATCCAGCAGGAGTGTCGTTTCCAAATTGGTTTGGGTATCTATATCGTCTTCTACTTGGTCATAGGCTCGCCCCGCTCTACCGGCTCAAGCTCCACCGCGTAAGTGCAGTCCATCCTGATGCCCTCCGCAGGCTGCGACCCCTCCGGTTTCTTCCAAGGCGATAGCGGCACCTCATCCGAATCACCATCATTCAGCTGCTCCCACTCGCCGCCTGGGCTACCGCCCTTGGCCTGGACGGTGGTCAGGTTGACGCCACGGTCGGCGGCGCTGCCAAACATTCCCCTCTGCTTGCGGGAGGACCCGCCTCCGCCACCGCCGATCGTGATGATCCCCGAGCCGGTACCTTGTGGGTTGGAGCTCTTGTCTTCTGAGGTCTCCTTCTTGATGATGCGCATGTGGAGGCGCCTTATTGCGGGTAGGCATGAGGCGACGCAGCCGACTCCGGTTTCTATGTTGGAGAATAGAACGATGAAGCCGACATAGTCTGAAGAGTATGTTGTTAGATGACATAATACAATTGGTCCACAAAAGGACTTGCTACAAGTGGACTTGCTGCTCGACTTACATTTTAGATCATCTTCTGGCTGCTCATACCGAGAAATGAAGGGAGCGCGGGCTATAGTGCTGATGGAAGCCCTGTTGGGAAGACAGGATGTTAGCAAGGCGTGGGAATGAAACGCATTTTAAGCCTCGGCTGGCCTTTTCACGAATTCGTAACTTAAAGAAGAATTGTTCGAAAGATGTATAGAACGTAGGCTTACATAGACGCAACAGACATCAGAGCAAAAACCTCAAGCTTAGCCTGAGATTTCATCTGTGTCTTCCAAAGGAGCACACCAGGAAGCATCGCACATCCAATGTCCGTGATGATCGTCGTCACCGTAGCTGTATGACTCAAGCCGATCATAGCAGCGATACTTCCGCAGCGCGCCTTGCCCTCCAGTACGAGATGGGTCTCCCAGTTGGCCTCGACCGGGGAGCAATAAAGTAGTACGCCGATAAAGGTGACGAAGAAAGAGGCCCACACAAGACTGAGGAGGAAGATCAAAGTCATGCGCATGCCGCGACGGACGCTGGCGATTCTCCATATCATCATGCAGATTGAGGATTTGAGAAGTGCCAGTCCGATGACGTATATCAAGATCCAGATCGTGTACCACTTCATCGCCTGTGTCTGCATCCACGCATTGAGGCGGGCGTTGACTGTGCCCACTCCTACGGTGGCGGCATGGATGGCGATCGCTGTGTCTGGAATATAGAATATCTATGATGTTGTTAGGGATGCTCAAGTTCACGTTGAATGCCGAAGACACAATGATGTTGATCAGCCCTCACTTGTGCTTCATGACTATTTCAATTGGCTAAAATGACACAGAATTGCAGGAAAGTAGGGTTACTTACCAGGCTTCCTAGCAGTAGGTAGTCATCTATAGACATTACATTCTCTGTGACCCTCACGTATATGCGGGCAGCCACTGCCAAGAGGGAAAAGAACAGAAAGATTGGAGAAACAACAACAATTGCCAAAGCTACTCCTTCGGGTTGGATGACTCGGGCGGCTGGATCCACGGAGCCTGCCATGGCCCAAGAGAAGTCTTGAAATGGGGGAGGATCTGCTAGTCAAGAAAGATGAGCAAAATGAGTCCAGAAAGACTTATAGGATCACGATAGGAGACATCGCGGAGTCTACCTCCGTAGAACCGTAGAAACATGCCGCATTCCAATGGGTCTTCATATGGCAGCGAGGTCGAGGGATCACGACCCTGGCGCATGCAATGTCGCTGGCGACTTTCTCCTGAAGTTAGGCCACCGTCACATGTGTTATGTACTTTGTCTCCAACAGAGGCTCAGAAGGCCTGGGCTTGCAAGGAACACCGGAAGCTCCATATTTCGTAGCCCACTGTGACAGGGCCGGCTAGAATGTCAGGCAGGGTGCATCGCTCCGAAAGGATTTTTCGAATCAAGTTTCCCATTGTGATCATCTCATTTGAGAATCAATGCTAACTGAATGCCTACACCACACGCTACGGGTCTATCAAGTTGTGCCCAGGGTACAAATAACGCTTGGGATAGAATGAGCAAGTAGAGTGGCCTATGTTCGACAAGGCACAAAGGATCTTGGGTCTCACAGGCGTCTTCTCACATTTTACCATCTAACAACAGCATATAAAAATTGTGGTCCGATTCTTTCTATTTCACTGTTGGTGTTTGTGACTGTTCACATGCAGCTCTGCCTATACCCACTCGGGGCAGAAACCCGGTGGTTCTCCTTCGCCAACAGGCCGCAGGCCCCCGTACTGTAGCAGAAGGTCCCGCACGTATCCACCGGGGAATCTCCCCTGGCTCTCTCTGAACCAACGGGCACGGAAAACTCTCAAATCAGACTTGGAGAAGCCAAAGCACACGGCAGACGTGTGGAGCGGGTTTCAAGAGCGAAGACTGTCAATGGAACTGATCTCCATGCCCATAATAGCCACCGAGAAACAACCGCGGCATCTCCATCAAAGGATTCAAGACCCACATGCTGCATGAAAGTCTCAGAAGATCTTATGAACTCGATAAAGACTTTGTCATACCCAAACAAGACGCGAATTGTGCAGTGATACGTCACCTTTCGTCTGTCTCCGTCAATTAACCCTCCTTGTTCGGACCTCGAGGCAAAGGATTCGATCTCTCCTCATGGCTACCATCCGAGAGACCAGGGTGCAGCCACATGGTAATGAGCAAGATGAGGTAGTTCAACTGGCAGACCTGGACATCATCGAGCCGAAGCTCTACGTGCATATGATCGAGGTCTTTTCCCTAAAGCTCGATGCGGTCAAGCAACAGATTATCGACAACCTTACTGAAGGTCTCTCCCGGACCCTTGCCGAGTACCCAATCTTGGTGGGCTCGCTACATTTTGACAATGAAGCCAAGAGAATCGTTGTGAAGAGGACACGAGACTCCTCTGTGGCGTTAGCTATCAAGGAGCCCGGGCCAGATGGCACGAGCGATGTCGACTCCTTCAAAACCCTTGACAAGCATGACTTTCCGGTCCATCTACTTGATGCGAGCAAGGTACTACCGTCTTCGGTGGTCGGGACATTTCCTGTCCCGGCACAGGATATCTCGACAGACGGCCCAGCAACCTGTGCCTTCCAAGTCACCTTCATCGAGGGAGGTATCATCCTGGCACTGGCCGTTACCCACCAGGTTTGCGACGGCATGGGCTGTGAGACCCTGCTGACAAGATGGTCACGCAACTCCTATGCCGTCTTCAACGGCAAAGCAGACAGCACCATCGACACAGCGGCGATGCCAGACCGGACCATCCTGAGCCTCAGCGGCAAGCCCGCCGCCTCACCAGAGGAGCTGAAGAAGCTCGGCGACAAGTTCCCCACGTACAAGGCCCGCGACGGGCCCCCGGCGCCACCGCCAGCAGACTTCAAGATGCCAGTCGTCAAGACGAGGATATGGCACGTCCCAAGCAGCAAGCTGAAGGAGCTCAAGGCCCTCGCCAGCGCCCCCGCGCCGGGCGGCGGTTCGGGCTGGGTGTCGACGTACGACGCGCTCCTCGCCATCCTGTGGCGCGCCATCGTGCGAGCCAAGCAGCCGCTCATCAAGCCCGAGCCCACAGCCCCGTCCAAGGCGATCCACGCCGTCAACGCGCGGGGGCGCGCCGACCCTCCCATCCCGGACAACTACATTGGCGTCGGCGTCACGCTGCCGCAGTCGCCCGAGCTGACCGTCGCGGACGTCCTCTCGCCGGACCTAGTCTCGGCACTTCCCCTACTCGCGCGCACGGTGCGCGCCGCCACGGACCAGGTGACGCCGGAGTACGTGGCCGACCTCATCAGGTACGCGGGCTCGAGCCCGGACTTGCGTTGGGTCGAGCTGGACATGCACTGGGTGCTGGGGCTGGACTGCATGGCCTTCGACTGGCACACGATGAGGTCGTACGAGGTGCACGACTTCGGATTCGGGAGGCCCGCGGCGCTGAGGTGGCCGCACCCGCAGTTCGAGGGCTTCTTCTTTGTGCTGCCGACGAGGACGACCAAGGGCAACCCGGACGAGGGCCTGGAGATCTGTCTCGGGCTGGAGGAGAGCTGTTACCCGAGGCTTCAGACGGACGAGGAGTTCCTCCGGTTTGCTGAGGAGAGGGGAAAGGATGTCTGAAAGAAGCGAACCAGTATGCGGTACATCTATCTAATTTAGTTTAGCTGATACTGGCACACGAAGACATCTATCCGCGCATGCCATGTTGTTTGCAACGAACACGAATAATCAAGTATACGCTATTGGTTAATAATTAATGCGAGGTCCGCTTCGATGCACAAGTGAATTCCGGAAAGCGCAGTCAATTCTTAGCAACGCTATGTCTGCAAGTGACGTTACCTCCTTGGTGTGGCCATGCTGTCAGCAATCGTGGCTGCTTAAAGTTAGTAGGGCCGGGGATGACTCTGCTCATCTGTTTGGAAACGGCCCCAGCCGAGGGGCCTTGAAGACTTGGTCATCCTCCTTCAGCGGTCGTGCTTCGATGTTGTCGGATTCTACGACTCATCACACGAACTTGTGCAGGTTACCATTTTGCTCCGTCTCCTCAGAAAGGCTTCCCGAGAGTCAGGGCCGCAGGACGAGATGCCACACAAGCCAGAGCGTGAGTGGACAGTTCAAATATTGCGGCTCAGGAGACAAGTGTATTGACCTGGGCCATATAGCAAGCGAACCGCGGGCCCCGAATGCACACTATATCCTCCCTTTCAATCAGAGGCTTGATAAATATGCCGTCTTGATCAGCGGAGACGAGGACCCTTATACCGGTCGGGACAGGATCCTGCTCGCGACCCGGTTGGCTTCGGGGCCCGCAAGCCGCACCGATGGTAGAGCTCCTTCAGTGCCTTCAACGAAGCGGAGAGTGCGGGCGAAGCAACCAGCTGGGATGACGGGCGTCCAGCTGATGGACGCACATCCGTCCTGGCATCGCAGAGCGCGTACGTTGGAGTACCATGTGAAGTACGCGCACGGCTTCATGTTCGTCTTCAACATGTCATCCTGGGAGACGCTCGAGCTGGCAAGAGAAATGTTCGAGGCCGTGATGCATACAGCTGTAGCCTTGGGCCTGACTTGTAGCGGAGGCGGGCTAGGCTCTTTACCGGTAGTCCTTGTTGGGAATGTAGACGAGAAGCTGTGCCGGCGGGAGGACGATCCAAGAGCGCAAGATGCAGCCACCATAACGTCTGTGAGAGCAGAGGCTGTAATGCTTGCGGAGCGCTGGGGTTGCAGGTTCTTTGAGGCAGACACTGGCAGCGATGCGGCTTTGAGTGAAGGTGCCGACGAGGTTGTTCTGACGATGATGCAGGGACTCGAAGAAGCCAACCGTACTCGACGGTCTGGTATTGGCTATGAATTCAGCGAGGTGAAGGCTCCACAGCGGCTGCTCGTCCGAAGGACTATGAGTCGCATTCTGCCTGGCGCCTTGTTGAAGGTATTCGCTAAGTGAAGACACGGGAATTATTTCCAAGGAAAGATGTGGTGTAGGCCGAAGCGGCCCATGCTACCAGAACCAGAATAGTTCACATGGACTTGGTTTTGCACCGAAAAGTAAACGACATTTGCTTTCCCTCAATCAGTTGGGCTTACTTGGCGGCCGACTTCCCTTGCATGGAGTTTGAGAGAAGAAATCGAGAGGTTTGGCATGTATTCAAGGAATGGAACACCGTTACACCGAAGTTACGCTGCAAAAGTTGCGAGGTCCCTCCTCTCTTCCAAGTTTCTGATTCTCGTTGACTCTCGAAGGGGAAAAGACTTCTTCCATCGTGGAGACTCTCAAGATAAACGTGAAATCCTTTGGCAGTGCTTGGCCGCATGTTTGTCTTCATGACTTGTAGAGAGCTGCAGTGGGCCACTGAGCTTCATGTGGGCCCCCAGCTCAAGTACTTATGTAATCAAACAAGTTTGACGTCAGTCTGCGCAATTGAAGATCGACTTCATCAGCAATTCTTTCCCCTTTGCCCTTACGGTTGAGTCGATTCGACCCGGGGACGGAAATGGCGTCTACAAGAATACCAGCGCTGCGAAACCTGTTCGGCTGCCAACTGCGCTCCCTGCGCGCCTCCAACCAGCGCCGCTGGGCACAGGTCCACGATGTGCGATTCCTCGCGACCACACAGGCGTCCCGCAACGTCCTCGAGAAGTACCGTGATAAGCTCGACGCAAAGGCCCGCGAGGAGGGCCATGCCGACATTCAGGACCTGAAGAAGGCGTACGCAGACAAGATACAAGAGATTCGAAAGAAGGATGCCACAATACCAGGCATCCCTCCCCTGGATGAGCCACCAGCTCCCAGCGACGCCGCCAGCGCCGACTCTACCACCACCACCACCACACCTCCTCCTCCCCCCCGGGGCCAATTAACGCCCGAGGCCGCCGCGGCCCACGCGCAACAGACAGCACAGCCCACAAGCTACCCCAACAACTCAGGCGTCAAGACGCTCGACCAGATCCTGGACCTCCCCAAGGCGCGCGAGCTGCCGGTGCCGGAGCTGACGGCGATCTGGCGGCTGCGGCACGCGAGCAGCCCGCAGGCGCTGTGCGCGGTGGTGCCGCAGCACACGTACGAGGCAATGGAGGCCGAGGCGCGGCGCCACCCGCAGTTCGTGCTGCCGCTGCCGCACCCGGAGCAGGGGGCCGAGATGCACTTCCTGCAGTGGACGTTCGACCCGGCCACGCGCACGAGCACGGTGCTCTTCACGCAGCTGGCCGAGTACAAGGCCCGCGGGGAGTTCGCGGTGCCGCACACCACCGTCACGCACCACCTCGACCTCGTCGCCGACAAGCGCGTCGTGCTCATGCAGGGCACCGTCGTGTCCGACCGCGGGGTCAAGCCCGACGACGCCAGGTGGCTTGTCATGTGCCTTCAGCGGTTTTATGGCGGGTGGGACGGGGAGAAGAATGATGCGGTGGGGAAGGAGAGGGCTGAGGAGAGGAAGAAGCTGCTCGAGTGGTTCGGCAAGGGCGACTCTAGGTTCAGTGTTGAGAAGTTGCTGGAGGAGGCGGAGAGGTTTGCCTGATGTAATGGGAGCCATTTGAACTCATTCCCCGGTGTGACTGGGTGTGCAATAGTAGACGGGTTACTCGCAACCGACACATATCAAGTAATAGAGCTTGAGTGCTGTACAATACACGGGAATAGTTACCAAACCAGTGTCCATCAACGCCACCAAGCTGACGAAGCCTATCTTTTCCCAGAGATTAAAAGGTACACCAGCGGAGGATGAACGGATTTCCCGTCTTTGGAACCGCAGCCCAACCGTTCTAATCTATAAGACATACCTCACAACTTCGGACCAGCCTGCCTCTCATCCTGCTTGATCTTATCCCGCAGCACCCTCCTCAGTATCTTTCCACTCGGAGACTTGGGCACCACATCGATGAAATAAACACCGCCACGGAGCCGCTTGTGAGGAGCCGTCTTGGCAGACATCCAGTCGGCGATCTCCTTCGCCTTGGCGGCGTCCTGCGTGACGCCGGCCTTGAGCGTCACGTAGGCCCGCGGCAGCTCCGTCGCCTGAGCCGGGTCGTACATGCCGATGACGCAGGCGTCGGCGACGTCCGGGTGGCCTACTACCAGGCCCTCCAGCTCGGCGGGCGCGACCTGGAAGCCCTCTGGCGGAACGGCGTGTTAGTTCGTCTCTTGCTGCCCAGCTGGTGGTGCTTGAGGATGGGAGCGAGGGAGGTGCGCTTACTATATTTGATCAGTTCCTTTAGCCGATCCACGCAGTAGTAGTTGCCGTATTTGTCCATCTTGAAAACATCGCCTGTCTTGAGCCAGCCGTCTGTGGAGAATGCGTCTTTTGTCTTTTCTTCGTTGTTCAAATAACCCCCGAATACGTTGGGGCCCTTAAGCCAGAGTTCGCCTGGCTATATTTATCGTATATTTGCGTCAGCGTACCGGTTACGCGAATTTGAGATTGAGAGAGCCCGGCCACATACCTCACCCAGTGCCACCTCATTACCCTCCGTGTCAACGATCTTCGACTCCATGTTGGGCACCAGCTTGCCAACGGAGGTCATGAACTTGGCCCACTCGTCAGGCGGCTGGACATGGGAGACGGGGCTGGCCTCGGACAGCCCGTAGCCCTGTTTCACGGGCACCTTGAGGCGCTTCCAGACCATCTCGATCAGGTCGCTGGTGATGGGCGCCGCGCCGCAGTGGAGGATTTTCAGGGACGTCAGATCGTACTTGTCCACCACTGCTTCCTTGCTGAGGGCTAGGACCACTGGTGGCGGGATGTAGGCGAATGTGAGTTTGAAGTCCTGGATGACTTGACAGGCCTTCTCCAGGTCGAACCGCGAGAGGACTACTAATTGCCACCCGGAGTACATGCTCATGAAAACATTATTCACAAGACCCTGTCGAGTTTGGTCAGCCCAGGTAGTAATTTGAGGGCTCACTTCCCTTGACACTCAAGCTGTGAACGTACGTATATGTGGAAGAAAGGGATTACACCCAGCAAGCGATCACCCCTGTCTCCAGGTCCGCCGTACGGCTTCAGGAAGAGCCCCTCCATAGGCTCCATCTGGAGCAGGTTGGAGATGACATTGTAGTGCGTCAGACACACGCCCTTGGGGAGGCCCGTCGTCCCGGAGCTGTAGACGAGGAAGGCCAGGTCCTTCTTGGGGTTCACCTTGGTCTTCGCGTAGCGACTGTAGTACGCCGTGGACTTGATACTGCTCCAGTGCCTCACCTTCCCTTCCGGGTCGCCCTCCTCGCCCAGCAGGATGATCCTGTCCTCAGGAATACCCGCGCGGGCGGCTGCCTGCTTCGCCGTGGGGAGGAAGGGCAGCTGAGTGACGAGGGCCCTGGCGCCGCTGTTCTTGAGCTGGAAGGTGAGCTCGTCGAGGGTGTAGAGCGGGTTGGCGGGCGAGGCGCACCCGCCGGCCCACAGCACGCCGCAAGTAAGGGCGGGTGTGTCGACGTCGTTGGGGGTGTAGAAGGCGAGGACGTCGCCGCGCTTCCACTGCCAGAGGGCCTTGAGCCCCTTGCCGAACTCGGTGGCGGCGTTGCGCAGCTGGGCGAGGGTGTACGAGCGCGAGGGGCGCTCGCCGTCGGTGAGCAGCTCCTTGGTGTCCGGGAAGGGCCGTGAGGGCCGCGAGAACAGGAGGGTGAAGATGTCAACGTCCGGGATGGAGACGTCTGTGTATAGGGATTTGTGAGGCATGTTGGCGGCACGAGGGTTCTGTCATTGGGGGAGGAAAGTGATGATGGAATCGACAATGTCTATTGTTCGTAAGGAATGGGCAATATAGATCGGCGCTTGGAGGCCGAAGCCGACGCCTCGGCATCGTTGAGATACTAGATGATGGGCGGGGTTTGCCGGCGCGGTAAGCTACGGCATAGGCACGATGCCAACCCCAACGGCTGCCGATCCTGGAACTTACGGCCATCTCACAGCAGGTTGAGTTCAGCGGAGACAGAGAGAGAAAGACGAATCTTGGAATTGATTCTCGGCTGCAGTGCCAATTGACGGTTCTTCTTGCAAGAAGACAAGTCGTGATGGCATCGTCTTGTCGACTTACACAAGACATGTTTATTTATTGCACAAACAATGTTCCAACGTGCAGGCCGTCCTCGGCATGACGTCGCTGATCCCGGGAGTGCATATTGTACCACGGCAAGCACCTGGCCGGTTCGCACGTAGGCTCGGTAGGATCTCCAAAACTGCGGGGTAAGAAGAGCAGATTGACTTGGTCGATGCAGGAACGTTAACCTGGTATAAGTGACAAACATGCTCGGCAAGAGCCATTCCCGTTTTCAGTACACCACATGAATAATAGACTAGCCAGCAAAGCCATAAGTCTATAAGTGGATAGTGCCTTGAGTGCCTGTCCTGTTGCGAGATTGGCCATGCGTGTAAGATGATTGGACCGTCTCATGCCTTCGGTCCCCACCAGCAGGCCGACGGCTCCTGTTGCAGTCTGTTCATCTTCCATCCCAAGAAGTAGTCATACCCGGCAGAAGTCCGGCCTTTGGATTGGAGGAAAAAAAGATGCGATGTGCGGGCCGCATTCTCGTCCCAGGTTGCCACCAGTGATGAGGCTCAAGTCGTGGTGGGCGTGCCCTGTAACCTTAAACCCAAGCTTGACTCCCTGACACACAGACGTTCAGGGGTACTAGTAGGGGTTTGTCAAGATGCTCCTGGCCCGAAATGCTTTCTTCGTCCCGTCATCATGTCCGTTGACCGCCAGGCTCTTTTATTCTTGCAGCGCAAATGGCGAAATATTAATAAATGGCCGCTGCATGTAATTTCCAATTCATGGTCATGCGCCGACGGCAATGATAGTGGGAAAGGGGTCACGGAAAAGCGAACAGCCTCACACGTCGCAGCAGCCACCAAGAGCCCCACACCTCAAACAGTCCCAGAGGGCCAACCTTGTCGCTGCCGCCCTCTTCTGAGTGGGTGAGCCGGGTAACAACCCTACCATCCGACCTTCACCCCAGCATCCCGGCAGAGATCACACATCAAGTGCGACACCAACGAGACGACCGACCAACTCAGACGACCGCCCTTCGGCGCACCCGCCCTGGTCCCAACTGCCAACAACCCGCCAACATCAGGCCAAGATGTGCCTGCCGATCATTGGAGCTTGTCGGAGCTTGTCTGGTCTTGACTTTTCCTGGGCACCCGCCCTAGAGAAACGGATCCTCATTGGATCCGTGGTACTGGTCGTCGATCTGCGAACACGCGAGAACACCATCGGCTCGCTTTTCAACCAAACCCTTCATACCATGCCCATGCACCTCGTTCCTGCCTCACCAGGAGGAATCCCTACCGAGGGGTCCATCCCGCCCTGTCTCGTCATGGAGCGCCTGCTGGACGAACGACTCCCAATCGCACCATAATTGCCGGTTTGGGACTGGCGAGGCTCCCCTTCGTCTCTTTCGTGCTCGGTAACGAACCGGCTGCATTATCGCGGCTCTGCCAGAGTGGATGTCAGATTCTTGGCGATGTTTTCGACTTGATGCATAGGGCAATTCCTGAGGAGCGTCTCTGCGCCCCCTTCTGCCCCCCTCCCCCGTACCACCCCGGTGTCGAGCTCGGAAATAGTCTCGAGAGTTTGAGAAACTAGCTCGCCAAGACTGCTTGACTTTCTTTCGACGACGGCGCTTGACAGGCTTCGCGAACGACTATAAGATCTTCGTCTCATCCGGCGGTACTACAGAAGATCTCACTCCCCACAACACTCACTCATCCAAACAACTTCCCAACCGTTCATCCCATTCTCTTTCCTTCAACACAGCTGTGCTGTTTAATTTTGCCTGTTCGATATTCACTCGTTAATCGTCGTCTCTCACAACAAGACCACCTTCTTTCAAACCAACCAACCAACCAGCCAACATGTATATCAAGACTGCCGTCCTCTTCCTCGCCGCCTCGGCCCTGGCCCTGCCCACCGCCCAGGACGCCCACCACAAGCGTGCCGCCGTCCTGACCAAGCAGAGCTACGCCCAGTTCCAGGTCAGCGACGGAGTTGCTGGAAACGCACTCGCTGAGGTCCAGGCCAAGTTCCCTGTAAGTGCAACAACAACAACAACACCTACCGCACACCTGACCCTTGTCACCACCCCACCCCCATCCTACGAAACCATCATTACTCAGTCACTCACACCGTTTCCTTTTCAGATCGACGAGAACGACCTGGCAAACGTCGACCCCGCCGA
Source organism: Diaporthe sp. HANT25 (assembly GCA_013435955.1). Lineage (NCBI taxonomy): Eukaryota > Fungi > Ascomycota > Sordariomycetes > Diaporthales > Diaporthaceae > Diaporthe > Diaporthe sp. HANT25. The sequence continues at coordinate 2,441,505 of JACBFG010000013.1, read as the reverse complement.
CGCGGCCATCATCAAGTCCGCCCGGGAGACGGCCGAGGACGCCGAGGTCGGCACGGGCGGCTTCAACGACGCCATCGCCGCCGCCAGCGGCACCGACGCCGACGCCCTCCAGGTCGGCAAGATCAAGAACAAGGTCCTCAAGCTCAAGCTCGAGGTCCTCGACCTGCAGATCGACCAGGCTCAGAACGGCGCCGACAACGCCGACAAGATCGCCGCCGAGCAGAAGAAGCTCGACACCAACATCGCCACCGACAAGAAGTCCGCCGGCGACGCCAGCCAGGCGGTTGACTTCCAGGGTTAGATGGGGGTGATTGGTGCGGATGAGTCCGTTTTTACCCGGTGACAGGTGTTGTTGACAACACACTTTTTGGGTTCTTTTGATGAGATGGGAGAATTAGGTTTTGGGATCCATCCACTTATGACTCAGTAATGATGATGGTTGAGGGTTTGATACTCTAAATAATATGATCAAATTCAGGCATATATGTGCTCAAGGTGTTCCAAATCCGTGCTTTTGGCACCCATTCTACTGTGACTCATTACACATGTGAAGACATGTGGTATATGACACTGTGGTCTATGTGGTTAGCGAAGTGATTGACGATTTGTTGACCATGAGGACAAGATGAGAGTACCCGAGCCGCAACTTATTCTGTCAGGAATGACCTGATGTATCACAGCTGAAAGGTATTCTTCATATCTAAGTAATATTGGGAAGAGATAAGTGAGAAGGACATCTTTCTCATATACAAAATAGAGACATTAGGTGAAAGGATACAGTGTTTGTCTAACGACACATCTACTTGTAGCTGTCATCTCTTCAAAAGCGCACGGTCGGAAACAATGAAGAGGAAAAGTGAGAAAGAGAAGAGCTGAAGAGAAGAGGGAAGAAAACTTGATGATGAGACAGGCTAGAGCCGGAATGTTCAAAGAAGAAAGAACTCTCATGTAATGTGGGTGTACTCACCATATGTGGACCGTATTCATATGTTGGTTGCTTTCGAGGGTACAGTGCAGAAGCCGCAACGGTAGTACACCATGTCAAGGGAATCAAGGCTCAAGGTCTGATGGATCGTTGGACTGGGCATCACGGGCTGTTTAAGAGCAGATCGTTCGCTGTGAGGCCTAACACGGGCAGAGTGACCGTTGCACAAGGCAATTGGAATGATCCCAACATTTGAGCCTTGGAGAGGCTTGTGACGTGTTGAAATGGGGCGTTGCTGAGTCCTTTTCTTAGCCGTAGGTAGTACATAGTCTCTGGGGGCCAATGGGGCCAGCCCCTGTCTGTTTCTTCCCTCGTACACAATCGACTCAACCATCACAACAAGACCCAACCGTATTCGAATAAGTGACCGCACCAACATGATGTATAATATCCAATGAGTCACTCGGGGATATCTATTATCAATTTTATTAATTCGATGTCTTGGAAACTCAATCGCGCGATAGGAGCAAACTACGATTTGCACATGTGGGTTTTCACAACATCCGCCATGACTGAGGGTACAATTTTTGAGAACTGAATGCAAGCAACCACACACTCATGAATTTTGAACGATAGTTTCTGCTTAAAATGAGTCTCTGCAGGAACTCAGCTTGCGACAACTCACAGGAGTGCTGTGCCGCACAATTAGTTGAAAGTGAGCAGGACAGCCCCACATGACTATGTACCCAAGTCCACAAGTGGCGGGAGTAAGACAAAGTGCCCCTGGCCACCAGAACAGACTGAGCCCCCAAAACATATATTTTGGGAAAAGACGGACCCTCTTTGATGCGCTTAGTCAAGGCTGCAGTCTTGGCGTCCACTTTTGTGTAGTAGTCAATTGAGCACAGCGCAGTGGCTTATACCTTATGCCAGTGAGAAGCCTAAAAAACGGCCGCTCTTTGGGTCACTCTTACGTTTTGAAGGAGTCTGACGCCTCCTCCGTTCATCCAAACCTGAATCTCGCGGCCAGGTCCAGTGTCAAGCCCGGCCTCCACCGGCCGCTTCCGAGGGGGAAAGAACGGGTCTGGCTCCGGAGCGAGAGTCCAAGAAAACCAATCATTCTGGACGCCACCAAATCCGGCAGCAAACCCCACGGGGGCAAAATGCGGCCTCTTACAGCTGGATCAGATCTCTCCCGTCTCACCAGATCGCTGCTGGGGTGTCTGGCCAATGGGACTTGTCATTTTCACAGGTATCACTTGGCATCTTTGTGACTCGGTTTGACTTGGTATGGCCGCCTCGTCAACACCAAAACAGATGCTGACTGCCTTCGGGTGGCGCATCTAGACCGCATCGTATCCAGCAGGATGGCTCACGGTCAGCGCAGCCCGTGATACTCGCGGGCTTCTTGTGAATATAAGAATGGATTCACCTGTCCATGGCACCACTCTCATGCCACTCTCATCATCACAGCATTCTTGTTCCACTTCCCCATTACACTTCTTACTCACTAATTTTACACGCCAGGCGCGTTTGCATCCATCGTTCTCTTACACTAACTTTCATTAGCAGACTTCTCAGTCCACCACTATCTTTACCATACCAAATTTAGATTCGTCCGGTACGATCATCTAACCACACTCTCTCAAGATGCTGTCCAAGATCCAGATCCTTGCCATCCTGGCCGCCACCACCTCCGCCCACATTGTCATTACCACCCCCGCGCCCTTCCCCGAGAGCATCAACTCCCCCATCGGCGATGGCAACCCCTTCCCTTGCCAGGGCAAGACCCCCGGAGGATCCAACCCGCCGATGGAGCTGGGCTCGACTCAGGACCTCGCCTTCATGGGCTCCACCGTCCACGCCGGCGGCTCATGCCAGATCTCCCTGACCTACGACGAGGCCCCGACCAAGGAGTCAGCCTGGAAGGTCATCACCTCCTACGAGGGGGGCTGCCCCGCCCGCGGCCAGACGGGCAACTTGACCCCCGAGTCCGCCACCCTGCCCGTGCCCGACAAGTACAACTTCACCGTCCCTGCCGACATCCCCGCCGGCAAGGCCACGCTCGCCTGGACCTGGATGAACAAGTCCGGAGGCGTGCGCGAGTTCTACATGAACTGCGCCTCCGTCGAGCTCAGCGGCTCCGGCGGCGACGAGGCCGCCTTCAGCGCCCTGCCCGACATGGCCGTCGCCAACGTGCCCGACGTCAACAGCTGCACCACCACCGAGGGCAGCGACTACACCTTTGAGAACCCCGGCCCCGTCGTCTTCCGCGAGGGCGACGGCCCCTTCGCGCCCCTGACCGGCTCCAACTGCGTCGCCGGTGGCTCCTCCGGCACTGCCCCCGCTGGTGGCGCCTCCTCCGGAACCGCCTCTGCTGCCGGCGGCGCCGCCTCCGCTGCTCCTGCCGCCCGTGCCGTCCGCCGGAGCTCCAACGGCAGGGTCGTCCGCAACTTCTAAGTTCCTTGACTGTCTGGGCCAGGGGGCCGCTTGTCAATAAGACCTGTAACTTCTGGTGCCGCATGCATTCGAAAGTCACAGATGGAAATTTCACTTGATTTCAGATCGGAGTCAGGGGACACAGAGATATCAAATCGGCTGCTCTGAGTAGCACTGAAAATTAGCTAAATGACAACTGAGGCGCACAGACAAATGCGCAGGATGATAGAGTATAATAACAAGATCTGCCAAACAACATTGACCCTTCCTGTGATGAGAGTGCCGAAACTGTTCTTTGACTACCACAACTCGTGATGCCATGACCACTGACATACTCGCTATACCGGTTTGCCTCATGAAAAACTCGACCGGCGGTCCAGGTTCTCAGATATGTCGGTCGCTGCAATGGGCCGCCGTCGCCCCACGTGATGTCGAGCCTTCGGCCGCATGTTCGACCGCCAAGCCAACCCAAACGTTCCAGGACAGATCAAGTAAGCCGAAATGCAGATCCCGGGTGTCTCAAGTGGATGAGGCCAGCAAGATGAGCCAAAAGAGGCAAACGTGAGCTGCTGACGTTTCTCTGACAGGCACCCACAAAGTCGAAACGAACCACGGGCCGGGCCACGGGTCGCAGGAGTGTTCGTCATCACCAGACGACCCGTTAATAAGAGGGGCGATCTATGACCCTTCCTCGCCGCTGTCTTCCCTCCCGCGCGCCATGTAGAGCCTCTGCGCCCTCTCGCTCATCCCCTTCATCTTCTGGCCCTCGAGGCGCTCGAGCGAGTCCTCGATGAGCCCGATGTGCCCGCGCAGCGTCCCCTCTAGCCCGTCCATGCGGGCCTCGTGCTCGGCGTGCTCCTCGAGGTTCCTGGCGTGCAGCGACCTGAGGTAGAGCGTCGCCGCGCCCAGGGCGGACAGGTTGGCGAGGCCCAGGAGGTTGGTCAGGGCCGGGGAGCGGAGGAGAGACATGGTGGGCACGATTTTTTTCCAAAAAGAAATCCCGGTTGTTGTTTTATTTGGTTGGGTATATGCAGTGGGTATATTTTTGTTTTTGGTTCTGAGATGGTGCAGAAGGGGGAAACTTCCTCGCCTTTGCTGTTGTTTTACTACAGGGTAAGTTACAGTATAATGGGCCTCGGGCTCAACTGACGTCGGGATCCAGGGCGAGGGCAGACTAGGTTGCCTTAGCGCGCCCAGACCCCAGACGCAGTGGTGACGATGAGGTCAACGACCTCAGATGGAGAATGGGTCCCTGCCACGGCTCTGCTCCTCGCAGAACCACCCGGGGAACGGGCTCTCCCGGTGTTGCAGCTCCATAATGGAGCCGATCTCAGCGCCTTTTCCTCCGCAAGCCAGGTCCGTCCATCCCGCTGGGCAACCCTACGAATGGGCCCCCGATCTCCTTGAATCCGACCCGGCACCAACTGCCCGGACGGCAGCAGCTCAGTGAACATCCCCATCGTAGCGCCTCGCCGGCGCGGTCGAGCTGTTGAGCTCCATGCCCTTGCTGCGCTCGTCCAGCTTCTTGACGACGGCGCCCAGCACGACCTTGAGCAGGTCGTCGGTGGACAGCGAGCCGGGCTTGCCCGTCCACGTGGTGGTGTCGACGATGTCCCTGGTATGGGCCTCCTTGTGGAGCTGGTCGTCGAGGTACTCGAAGGTCTGGGCGACCTCGAGGGTGGGCTTGCCGATCTGGAAGAGCTGGACGCCGACCTGGTGCTCGGGGACGCCCATCTCGTCCAGGCTCTTGGCGAGGTGGACCAGCGGCGCCTTGATGTCGTCGTCAAAGGCCCCCGCCGTGATGACGATCAGGTTCAGGGCCGCGCCCTCCTCGTCCTGCTTGAGCATCCCGTGGTACCAGTGGAACAGCTTGGTGAGGCGCGCGCCCATGTTGCACTTGCCGCTCGGCTTGACGCGGTCGAAGACGCCCGCCACCGTGTCGGCCGTGTTGCCGCCGATCTTGCGGTACCCGGACTTGCGGAAGGACATGCTCGACAGCAGGCCCTTGGGCTTGTGGTTCAGGAAGAACAGGTCGATCCCGTCCGGGTCGTACTTGGCGCATATGGGCGTGATGCGCTCCAGGAGCGCCTTGACGTCGCCCCAGTAGGGGCCCATGGCCGCCGAGTCGTCGACCAGGAAGATGGTGTCGAAGCACCGCAGGAACGACAGCGTCTCCCCGAGATCGCCGATGTCGATGCCAGCCCCGGCCTCGGTGTCGGGCGGGGCCTGGGCCAGAACCGGCCAGGAATCAGAGCGGTCCATTGTCAACTTGTTTTGTGTGGGGGGAGAGCGAGAGCGAGATGTCTGTGTGGTGTCTCGACTTATTGCGCAGTTCCACCAAGATTTGACAGGTGTGGAGGATGCTGGGGCCGGTAATGTGCTCAGGCTGAATATCAGGTGTGAAGTCGGGCTGCACCTAGCTCAACCCCCAAGGTGCAGCAGGCGAGCCTTTAGGTTTTGTCGACGACAGCGGTGAGCGCGGTGGATCTGCGCCTGCAGCTGGGAGATCGGCCTCGCAGGCGCTAAGACGGCCATTCGGATGGCCCGGCTTGGTGACATGCATCGTAAATTTGGTATACTGTCAATTCATGACTGTTCGCTGCTCTCTCCTGATGCTTCATTTGCAATGCCTCTGTGGGGGGAGGCCAATGAGCGCGTGCGATCTAACGAATATGTCCACTTAAACAGATATACGCCTAGGTTCAGCAGACTAAATTAGATCAAGCGGGCGGGCAGAGACGTCGAGCCCCTGAATAAGCACCCTCGGGACCCCGGGCTGCCAATCTACTGCTGATCCCTGCATTTGAGGCGCAGGTACGGGGGTTCCTAGTTGCCCGAGCAATATTGTCGACAAACTATGCACACATGTGATTTTATTACACGAAGCTGAGACGATCATGTCCAATCTTGTACAGCACTATCAGACCTTGGAATGGTTTCCCTTGTGTACGCGACCTCACTCCGTAACTCCTCTATGTATACCAACCGGATAGATGCTGCTGCTTTCCAAATGCCATTAGTTACTAAGGAGAAAAATTGTGTCCCAACCAAGCCCCAGGCCCATGCCCTGCATCCGCCCACGTGGAAGTTCCCCACCCCGCAATATCTCAATTACTGAAGCTCGTCATCCTGCTCATTCGCCCTAGAAAGCGCCGTATCCTGTACTGCTTGGGCGGTTTCATAGGGGTCCGGAAGGACGCTGTGGAGGAGGTAGATGGTCTCTCTGCCGCCTTGATGATGTGCCCGATGCCAGTGATCGCCTCGTCGACGCCATGCTCGCCGGCCTTGGACGTGTCGACCTCAAAATAGGCACACTTCCACTCCTGAGCCACGGCCCGTCCCTTCTCTCTCACCGCTCTCAACTCTGCCTCAGCGTTCTCGTTGAACGCTGTTGGTGAGAAGTCGCCCTCCTCAAGTTCTGTCGTGAGAGATCAAAGAAGTCAGTGGTGACTCCTAGTCGAGTGGGCAGGGCTGCATTGGAACTCACCCTGCGGAGGAGCAAGGTCCTCGTCTCTATTCCCTATCAGGAACACGGGCACAGTCATCCCGGGCCTCTCATAATCAGACATGGTGATGATGTTGTGGTGATTCCTCGCCGCACCCGCGACCTTGTCGCGCAGCTTCTGGGCAGTCTCAAGCGTCTTGGGTGAGTAGAGACTGAACACGAACGCGAATGCATCAGCGTACTCGACCTGGTACCTGAGCATCGCCGTGTCCGTCTCCGGGCCCAGCTCCAAGAGCTCGACGGCCGTGGCCGCGCCAGAGATGTCCATCAGCTTGCGGCAGCGCCCATCGTTGTCTGCCGCGTTACTGGGATCATCGTTGGTCACGAACTAGGGGACCGTATGTTAGTGAGGTTTAGGCTCGGCGGCAATGGCGTTCCCTTGGGGAAATATATAAAAAAAAAGGGCAGGATTAAATAATGGGGAGGGTGCACAAAACCTTCTGCAGAACCTTGGACCTGCCGGCATATTCGTCGTCGTCCGCGCAGATCACGATGCTGTATTCGCCTGGCTCCGCGAATGTTGGAAGGTCAAGATACGTCTTGGATGCTGCGCGCCGCCATTGTCAGGGTTTTGTTGGCATGTGGGCGAGTGCCGATCGCGAGCCGTCGTGAAGGGGGATTTTGGGGGGCACTTTACCTTGAGACAGTCTCATTGTGAGCAGCACACTAAAGGGTATATAGCACGAGCCCACCAACTCACGCGGGTGGTCCAGACGACCTTTTGACCGCTTGTCGCCCCGACGAAGAATGCAGCAAGGAGGCCACAATTTCTCACGGCTTCCATTGGCCGTGACACGCGGCTCCTGCACGGTGGAGAGGCCCACAAAACGCCCTCAGTGCTCAGGGGCCTCGAACTCAAAATCAGGGGCAAGGGTTAGGGGACTGTCAGATTTCAGGGGCTCCAGATGGTCGACTCGGGCTGCGAGGGTCGTGTTTATCGAGGAGGAATTCTGTGTGGCGCTCTGTATCTGACACATCGCAAGGGTCTGCGATATTAGGGTCTCAGAGCCTGCCTCTCGAGTCCCGGAGCTTGTGTATCCGTCGTGGCATTCATCGATAAGCCAAAGTGGCTGAATAATCTAAAGGACGACCATTGAATCCGTGGATACCTGGGTTCTGAAGGAAATGGCATGAAGGTTTTCGAGAAGTGGAGTTTAGAGAGCAGTTGACCAAGATCTCAAGCCTTGCACACTTGGGTGGCCAAGCTGCGGCGATCTGAGGCACACACGAACGCATGTCCCTAGCATGGGTCAGTCACAGAAACCTGGGGCAGCGCAGCATTCTGATGAATATAAATCCAAGACTTTGGTTCTGCGAGCGTCACCTGTCCCCGCAGATCACCCAGACGATTCCGGTGTTTAGCACATTGGCAAGGTGGTTTGACGCGGCCTCGGCTGATTTGATGCGCGGCCACTGCAAGGAAATAGGGTGTCGTTCACTGCCCACTACACATTATCACCAACCCCAGCCCACTGAGTGTCGAGATTGTTCGTTCGAGATCTCACAGCAACCGCCCTGATAGTCGAAGATCCTTGCAGAGCCACCGAAGCTCGGGACTGACGTGCACCATCTTCGATATCTCCAGGTCCCTAAGCACAGGGTACCCAGTCTCTATCTTGACGAGCCAGCTGCGATCAATGGTGGCGTCTAGGTCGTCGAAAATGATCTGCCTCAAGAAAAGCACAGTCGCACCCAGCTGACCCACCCTCGTGCTGAACCCCTCACTCGCGTGGCACGTCAATCCTCCGTAGCAATCAGCCATGCTCTCAGAAAGGCTCGTCTGGCGATCATGAGGCATCTCTGCCCATGCATCGAAGCCGATCCCGTTTAACCTGGTGAGGACGAGCTGCCTGAGACTGGTGCAGGTGGCGAGTACTTCCAGAAACCTGTTGATGATATAGCAGTACCGATCCTGCTGAACGTTGACCTGCCGCGGCGTCATGTGCACGATGCCGAACAAAAATTGCAATAACTCGCAGTTCAAGACCAGCCGGTGGATGAGCCTGTTCCAGCCACCTTCGAACCCGAGACGTACCTCCGGAGGGAGCCTGTGCCTCACAAAGACCCGGCGGAGGATGTCTGACACTATGTAGATCAGGTCATGTCGAAAACTGAAGCGTGGGCCACCGCCACCGAGAGTGTCGGGGAAACGTCTGCACAGCTCGGTCCGGGACTCGGCGCATGCTGACAGCAGAGCCTTCTGAGTGCGGACTCGCTGTTCAAGACCAGCCGCTTGGAGCTCGTGGTGCGCCGGCCTGAGCGTTAACTGAAGGGTCTTATGGCCCTCCTGGTCGTCGTTTCCGTCGATGAGGACAGCATCGCAGTCAACCAGGTAGATGCCGTGCGTGGGCATGGCCTCCCCCCAGATCTGGCGGCGCAATTCGAATGGGAGGTCTTGGAACTTGGTAAAGCCATCCTCTTCACATTTCATTCTGAAAACGGCCCTCCAGTTTTAATCAACAAGAACAGATGTCAGATTGAAGTCGACAGACAACGGTGATGCACACGGCCCACGTGCTTCGTCCTGTTGAAATGGTGAATCAGCTGATATAAACTATGTCGGGATAGAATCTTCAACTGGACGCGGAGCACGGGGCGAGGCACCTGTCAGCGTTTATTCGAAGGATTCACCAAGACCTGCCTGCAGCACCGCCACGCTAGGCATCACTTGGGAGGCCAGAGGACGATGTAGTTTCCATCTCAGCCCTCCTCGCTCTCATCAGAGGCTCTCCAATGAGACATCTTTGGTGGTGAGTTATGTGAATCTACAACCTCCGTCTCTGGGACCGGCTGCGTCTTAGTCAAGCGGCCAGGCACGCCCGTTGTTTAGCACGGCAAAGCGCACGACGAGCGAGAAGTGAGCGAGCGATTCAAGCGACTCGCCCCCAGCGAAAACAACCGGATATCAATCACATCATCAAATGATTTGAATCGTTATCATCCGCGCCGGAGCATCGGAGTGAGCTTTAAGTCCATATCTCCACTAGGAAGAGAAAAGAACGGTGTAGTCTATCTACCCTTAAGATTACCGTCTCAAACCTCGCGGAGAAAAATTGCGCCCCATGGCATCCGCAGGCCGTCTCTTGTTATTACCAAGCGAGGCACATTCGCTTAGGCGGGCGGCAGAGTCACAGCGAGCACAGAACGCCGACTTCCCGAATGCCGTACCAGCTTGGCGTGTCCCGGGGCGAAAAGCTACCCCGCCATCTGCCATTGCGTCACTGGGCAACCTTCGCCGAAAGTTGCGCAAAGACAGGGCGGGCAACGGGCGTGCCATTGGATCCCTGGGAAGGCAAAACGGTAATCGCAACCAATGTTTCGTTCGCGGTTGAAGATTTGCTGGTGCGGGGCTGGGCTGGCTGGGCCAGTCTCGAGTGCTTTGCGATGGGCTACCGCGTAGAAATGGCAGATACGGTAGACGGATTTAAGCTATGTAGTACGGAGCCCCACCTTCTCAGCGTGAACGGCGGTCATAGACCCGTGATCATGCCGACATCGTATCTTGGCCTGACACACTACTAATAAAGCACAAAGCCTACTCCTCCTTCAGACTTCAGCCTTAACTTTTCCTCATTTCACCCACTTCCTCCTCCCACAAACAGACAGTTCTCACCACACATCAAGATGCCCGCCGATACCGTTGGAAAGGTGAGCACGCATTGGCTCGGATGGGCTCGTAGAGCTCTAGGAGCAACCGCTCTGACCGAAACACATGCTAACAATTGATCTCTTAGACCATCACCTGCAAGGTCCGTAGCTGTCGAGCAAGGCGCGAAAGAGGTGTGACTTCATACTGACAACTCACAGGCCGCCGTCGCCTGGGAAGCCGGCAAGGACCTCTCCATCGAAGACATCGAAGTCCTGCCCCCAAGAGCCCACGAGGTCCGCATTGAGGTCTACTACACTGGAGTCTGCCACACAGATGCCTACACCCTGTCCGGCAAGGACCCCGAGGGAGCTTTCCCCATCGTCCTGGGTCACGAGGGTGCTGGTGTTGTCGAGTCCGTTGGTGAGGGCGTCACCAATGTGAAGCCTGGCGACCATGTTGTTGCGCTCTAGTAAGCATCCCCCGTGCCCTCTTGTGTTATCTTTTCACAACCGCATCACAATCTCTGGCATCGACCCCGCCGGAGCCCCGGTGGACAACTGGCGCCCGAGCTCCTTGGTTCATTTGGAGGCGGAAAGTGGGGACGCGGTCCTGGCCGGCCAGCTCGGGCAGTTTCGGCGTTCCACTTCGGCTTGGCGGCCTGCACCATGAACTGATACGCGGGAACCTGGGCTAACATGCTGGGAAAATAGCACACCTGAGTGCAAGGAGTGCAAGTTCTGCAAGAGCGGGAAGACCAACCTGTGCGGCAAGATCCGAGCAACTCAGGGCAAGGGTGTCATGCCTGATGGCACCTCCCGGTTCAGGGCCAGGGGCAAGGACCTGCTGCACTTCATGGGCACATCCACCTTCTCCCAATATACCGTCGTAGCCGACATCTCGGTTGTCGCCATCACCCAGGACAAGGCCCCAATGGACCGCACATGTCTTCTCGGCTGTGGTATCACCACCGGTTACGGCGCCGCGACAATCACGGCCGGCAAGGGCGGTGTTGAGAAGGGTTCCACTGTGGCCATCTTCGGCGCGGGCTGTGTCGGTCTTTCCGTCATCCAGGGTGCCGTGAAGAATCAAGCCTCCAAGATTATCGTGGTGGACGTGAACGATGCTAAGCAGGACTGGGCCAAGAAGTTCGGCGCAACCGACTTCGTGAACCCAACGAAGCTGAACGGCCAGACGATCCAGGAGAAGCTGATCGAGATGACGGACGGTGGCCTCGACTACACCTTCGACTGTACCGGTAATGTCGGTGTCATGCGTGCTGCCCTCGAGGCCTGCCACAAGGGCTGGGGTGAGAGCATCATCATTGGTGTCGCCGCCGCCGGCCAGGAGATCTCAACGCGCCCATTCCAGCTGGTCACCGGCCGTGTCTGGAAGGGTTGCGCCTTTGGCGGTGTCAAGGGCCGCAGCCAGCTTCCTGGCCTCGTCCAGGACTACCTAGACGGCAACCTGAAGGTCGATGAGTTCATCACCCACCGCCAGCCATTGACGAACATCAACCAGGTATGTGGCCAAGCATCAGACTGCGCAATGCTTCCAATACTGACCAATTGTCTACACAGGCGTTCAACGACATGAAGGCGGGCGACTGCATCCGTTGCGTGGTTAACCTGAGGGAGTAAGGGGAAGTCTGTTTTGATTGAGAAAAAAGTTGAGCATTGTCAAAAGGTTTGGGCTGTGGGAGCGAGAGAGTTTGGGCGGGTGTGGTCAGGGCGTTGTGGTGTGGGTAAGGGTGTGTTGGTGTGACATACGGTACGGTTGTTGAGTCGACCAAAACAATTCAAAATTAAAGTCACAACGCAAGCAGTCCGATATGCAGTAGTGATCCTCTGAGTGGAAGCGCAAGGTTGTCGTCGTGTCACTTTTACGTGCAGGACGGTTGGCCAGTCCACGCCTCTATTATCCCCATCCTCAGACTGGTCGCCTCGACTACGTTTTCAATGACTTCCTGGCAGGTCCCATGGTGGCTTCTTCCACGGCCGCATTGCATTGGTACTTGCAAAACTCGGAGAACTTTGCAGTAAGCACGTACTATTCAAGACAGACTCCTTCCCTATTGGGATCGATCTCACTCTGTACCTTCCAATCTCTGCCGTGCCTCCCAGTTCTGCATGCCATCTTCGGTCAAGGGCCCGTTCCTATCATGGAATTTGAGTCGATACTACAGTCCGCTGGAAACGCACTTTTCGACCCTCGTGGCTGTAGCATCCCAACAGACACTTGACATTGCACAGCCCAGCTTCACGATTCTTGCTTCGTAAAATTTTCTTCCAGCGGTCCTCATTTCCTCTTTCAATTCAGTGAAGATTTTCTACATACGGAAGCGAGTGGCTCAGCGACTTGACCCGTGAGCCAGATGCCCAGAGCTGAGTAAAGGTCACCGAGCCAGTCAGATGGACGAATCGTCTGGCAACGTAGCGCCCCTGCCGAGTCTTGACTCGCTTTCTCTCCAACAACAGAACTGTGATTGGATGATGGAAGGACAACAGCCATCGCCACATGGCCTGTCTGCTGATGCCAGGCATGGAGAGGTCTAAGACTCACAGCAGTGAAAGTGCAAGTATGCCTGCTCGTATCTGCCAGTACCCACTGCGACCGGTCGAGCCCGCTGTACTGGTGGCTCCGAGACACGGGGTGGGCCAATTCTTGGTTGCCCGTGGGGGCCATGCCTCGCATGTTCCCACTTACTCTTCGCGATGGTCCTCTCAGAGCCAGCTTATTCGCTTGAGGATATTGAGAAACTTGCGTGTGCCAATTTTGACGGGTTGCCTCTGCGGCTGAATAGAGCCCACATGCCGACCTTGCGACATCACGTTACACGCGCCGGCTGTTGATCGGAGAAGGACCTGCGGACCCACGGGACGGGCACTTGACCTTGTTCAGCAAGGCGCCGATCCAGGATCGCGGGTTGCCAGTTCGAAGATGCAGGCAAGCAGGCAGGCCTGTGAAGGCCCTGCTGACAGACAACCTAGGTGATTGCTCAACATTGGGGGCGACAAGAGACGTGCCAAGATCGGTCCCTGCCAATCCTGTCTGCCAATGCGCCTGTGCAGGGAGCTTTTGCAGCAGGCGAGGCAAACAAGCTTCCATTACCACAGTCAAGCTTCCCCGCCCAGTCGGTCCGTCAGAACTGTGTGCATCCTCGTCAGGCGGGCGGCCTAAGAGGGTGCAGGCACACACCCACAGGCACAGCTCTCGGCAGGGTCATCGGAACGGTCGGCGCTGTGTTTGGAGATAGGATGGCGGAAAAGAAGAAAATTCGGACGTGCTAGCCAAAGCGCTAACTAAAGATGCACTGAGCAGCAGGATAGATCCTGAAAGGAAGGCTCCTAGTCTGGACGATCTGAGCGATATTGGGCAAGACGAAGGAACATGGCCGTGATGGTGAGTGCATCTAATCTTATCAGATCACTGGTACTTTTAATGGGCTAACCACTAGCCTTTCTTGCTAACGCCGTGATCTGATAATTTGACTTCGGCCATCGTCCAGTCGCTCACTCATTGGGCCAGGCCGTCTACACCCTCAACAGCCCCCTTCCCAGCACTTGCAGCGGGAGGTGGGGAGCGTTGCAAGCCCATGACCCGGCCATGACCGACCGCCATGACTGGCACGACTGCGCAGTATGGTAGCATGCCGCCTGCTGGACCCCCGCGGTCCATCACTAGTCGGGAAAAAAACTTAGTCGGCCTATGTCCAGCGATCGACGGGTTTGGGGGTGCGAGAGCAAGCGTGGAGCCCAGTACAAGTATTGCGTACCCCCTCCCTCCTTGTGAAATCACGCCAGGACTCGCCAGTACTCCGTGTATTCTCTTCTTCTCTTTCCTCACACAATCCTCGCGGCTTCACCTGCCTGTTTTTAATATTTAATGGCCAAGGAAAAACAGGACATTGAAGAATAAGGTGAGAGAATAGCCTAACTGCACCTCATGTTCATAAATAGTGAATCCCTATCGACTGTGAAGCCGTCTGGATATGACACCCGCCCATACTACGAATTTCGGTCTGGATTTTGGACTGACTCGAACATGAGCTCGTTCAAGAACGCAGAAGACTGTCCACGATGGGGTTCCTCGATAAGTTTAAGAGGCCTCACAACACAGATGCCGTCACATCAACCGAGCACGAGGCTTCACCAACAGGCGACGACAAGAAAGAGCGCGATGTAGAGCAACCCGGTGTCCCCGAGTCCGACATCAACTTATCCTCGAGGGCAAGTTTAGAGGAGATCAATGAGAAGCAGATCCAGGCCGACCCCGACCATGTCACCGCCAATGCCGCCCTTGGTGTGCAGAAGGCCGAGGCTGCCGCTTTGGTTTGGCCCAAATGGGCTCTGTACGCCACCTATGGCTGGATATGGGTGTGTTTCTTCATGCTGGCCCTCCAGCAGGGCACGACCAGCATCTTCAACCTGAACGCCTACGCCAACTTCACTGCCGCACCGCAGATCGAGACCGCCAACATCCTGGCCACCATCGTCGGCGGTGTCATCAAGCTCCCCATCGCCAAATTGCTCAACATCTGGGGCCGTGCGGAGGGCTTCTTCTTCTTCGTCTGCGTCTATTTGGTCGGCATGATTGTCATTGCCACCAGCAACGGCCCCGACGCGTACGCTGCTGGATACGTCATCTACTGGGTTGGCTACGATGCCATCTACCTGATCTTGGATGTCTTCGTCGCGGATACCTCTGGTCTGCGGAACCGTGCCTTCGCTTTCGCCTTTGTCGGCACGCCTTTCATCTGCACAGCCTTCACGGCGCCGTTGGCCGCTCAGAGTTTCCTGAATCACACCACCTGGCGTTGGGGTTATGGCGCCTTCACCATTGTCATGTTCTTTGTCTTCACGCCACTGGCCCTCGTCTTCAAGTTCTATTCGCTCAAGGCCGAAAAGCTGGGCCTCTTCAAGCGCGAGAAGAGTGGCCGCAGCTTTGGCCAGTCTTTCATCCACTACTGCCACGAGTTCGACATCGTTGGCTGTGCGATCCTCATGGCCGCCTTCATTCTCTTCCTGCTCCCCTTCTCCCTGGAGCAGTATGGGTATGCGGGCTACAGCTCGGCAAAATTCATTGCAATGATCGTGATTGGTGCTTGCCTATTTCCCGTCTTCTACGTCTGGGAGCGGTACTTTGCTCGCCACCACTTCATCCGATGGGAGCTGTTCAGGAGCCGCACGGTGACTGGCGCCTGCTGCCTGTCCGCCATCCTGTACTTCAGCTTCTACTCATGGGATCTGTACTACCAATACTTTGTCATGGTAGTGTACGACCTCGATGTTGCCATGGCGGGCTACATGGGCCAGATATACAATGTTGGGTCTACATTCTGGGGTGTCGTGTTCGGTATCTGGGTGCGACAGACCAGGCATTTCAAGTACACCGCGCTGTTTTTCGGCCTGCCACTGATGATGCTCGGGGCCGGCCTCATGATCCACTTCCGCGGCGCCGACCAGGGCATCGGATACTTGGTCATGTGCCAGATCTTCATCGCCTTTGCGGGCGGCACGCTCGTCATTAGCCAGGACATGGCTGTGATGGCAGCCTCCGACCGCGATGGTGTACCTATGATGTTGTCCCTTATTGGTCTCGCCTCCAACATCGGCGGCGCTATCGGCTTCGCTGTGACTGGAGCTATCTATAACAACACCTTCCCCCAGGCGCTGCTCAGGGCTCTGCCAGCTGAGGCCAAGGCGGACTATCTGACCATCTTCAACGGCGGATATCTCACACAGCTGACCTACCCTGTTGGTGGCGCCATTCGTACAGCTATTGATTCTGCCTGGGGGTACTACCAGAAGCAGAGCTGCATCGCCGCCACTGCCATCCTGGTCCTGGCGATCCCCTGCATTGCGGTCTGGAAGAACTACAACGTCGACAAGAAGCAGAACAAGGGCGTGCTCATTTAGGCGAGCCACCCATGATTATTGTAGAGACAGAGCTGGATCTCCTTGTCCGTGTTCAGAGTGGGCCGCGCGTCTTATTGAAACAAGTATTGCTCTATGAGCGCATTCGTGGAGAGGGTTGCGTTTACGCAAGAAATAATCAACATTTAATAGACCACATAATGATTCCATGGGGCATCTTCCACCCCTCTAGCTACGGCAGCAAGATCCAAAGACAAAACCCAAAGAAACACAATTGCTTAAACCTCGATGGGCTCGAGCTTCCCGGTGAAAGTCTCCAGCTTGAACCCAAGAACGTTCACACCAGCCAGTGACTTGGCGCCCCTCAGCAGGCGCACATCCTCCCGAATGGACTCCTCGAGCTCGTCGGGCGAGAACAACCCGTAGTCGATCTTCTCCGCCGCGCGCTTCGACTCTGGACCCTCCGCTGCCACCGTGTCGACAATCTCCTTCGGCGTCGCGTGCATGGCGCCGCAGTCTGCATCCACCTCCGTTAGCAAAAGGCTCTTATTTCGACGGTCTGGATCCAGAAATGGGGGAATTGCAATGCTTACCGGTGTGGTGGATGACCATGACGTTCCTGAGGCCGACCAGCCCGCGCAACAGGGTCAGGCTGCGTACCGCGTCGTCCGTGGCGCGGCCTCCGGCGTTGCGGAACACTGGGCCGTCAAAACCGGGCCCGAAGAAGGTCTCCGGGACGCAGCGGGGGTCGAGGCAGGTCACTGGCTTTGGTGATTCGGGCGGTCAGATGACTCTCTCGACTCGCACGGCAGAGAATCTTGGGGGCAGTGACTTACGGACTAGGGTCGCCTTGCCGCTTTCTTTAGCGAGGAACCGGCGCTGGTCCATTTTCCATGGCTGAGGCAGGGAGGGAAATACTTCTGTGGCGAAGGTTTTGTTGTCCTCGAGCCACTTGGGGATGGCACCTGGATAAGAAGACATTGCGGTGGACGATGTAGCTTCAGTGAATTTTTGTCCAAGGGAACTTCTTTGGTGTTTCTCGATTTCGCACGCAGAAAAATATTTCTGGTAGTTGTTTTTCGTCTTATATATTCGCATTTGATTACACGGATTGTTTTGTCGGAATGCATTCTAAAATGTGGATTAGTCGTGCTTTGGCGACTTGATGAGTGATCCTGAATTCGCGACCACGCCTAATCGACGCCACCCGTAAGCCATGGTGTAGCACCAAAACGTTGCAATAGAAGCGATTACAAAGTATTTGGAATCCAAAATTCTTATGTACAGCTCAATCAAATATCAAAAGCGGAAACTAGTCAATGTCACAATCGGCCGCTCAGGCTCGTCACGCGACATCTGGCTGAACCACTTCTATTGCAGGCCCCGAGTGACCAACATGTGCCAGGACGTCATAAGTCTGATCTCATTAGGGCGGCTGCCAGAGATACGGGTGCCAAAATGGCTAATTGACAACTTTGTCTCATTGCGTCAACAGGTCTGCTCAATAAATACATAAATAGGAGCGTCTTATATTCATACCTAGGTAGCCTGTTGGTCGTCGGTCTGGTACACAAGCATGAAAACAAGCGAATGAAGCCAAAAAAACACATCAAAGGCCTGAAGCTATCGAGTAACATGAACCGTGTCAAAGACGTAAGCCTCAGAGGGGGCGGTGGGGCGCCGAGACGCCATAGTCCAACTTGCTGCTCAGAGTGCTGTCCCGAATGCAACCCAGTAGATGGCTATTATTGTACTGAGGGAAGATGTGGGTGTCCCAAGAGAAGAGACTGCATATCGTGTACGCGTCGGCGGGGATGGGATTGGGAGGAAGAACCGGATGCCAGAGGTTATCAGTAGGGAGGACCAAGCAGCTGGTAGGAAACTGGACCAAAGCCTCTGGAGTGAGCTGGACACTCTCAAGCGCCAATCTTGTTTGTTGAATTCTACGTAGCGAAAATGATAGTTTCACTTTTCTCATGACATGCCTGATCCGTGCCCGCCTTCTTGTCCCATCGATGATCATAACCAGCTATTTCTATGCGTGTTCAATTCTCTCATCCTCAAGTCTGCTATCATTCAATCGGGGCACCCTGAGTTTGACCCTTAAAGTATTTCCACTGCAGTTTCCATAAAGGCCCTAGGAAGACCAGGATACCAGTATGTTGGAGCCCAAGCATGTTCAGACTTTCCTGATCAGGCACGACGCTGCTCGAAATATTTACCTTTATGTCAGAAGGGCTGGACTATGGCCGTATGACACAGCAGCTTTCGGAGATCCCCTTGGCTCACCACCGTTTCTCAATCCAGACTCTTGGAGCGAGAACGTTGCATTTTACCAGGGTGTTCCCCACACTCCTCACAGGTCAGGTGCATTAGAAGGTCAACTACCTTGGTACGTGCATGTGAAAGACGGGAAGGGCCCTGTTGATCTCGTCCTAGTAGCCCACCCAATGAGCCTGGAACTCGGGAGATCATCACGACCTTCATCCGAAGCTCCGCGTCTGGCAGCCATTCTCTATGCGTCGTCCTCCCCTATTGACAAGCGGCAAAGAATCATTACCGCTCATGCCCAAGTTCTCAGTTACGAGAATTGAGTCACACTCGGGCTCTGGAGTTAGCGGAGGGAAATGAGTGTATTGTTCCTCCTTTTCTTGGCCAAACGTATTGTCTAGCCTATTAGCTACTTGATATGTATGTACGTATATTATCTTGAACAACAAAACATATTGTCAATTTGAATGTACGACCCCCGCCTTGTGATCAGCAGAGAGCCAGCATACGCCACACAGTGACGTTGTCACAAATCAAGAAGAGAATGCCGTCACCGCAGCAGCAAACGCAGCGTTGATCGCGTCGGCCGCAGACTGTGCCGCCGCCTTCTGGTCATCGGACGCAATGTTCACGAGCGTCGTCCCGAGGGTGGCCGACTTGGACTGCAGGCTCTGGAGGGTGGACAGGACGATGGAGGTTATGCCCAGGGACTGGAAGTCGGCCTTGCGGTTGGTCAGGGCGGTCAGGGAGGCCTGGATGTCTGGGGTGAGGGTGCCCGTGACGTAGGTGATGATGGTCTGCGAGTCCGCGCTCGAGGCCTGGGCCTCATCCGATGCAGCGGTGTTGGCGTTGTCGATCTGGGTCTGTGGGGATTATCAGCATTGGTGCTCTGGAAGAGGGAGGGGGCCAGCTTCTTTGACTGATGCTCGAGGAGAGGGAACTTACACCGACGGCGGTGGCAGCAGACTGGATGCCCAGAGCACCGAGAAGGGATCCGTCCCAAGAGGTGACGGTGGTGGTCAGAGACCTGGTCGAGTTGTCAATGCCCTGGAGGTTGGCAAGAGTCTCTGCGGGATCACGCTTGACCAAGGAAGGGAGGGCCGTGATGGCCGTGGCGAAGAGGAAAAAAGAGCCGAAGTTAACCATTTTGGCAGTTTTCTGACAGGCAGTTGAATATAAAGGCCGTGTGGATTTTATTTATCACAATGAATGCTTTTCAAGATGTAGGGACAGTCCGAAGATCTGGATCAACATGATCAACGGAGGATCTGCAGGGCATATAAATACTATTCTCGATGTCCACGCAGCTGGACGCGAGCTGTATCATGACCGCACACCTCCAGCCTCCTAGATACATCCTCGGCCTACGTTGCTTCGGACTGACTTGTGATGCTGATGCAAATGCTTGGCCCGGTCTTTCGCCATTGTGAATGCGACCCAAGGTCGTAGCCGGAGGACCTCATGAGCGTGCTTGAGGCGGTCGACACTCGCTACACTCGGCCGGAGGTCAGGTCCAACACCTGCCTTGGACCGGATCATTGGCCATACTGGGGTGTTGTCGGACGAGTCTAGTCTAGGCAAAAAATGCACCCGTTATAGGTCATGGGTCTGTCCATCACCAAAATGCGGGGAAGACGTGGTTCAACCCAGGAGGGCCGGTGAGCTTAATGGCCCTTGTGGCAGTTGCTCCGAGCTGCTCATGATACTGGCCAGTGGTGTGCCGTTTCAATTGTTCATCCAATTGTTTGGGACGAACCCCTGGGACTAACAATAAGACGTGGTGGATGCGAGCCATCACAGCTGGACTTTGGTTATGCCAAGGTGCAGGCGAACATGTGGTACCGGCTCATGCCGGTCTCCAGAGCGTATCTGCCTCAACGTTGAGTTCGGATGAGCTCTCTATGATCTCCATGTGGTATAAAAGATAAAAAAAAGCTGCAGGAGTATTCCAGAACTCGATTCCTTGAACAGTCTCTGTCGTCATAAGCACTTTGGACTGCCGGCAGGAGCTGTTCAGACATGGCTCGTTGATGGGCGCAGATGCTAGCTCCGATTGCCTTTCTGGGCAGGGCGTAGAGAACCCCCGAGCATAAGCGTTCCTCGGCACGAAGTGTCTTCTCGTCAACGAAAAAAGCTCATGATACACACAGTACGGCGGCTCGTCGAAGCAGGGCCCGAATGCAGCTTGTCCTACAAGGGATGCTGTCCGCGGCCTGCGCCTCACGACAGCTTCTCAGGAGGGGAATACTTTTTACATAACGCAAACACTTTCTGTTGGTGCAATCTATGTTCTCCCAGCGGGATATGGCTGTGCGGCGATCACACGCTGCGAGAGTGATTCAGGGATGTTGACGGTGTCGTGAGGGGCTCGCAGTGTTTGTGCGCGGTCAGTGTTGGAGAAATCCTGCTTGGGGCCGGACGACACTCCTGATCCGGACCCCAGGAGGCTGAACGGCGCGCAAGCCACATCCATTGTGGTGTTATGCAGTATAGACACCGGAATAGTATTCTCTTTCAATAAAGCGTTGTCAGGGGCAGCGGAACAGGGAGCCCTCATCAACCCCGCCACTGTTTTGGAGATGGACTTAACCAGGACTTAAAGAGTGTGTCAACACAGTGACGTTGGTCACTATGTGGTACCGACATGAATAGTTTGCTAGCGGACTTGAGCCCAGCCAGAATCTGCAAATGGATCATTTGTTGTGGGGAAATAAGAAGTATCTCTTTGAACAGAGAGAGAGTGTGTGGCTGATGCACACTGATAGACAGTTGGGTAAAAGCTCATTTGTCTACTAGGGTAGAAGAGTAGAATCCAGAATGATTTGGACATACCTAGGTACTAAAGTGGGGCATGGCTTGCTTATATTTTATCAAGCCTAGTGGGGTTGAAGGTGGTTAGGCATCGAGAGTAGTTATGTGGTTTTCTTCTGGCCTGGAGGTACTGGCTCTTCTACAGATATTGTTGTAGAAAGAGGGAAGGCTATGAACGTATATGGATTGTGCTGAGTGGCCTATGCTAAATGTATTAATGATTACTGTTCTGACTTTCCATTCACGATTCATTTCGAGTCTACCGTTATACTATTGTTTAGAAAAACAAACTTGTTTGCCAATGTCGTGTTGAGAATTGCAATGACCGGAGACTGGCAGAGATAGTTCATGCTAATGGTGGTAAAGGCTAAATAAGAGCTGCCCAGCTCACTTTGGTGACTTCACCGTCGCCCGGTAGTTTCGGGAATACAAAGTTGAGAGGCTATCTTTGAGACCAGCATTAAATCAAAAACTTGAGGAATCGTCCAATGCACCTGGAACCAATTTGGGCTTCTTGTTTGCCTCATCTTGGATATTATCCGTTGCATGGCTTGACTAGTAGCTGACCCTGGGAATGCAATATTGGAGATGATAAGGCCACTTGAGACCAACACACGAATAGAAAATGACTGACCATCACAAGACCAGGACTCTACGGTTGGGCTGAGAAGAGGCATATGCACAGCTGGATGAGTCCTGGCCGCCACGCAGGTTAGGCCGGCATCGCAGGGCAGACTTGCAGCAAGGATACAGTGACAGCATACTGCTCATTTTGGACAGCGCATGTGAAGGATCCAAAGGATTATGTCAAAATTGGTCAATTTCAATAGACCAAAAGCCGTGAGACATATAGTGTACTTAGGGTCCTGCGGAGCCCTCCATGATAGCCAGCCACCAGCCAAACATCTCAAATCCAAAGCCATGGCAAACTCCTGCATTCACAACAGTTTATGAGCCTCCAGCCTTGTAGGTAATCCCGAAACTAAAGCAGAACAGAGGCAGAGAAACAAGTCCCAGGAACCACTCCCACAGGATATGACAAACAACCCAGCCTAGTCAGAATCGCTGCTCGACGACGAAGAGCTATGGCTCCCCCTCCGCTTGTGGCCGCCATGCTTCTTCTCCTTCTTATGCTTCTTGTCCTTCTTATCCTTCTTCTTCTTGTCGAACTTGTTCTCGAGCGCATTCCCACCAATCGCACCAACAAGCGCGGCCCCCACCGACGCGAGTCCTCCGCCTCCCGCCGAGTGGGCCGCATACCCGGCCGCGCCGGCGCCCAGCACCGTGCCCATCAGGCCGCGGTCGTCCTGCTGTCCGTGCTGCTGTCCCGGCTGTCCTCCATGCTGCTGGCCATAGCCGGGAGCGCCGCCGCCGCCGTAGTGACCGCCCTGTTGTTGCGGGTGGCCGTACTGCTGCTGCTGCTGCTGGTGGTGGCCCTGCTGGGGCGCGTACTGGTTCTGCGGGGGTGGGTACTGCTGCTGGTGGCCGCCGTAGCCCTGGTGCTGCTGCTGGTAAGGCGCGGGGCTTCCGCCGTATCCGCCGCCTCCGTGCTGGCTGTATGTCTGCTGGGGTGGTGCGTTGTATCCGCCCTGATTGTAGGGGGAGTGGGAAGGAGCGTAGCCCTAGAGGTCCGGGAGTGTCAGTTCCGATTTCTGTGATACCCGCGATGCCTGCACATGGGTAATGGTAGAGAGGGGATGTTCGCATACCTGCTGGGGCTGTCCGTAGCCCTGGCCACCGTACTGATTCTGGTGGTGACCACCGCCGCCGCCGCCGGAGTAGTAATCGTTAGCAGACATGATGTTGTTCTATGTATGGCTGTTCGCGAATAAGAGGTTGGCAAGGTGATGTAGGTATGTGGTTTGCGATTTATAGGTGCCAAGGAATGCGAAAGGCGGGCAGGGGGGAGGGGAAGAAGGGACCAAGCGTGCGATTGTTGGCGAGGGCGATCAGCGATCGGGTTATAAGAAAATAAGCAGCAGGGCCGTCACGTCATGTCACGTCCAGTCACACAGACGGGCGGCCGTCAGGAAGCAGCCGAGATTGCGGCATGATGGAGTGAATGCGAAATGCGCCGCCCCCTTCAAAGAGCTGCCCATTCAGCCATTCCAGGGAAGGGGTCCTTCGGGAGGCAAGGTTCAACCCCTCCCTCAGCTCAGAGCCACGCAGGCCAAACCGACGGACCAACCAAACCTTCCTTTGATCCTTGATTAGCAGCCACAGTCGCAGTTGCGGGCCAGCCGGGCTGGTGCGAGGCCGAGGCGAGTGCGGCCTCCGACTCAGCCTTCCGCCTGATGGCCACCTGCTGCGGTCATCATGGCTGCTGGGCTGGGGCTGGCTAATAAACGTTGTAGATTCAATAGGTTGGGTGGGAATCTGGAGGATTGCGCCGTCAGGTTGCAGTGATGTCAGCAGCTAACCATAGTACCTGCCGAGGGTGGCCAAAACCCTGACCCGGGAGGGCGGAGAGGGGGCCAATTCGTCACTGCAATCCACTGTGCTGCATGCAGGTCAGCCTCCCGAGGCCCCAGGTAGTACCCAGGGCCTCCTCTCTTAATTGCTGGGGTCGGTCGCCTGCAGACCCCCGGGCTATAGTGGTTCGCCAGCACTTTTGTTTCACATCCCGCATCTGTTTATACTTTGGCTACCACAACGACGCTCCTTGGTTATTTCCGATGTGCTGCAGCTCCCATGCCCTGTTCATGTTGCATTTCAACGAGGTACAGTAGACTACGGAGTACTTGTAACACCGGGCCTCTTTTTATTCGAGTCAGTCCTCAATCTCGTCGCACGTTCGCTGCTCCGCTTAAAACGTCCCGGGCCCCATGTAACAAACCACTCAATCCCTAGGTTTGTCTTCAACCGAGAGAGTGAGAGGCATGAGAGATTCTATTGCTGCACCATTGAGCGCCATTCATCATCTTGCCGCCTCGTTGTTGAAACGGTTCCGCCACGCCCCGTCCCAGGAACCGCATGCGAGTTCGGTGGCCCCGCCCGCTGATCAGGACGAGGAGGAAAACCAAAAAGATGGCTATCACCAGGTTATCGACGCCCTCACGGCGCAGTGTAACCAGGTCGACGCTCTCGACCCAGAACCAGGCCGCGTGATGGGCCACGCTAGACTTACTCAAGACGCGGCAGGAAAGAAGGAGTCTCTAAAGCACCTACCTGCACGTCATTAGCTGTCCACGTGCTTTGTGCATCGTGTTGTACGAACCATCTTCCACAACGTCCTCCCTCGCGCCCAGGGCCACTCCGCCGCAGCACACGCACGCGCGCACACACAGCAGGTATTGTATGTAGCGTAGCACCAACGCGCCAGACATTCGTCTCCACCGCAGTGGGTTTTACCGTACCGTGGAACCGGGACAAAGATAGAGAGGGACACAGAGAGAAGCCCACCTTCTCTTGAAACATGAAGCGCTTCCCTCCGCCTGTCGAGACCCGAATGCTGACAGCTCCTGCTCGTGTACCCCGACCATGTCTCTGCCCAACACCCGGCCGGGTCCTGGTGTGCGAGCCGCAATCCCAGGGATTGGCCTGAGTACGAGCAAGGTGTGATCGCTATGCCCGTTGAACCGTCCCAAGCAGTATGTGACCCTGAGCTAGTGGCGCAGAGGGACGGCCCGAAAGCTCTGGGTGAACCGTGTAGCCTGCCCCGACTCAGTAGATAGATGGAACGACCCGGCGATCCTCGAGCCAAAATCCTGTTTCCGCACGGCGCTCAGCGTCCATGCTACGGCCGTTGCCACGCGGGACAGCGACAGGAGATGCCGGCGCTTTGGGCCCGTCGGTTGGCATTGCCCGCCCTCGTTTTCAAAGAGCCCAGGCACTGGGACTCACCGGTCAACTCACCTATGGGCCCTCACACCATCATGGCCTCCAAAACCTCCTCTCATGTACCCGCGGCCCTGCCCTGCCTCCTGCATAACAAAATCACAGATATGCAGAGTGCGAAAGGGGGCCCGCCAAATCGGGTAGTCGCCCTCTATCTTCAAACCTTACTTGGCACAAGGTTCACCGCTACTCATCTCGATGCCACCGTAGGATCTGATTAAAGACGCTTGTTGTGTACAAGTGCCATGTCCTATTGAAGTTTTTTGACGAACGACAGGACCATTGGACCCGCCCGCAGATCTGCAATGCTGGTCGATCCAAAAGAGGGAATGTCGAAGACCCCGACACCGCGCGCCTCTGAGTCCAAAACGCAAAAGCAAAAACCCGCCGGTGCCATCTAGCGACAGCGGTTGCCTCCGCTGCGTTAGTTGTATGCGTGTTGAGCGTAGGCAAGATTTCCCGAACATGGATGGCCTCGTCGAGGATCCTCAGCCCGCAGCCACCTGGTTGTCTTGGATGTGCAGTGTCTGTAGTGTCAGCTATAACGCGTCGTCAGCAGCTGTGAATCCCGAGCATCTGGCCATATAGCCGAGAATGGCGTGGAGATGTTCGGGCTGCTCCTATACATCGCTGCCGTGTCAAGTTCGTCTAGGCAAGGAGAGCTGCCCGCCGGCCTGTCCTTTTTCCTTGCGGAGCAGCGCGTGGCTTCTCTTCTTGCAAATCCGCGCCACGAGCAGCCCGTGCCGTTCGAGAAGGGATTCGCGTACCGAGCTGTTGGGGCAAAGAGCCGTGGATGCGTGCGTTTCAGGCTGTCCCATGTCGTACCGTGTTCTGCAGGATGTGGAAATTTGCCGTCCTGACACTGGTCACCTGCGCCATCAGTGACACCCACACTGCTAGGTACAACATGTCGGATGGGATGAAGGGCCCAAGCTCAGTCGACGACAGGGGTCTCAATCCCTGATATATGTGAGGACGTTTTCCAGGCCGAAGAGCCTTGTGCCTTCGATAGATCGCAACGCTTTCCCCAGAAGCTTCGTTACTTCGGCGAGGCTAGTATCGTCGGCGTTCTTTCGTTTCACGATTGCTCTCCACCTATATCAGTTAGTCGATCGTGGACCCATAATACACAAGTATGTCTGTCGTAACTGATCACAACTCAGCCAGGCACAAGCCCGCCGCAGAAGAGATCCACCCTGGAGATAACCGACCGTCACACAATGAGCGACAAGTGGTGTGATCATCACGCCCTGGGCTGTCCGTATAGAACAACGTCCGGTGTAGACCTATGCGACCTGTGCAAAGCAAATAAGTGTCCTCACCCGACCACTCTCTAGGGAGTAGGGAGGGCGGCCAACGGATCTGCCGGCGTCGAACGTTACCTATGCCAATATCGGGAACGCAGTACGAACCGGCTCACGTCCCAACCGACCGACCGACCGAAAGACTGCTGGCTGGAGAGATGTGAAGCAGATGAGATTAAACGTGGATCTGTTTGCCAACCAAACCGCTGGAGGAAGGCGAGTAGCCTCACTGAAGCTCTTGGGGACATGATGAAGGCTTCTCTGCCCATGGCATATGTACCAGGGGACCGACCACTCGGACATCCTGATGAGACTAAGAAACGAGAAAAGGGATGTTGTAAAGGTGTTCTTGGTGTCATAAGCGAAGGATTGATTGTATACAATGGTGTGGAAATATCTTTGCGGGGAGGAAATTGGCTGGTTGGTCCTGTCCCAGGACGCAGTTCCTTTGCGGCACGGCACTGACCAGGTGTTTGCAACTTCCTTTTGTGGCGAGGATCGAGGTCAGGAAGCCAACTCGTCTTTCGGTGGGCTTCCAGCACTGGAATATTCGAATTTGATATTCAGAAGCGGCTGCATGCATGAGAGCATAGCATGTCTCTGACCCGGGCAGAGAAATATATAGATAGACAAAGGGGCAGCCAGATAATAACAGTTTTTCTTTTTTTGCAATCCGTCATCAGCGAGAGCAGATCAATTGTGTCGAGAAGCAACAACCATCACAAAGAAGGAGGAGCGACCAGACTTGTATATCGCCGCAGCATAATCCATGACGTTGCGCCTACCATCTTCCAACGAACTCAACATGTCGCATCGAGCCCACAGTAATTGCCGGATGGATCTCAGATGCCTCATTGAGCAAGGAGGTCCCTGTTCGCCGTTCTGACCCGCCAGTCTTCGACGCATCCGAGCACCTGAGGCGTAGCAGATATATCAAATCCCCGGCGGGCTCCCGATCGAGGGCACACCTGCAGTCACCGAACATGGGGAAGAAGTGAACAATAGCGTGCTAGTGTGCAGGCTCCGAGAGCCATTTAGTAGCAGATCATCATTTCGTGTCGATTACAGTATGTTCAATCTCCTTGCGGAGAGTGGTGCCAAACTATGCAACATGAAGCCCATGAACTACTCTGCCGCCGTCATATATCTCCGTAACGATTCTCCCACCCCCCAGGTGATCAGGTACTCGGGACCAAAAACTTTTCTCTTTTCCAGCGTTCTATGGCGAGTGATAGTCCAATTTACGACGAAAAAAGGTAGGATCGTGCCAGCCAGTAGCCAGCTGATGATGATGATGAATCCAACAAGAAGGATAGATGGGATGAAACAAATAGAACAATAGAGGCAAAGAAAAAGATGCATCGTGGTATCACAAGTCTTGTCGTTCCCCCTCCACTCCCAGCCGACCAAGAAAACCCCCAATCGTCTCGTCCCCATCAAGAATTAGAAAACGCTTATCATTGACCCCATGGCTGACGTGAAGGCTGAAGCGAAGTATTAAATCGATGCCTGAGCCGCATTTCGGCCGACTAGCTAGCTAGCAAGCAATGCCCAACGCGGTTTGACTGACAGAAGGACACCCCATAGTCGATCCCCTTTAGACGAGCATGGCCATGGCTCCCAGGGCGCCCAGGAGCAGACCACCCTGCAGAGTCTGCGAGCCGGCGGCGGCAGAGCTGGAGGAGCTCGCGGCAGCCGAGCCGGTGGCGCTTCCAGTCTCACCAGATGACTCGGTGGCGGTGGCAGAGGCCTTGGTGGAGGTGTGCATAACACCAGTTCCGGAGGGGAGGTAGGAGTTGGTGGAGTTGCCCAGGGGGAAGTAGGTGGAGGTGGTCGGAGTCGCGATGGGCTCGCTGGTGTTGGCCACGGCCGACGAGGTCAAGGTGACGCTGGAGGTCGCCGAGATCTTGGTGAGGGTGACGCTCTTTGTCAGGGAGGTTGTCAGGACGGTGGTTGAGTCCTGGGCGGAGACGACTGAGGCACCGGCGGCCAGGACGGTCAGGAGGATGTTTGAGATCTGCATCTTGAGAGGATGTGGGTTGTGATGTGATGTAGTTTGTGGTGTTGATCTGATGATCTTTTGCTTCTCGTGAATGAGAGAGAGTTTCGCGACTGAGTCGAATGAATGAGAGTGATGTTTGTTCGTCGTGCGTTTCTGAGGCGTCCGTCGAGTCGTGAGTTAGAACGAATGGAATGCTGCGCGAGGCAAGCTGAGCAGGTGTATTTGAGGGTGCTGGCTGGGGAAAGAAAGAGAAAAGGACGTGCGGCCGAGGCAGGGAAGGCGACGAGGTTGATATTGCGGCCGCGTGGGATGGGGGCAGCAGGGGGCCATGTGGGCGGGCAGGGACGGGGGCGGGTGCGCCTCCTTTTCCTACGTCGTCTGTTGTCCTGGGCCTGTACGGCAACAGCACGGAGGTGAGCCGGCCCATCGCAGGAGGAAGCGTGCAATTTCACCCGAGCGGGTTGACGTTGTCAGGCAAGTGGGACTCGAGATGTTCTGGCCAATGCCAGCCCTGCATTCGGGGGTCCACTACCTTATTGGGAGGAGGGTATCGTGGCACTAGAGATGGGTCCTGGGGTTTCCCATGCGGCGTGGTCCCCATCTTTTTCAGGAACAAACCACGCCCATTGGTTGCCGATATACAGATCTGCAAGCCCTGAGGGTACAGTCGACAAGGATCCGACGCCCAGGAGGCATGGCGAAAAGTCAGACCCCAAAGACGCCGACATTGACTCGAACAATGCGCCATATTAAATGTCAAATGGTCACCGATGGCCACCACCGAGGGCCAGCCTGCCCGCCTGCATGTCTGCTTCTGCTGCCGGTGAGAGTTTGGAACCAATGCGTCTGGGGAGTCCAGAGCGCGTGATGTCTGCACGTCGACTGGCAACACATCAACAGTCCCAAACCTTACACTATGACACCCCGACTCGGGAGAGCCCGTCCTCAACCTTCGGGGTGACAAGGCACGCACATCCACTAGCCACAACAATAGGCCAGACTAACGACAATGGTGGAATGGAAGCATGGACAGAAGCATTGTCCCGGCGCGGGACGGTCAGCCAAGCTGCATGGCTCTTCGTATTGTCCTCAGCGGACCGTCGCACAAGATGTGTCTTTCGTCCAAGGCAACGTCGCACCGAGAGTGCCTCTCGTCCTACGCCGACTGATAGAGAAGACGCCACTTACACTAGAGATTATCAGGTCTAAGACCTCCGATAAAGCTTGACACGCGCGTTTAAGCTTCTGCCCGAGCTTGACCCGCGTGCTCACGTCGCAGAGGCCGGCCGGTGGTGTCTGCGCGCGAGAAACCCCATTCCAATTTCCCCTCGGTCTTGGGATCACCCCACCGACTCCTATTCTACATAGTCCAGGTCTGAGAGCCCAAGGAGGTGTTTTATATGCCACTATAGTACCGTCGAGGACGACGTCGGGTGCTTTGCCCAAAATGGGCTGTCTCAAACAGCGGTCTGGTCCACCACCTTCCGGTCCCTCCCCACACAGGTCGAGCCCTCCGGCTAAGCACCGCAGCTGGATTACAAAGTTCGGCGACGCACAGAGGACGTCCTCCCACATCGACTCGGCTATCCGACCCCTGGTCAGACGCGTGACATGCCGAGGACTCAGCACTGCCGACGTGGTCCAGGTGCCAGCCCGCACACCAGGACCTCCAGGTTGCTCTGCAAAGACGTGAAACCTCAGAAATGTGGACTCCCGTGCCAGCATTGTGCCTCTGGCCCCCAGGGACGCGTTGTCGATCTCACGACTCGGGGCCGAGGGTGCATCGGCTGCCAGCGGCCTGACGGACCAAAACCGGGCTGGTGATGTTGAGAAGGAGGTGAGGCACGGGTGTTGTGGGGGTGAGAGCGGGCTCCTGGCACTTCACAACCAAAGCTGCAGTTCATGTCGCTGGGGAAATTATGTTGATAAAGCCCAGGTCGCGCGAATTCGCCGTAATGCTGCCCTGGCAGGAGGTACTCCTCGATATATCCGAGGACCTCAGTCAGGATCCAGTGGCGGTCGCTACGGCTGTCGTGCTCTGTTTTGTACAGCAGGTGCTCCAGCAACTCCGTCGCCTTGTCCATGTGCCGGCGCTGCAGAAGCGTCTCCAGGATCTGGTCTATCGTGCGTTGGGTCTCGGCTTCGCGGTTGGCCGCTGGTGCTGGCGATGTCTCCCTCCTCTGCCCGGTTCCCAAAGCCTCGTGGCCCTCTTCAAAGCGTCGCGCTAGGTCGTGTCTCAACAGGATCTCCTCGATTAATCGTTCGATCTCTGCAAGGCTCACAATTGGTATGTCGCTTGGCCTCGAATGGCTACTGGTTCCATGTCTCAGGGCCTCCGCCTCGAACGCCTTGAGCCTCTCGAACTCTTTCCGTTGCTCGTTCTCGTCCAAGATCTCGCGGAATCGAACTTCCTGCAGCTTGACATCGTCCTGCAACAGGGAAGTCAGTTGTCACTGGCTAGTTGGTGGAAGGTAGGTCGCGAAGAAGCGAGGTGTCACACAGTGACTGCTGTGTTCGGGCGCATCACCCTCAGGTTCCAGCTACTCACCTGCTTGGTGTCCTTTGCTCTTTGGCTTTCGAGCGCCTGAAGTCTGGCATGCTCCCGCTCATGGTCCCGTTGATCAAGGATCTTGACAAGGTCAACCTCCTTGAGGCAGTTCTTATCGTGCTTCGGCGCAGCCCCTTTTTGGAGACCTCTCAGTCTCTCTAACTCCTGCTGCATATCACGCTCATCAAGAAGCTTGAGAACATCTGCCTCTTCGAGGCCCTTCTTCTGGGCTGGCTTGCTCTTCCGTTCCTCACTCTCCTTTTCCTGCTTCGCTACGAGCTCCTTCAAGCGCTCAATCTCGCTCTTCGCGGCCTCTTCTCTCGTCTTCCTCTGATCGTCCGCTTTTGCAGCCCGTCTCTTCTTCGTCTCCTCTCCAAAATCCTTTGCTGCTTTAGCGGCCTCGTCCGTTCCCTTGAGGGTCTCTCCCATTTGATCTAGGCGCTCCTGGATTGCCTTGACACCCTTTCCGACATTTTCGGTTGCAGATTTGGCCTCGTCAAACTGTGTGTGGACATGTTCATCTAGGTTGCGCAGACCAAGATTGTGACTGTACTGTTCCCAGGTACTGCTATCTCCTGGGTACTTTTCTTTCAGGAAGTCGAGAAGGCACTCTGTTTGACACGCGGGAGATGCCATCGGAGAAATGCAGGTTTTGGACCGAGGTATCTGGCTGTACGTGGGCATGGTAGGCACAGCGGCAGGTTTGGCCTGTGGGGTGTTCTTCGATTTGGCGCTTTTGTGCCCCTTGGAGCCTTTTTTCGGGGGCACTACTAGGCACATGTTGGAAGTGAAAACTGATCTAGATATTCGAAAGTATTGCAGAACGATGTTGGCAGGGTAGAGAGACATCCAATACTTGTGGACATGTTCTTATATCACTTCGCAAGGAGTCGCATATCATGCGGTAACGGGATACGCGTCAAGTACAGCATCAAAGTGCCACATGCATGGCATGATTGTCTCTGTCACGGTGAGCCTCTCTGGGGACAATGCGTCTTGTTGGTCTATTGGCCTGATGCAATTCAACAATACAACGGGAGATCCCTCGCCTGCACTGAGTGCCTCTGAATGGTTAGTTGCAGTTTCTGCTGCTCCTGGGCATTGTGCGGAAAGCCACTCTAGTCAACCTCACACATTGTGATCCTTCGGATTCAGGTACCGGGCCAGAGCATTGGGACAGTTGTTCCACTTGCAGGACTGTGGCTTTCATACAGGTATTTCGCAATGTCTCACCAAGGGCCGTACATCAGTCACGCCGGGTGACAACGATATACTATTGTCTTTGTGAGCTTCTGCGATGCTGAGAAATTCGCATTTGGCTATCTTTTGATGTGGTCTTTGGCACACTGATTTGTAGACAAGCGCACTAGGGATATACTGCAGGTCGTTATTCCCAGGGTGTGCCGAGGTTGTCATTTTGGACCCCTGAGTACGTCATACTACCGATAAGGCAATCAGAGGACAGCGGAGGACGACACTCACGCCATGAGGAATATGTATGTCTTCCTGCAACGACAATCTGCAATCTAGTGCTAGAAGAACATTGGCGGGGAGAGCCGAGAAATTGCAGATCGCATTGTTTCTTTCACGTGGTGCTCACCACCGCTGGCCGGGCCCATTGGTGAAACGCAGGATCCACACCCTCATACGCTGAGGCCGGCCACCTCTGATCTCTCTAAGCCCAGAGCTCACTCTACCTGAAGTGGCCCCTCCCGCGTACCTCCGTCCCATCCCACCCTGGCCCATCTGCCCTTGCCCCCCATTCCAAACATTGACCACCCTCAGACGAACATCAACCAAGTGCCACGTTGCCAGCGACAACTCTCAACCCCAGGATCATCTCAGGACCATCCGCCTGCCTCCACGACAGCTCACAGAAAGTACCTGCTCACACACCATGGCGTCCGAGGAACCAGCAGCAGCAGCAGCAGCAGCAAGCAGCAGCTCAGCTGTCCCAGACTCAACACCAGCTCCAGCAGCTTCAGCACAGGAACCAGCAGCACAGAGCTCAACACCGGCTGAGACGCCAGCCGAGTCTTCGGCCGATGCCTCAGCCCCGGCTCCGGCCCCAGTCAAGAAGACAGTCAGGAAAGCGGGCGCGAAGAACTACAGCACCGACCCGGCCCTGTACATCTACACCTCCCTGACCGCGGGGAACAGGCACATCATCACAGCCACCTCGCGCCTCGAGACCATCCTGCGCGCCAACCGTGTGCCCTTCAAGGCCATCGACGTCGCCACCGATGAGAAGGCGCGCATGCTCTGGGGCCGCCGAGCAGGCAAGGCCGCCGACGGCCGGGCACGGAGGCTGCCCGGGCTCGTGCAGACGGGCATTGTGCTCGGGGTGAGTCTGCCCAGCCGTCTCTACAACCCCTCTTACTTCACAATACAAGGCCGTTGCCAGGATGACTAGCTAACACCCAATGCCTGTGACCTAGGATATTGTCGAGATCGAGGAATGGAACGAGTACGGCGAGCTGAAGCAGCACGTCAAGATCTACTACGACGAGTTCACCCAGCCAAAGAAGGGCTCCGTCGCACCCGTGCCCAAGTACAAGCAGCCTGCCGACAAGACACCATACCCGCCCGCCATGCTCAACCCACCACCGCCGCCAGAGCGGGTCAAGAGCCCCGCGGAGGAGAATGCCAACAAGATCGCTCAGGCCATCAAGGGCGCGTCCAATAATAACAACAACAACAATCAGGTGAAGGCAGCCACCCGGAGCGTCGCGGAGGATGCGGCGCAAAAGGCCAAGGACATTGCGCAGAAGGCGAAGAAGGCCAAGCTGGAGGCGCTTAGGGAGAAGGTCCACGGCAAGAAAGCGGAGGCTGGCGGCGAGGACGCCGAGGCGAACAAGGGCGAGCAGGCCGCAGCATCTCCCAGCGCAGCGAGCGGGGAGTCGGCAGATCCCCCGACGAAGGAGATGTCGCAGCTGTCCGTCGCGGCATCCGCATCGTCGTCCGCCACCGGCGCAGGCCTGCAGTCGCCCACCAGCGGCGCGTGGAAGAACAGCGGAGGCGGGGACGCGAGCCTGGGCGCGGCGCTGCACACGGTGCAGAGCCCCACGACGGGGACGTGGAAGGCGCCGGCCGGAGAGACGTTCGCGGGGGCCAGAGTGGAGAGTGCGAGTGCCGAGGAAATTCAGCAGGTGGAGAGCCGGGAGACTATCAAGGAGGAGCCTGAGCCGCCGGAGGAGGATGAGGCCAAGAAGGAGGAGGCTGCTGAGACAAGCAAGGCATGATCATTGCGGGTCAATCAGATTGCCGGATTGCAGCACGATCCTAGTACAGTACAGATGTGTTCAACTGATGTTGATGATCAGTAGCAAGGAGTATGGCACTGTGGCAAGTCCTATATGCACTTTGGGTTTAGGAGGTGAGGTGAATCTGCCTGGGACAAGGATGATTTGTTATAAGTCAGAGTCACCAATAGGCCACTCCAGATTGCTTCCATAATGTGAGCTTAATGCAAGCTACGGACCACTCACTGTTCAGACTTGTCCTAAACGCCCATACCCTGGAGCTGCTGCAAAAGACTCTCAGTGGACGGAGCGCTCAGCGCATAACCAAATTGGAGCATCTGTCTCGGAGAAGAACGAAAACAAATACACGGGCATGGAGTACGGTCCATGTATTAGCCCAGATCAGCGAAGCGGCATCAAGCACACCCAGGCAGGGTCTGAACTCGAGGAATGTTTAATGTGCCCATAGGCTCAAAGTTCTCCAAGCTGTATAAACACGGTCGCCATTTTCCTATTTACTTCCCCGGCAAACCAGACACCAAGCCTGGACCAAAAAGCACACTCAGTCATACAGTCCCTCATCATCGCTCGCCGTGCCGTCCTGGAACCCAGCGACCGCCTTCCCCTTCCCCTTACTCTTGCTGCTGATCCCATTCGGCCCATCATCTCCTTCGTCTTCATCCTGGGCCGCAACCCCGTAATCATCCTCATATTCTGCGTCCTCGCCGTCGCTCCCGGCGGCGACCGCCTTCCCCTTTCCTTTGCCAGCAGCAACAGACTTGCCCTTGCCCCTCGCGCTCCGCTGCGACGCAGTCGACACCGTCCTCTGCCCGAGGTTGAGCGGCACTGGCCTGGGCTTCTCTGCATCCGCGCTCGCCCCGCCGTTGGACTCGCGCCCGCCCTCGAAGGTGGCCCTGACCCGCTCGTAGTGGGACAGCTCGCCCGCGCTGACGCTGGGTATGAGCTCCCTATGCGCGTCCATGAAGTCCTCCTCTGTCACCATCACGGCGACATCCTGCGGCGTGGCGTAGTGATCGAAGAAGTTGGCCGTTGAGATGGTCTGCTTCTTGCCCTCAGCCTCGGCCTCGGCATTGAGCGCCTTGATCTTGGCGTCTACCTTGCCGGCCTGTCTCGTCACGGCCTTGAGCATGGCGTCGCTGCACAGTGCGTAGAAGTCTGCGCCTGTGTAGGTGAATGGGAGCTTCTCGGCGACGGCGCGCAGGGTGACTGTCGGGTGGAGGGTAAATCTATCATGGAAGGTCAGTATTTTAGTTCAGGTGGGTAAGGCTCTGACGTGCACTTACTTCCGCGTCAGCGCCTCCAGAATCCTCAGCTGCTTCTCATGAGTGTCGGACACTCCCAAGTACAGCATCTTGTCGAATCGCCCAGGACGCAGCAGTGCCGAGTCCAAGAGATCCGGCCGGTTGGTGGCGCCGATGACAAACACTCCTCCAGCACTGTCCTCACCGCTTGACATTCCATCCAGTTCAGCCAGAAGCTGACTCACAATACGATCCATGACACCTCCGCTGTCTCCTTGGTTGCCTCTCTTCGGCGCCACGGAGTCCAGCTCATCGAAGAACACCACACACGGCCGGGCGTCCCTTGCTCTCTGGAAGACCCGCCGCACGTTGGCCTCGGATTCACCAATGTACATATTCAGCAGCTCTGGACCCTTCACGCTGAAGAAGTTGAGGCTGTACTCCGTCGCAATAGCCTTCGCGAGCAGCGTCTTGCCAGTGCCCGGCGGTCCGTAGAACAAAATGCCGCTGCGCTTCTTCATGCCCTTGGCGAACAGCTCAGGCCGCTCGAGGGGAAGTTGAATGGTCTCTGAAACGGTATCCTTGACGTTCTCTAGACCGCCAACATCATCCCAAGTCACGTTGGGAATCTTGGGTGCCCCAATGGCGTCTGCGAAGTTCTTGCGCGCAGCCTCCACCGCGACGTCGAAATCAGCCGGCGTCAGACCGCGCGAGGAAGCGCCGCCAGCGACTTGTATATCACGGACGGTGAGCTTGGTGTTCTCGTCCGTCGCTCGAGAGGTGAGCGTCTCAAGGCGCGAGCGCTGAGCAACCAGAGCCCGGTCGACGACGTCGACCAGATCTCCTGCGACTAAAGCGGCAGTCTTGAGTGCGACACTGCTCAAGTCGACATCAGGGCCGAGAGAGATGCCTCGATCGTCGATGATGTTTCTCAGTATCACTTCTCGCTCGCCCTCGTCTGGAGCCCTCATTTCGAGCTCGTGGGTGAACAGTCCTCTTACCCCGTCGGGGACTTTATCCACTTCGGTTGTGGTAGCAATGACCACTCTAGCATCGGCTAAGATCTCTTTCATTGATGATACCATCCTGTCCGCCGTGAGAGCTTCGATGTGTCTGATCAGTAAAGCACAGCATTCTGAGCCGCAGCTCATGGCCCGCTCGGCTCGACTCTTCAAGAAGCCCTCCGTCTTGACATCGCTGCCTCCTGAACCGGCGTCATTGACAATGTCATACGCATCCAGGACAAATGTATGTAGACCAATATCAAGACATGCATCAGAAGCAACAGTGGCTTTTCCAATGTTTCTCTGGGTGGAGACCAGCAAGATCGCCAACGGTGGCATTTTCAGTTTCATCGCCCTCTGACTAGTTGCCGCCGCCAGGAGTTCACGCAAACGATTGCGCAGGGGCGAAACTTGCGGCCGCTCTAGCTCCATGATTGCTGTGGGTGAAGACTGGAAAGCTCGATCTGGCGGCTTTCTCAGGCCAAGATAATACCTCCACGTGCTGTCCTTGATGCCAGGTATGCGACTGGTAACAGACCCTGTTTGTCGTAAAAGTGTCATTGACACATCGATACATGCGACTGAGCCCCATGTATCCTCTTCAGCCTCTTCCTCAGGGCCATCACGTTTCATATTGACGGTATGGGTGACCTTGAACCAGACTACCTCGTCATAGTTGAGGCCTTGTCTTCGGTTTGTCGGATTCGACGCCGCCAAGGACAAGATATCATCAACAGCGAGGCTATCCGTGCCGGACTCCTGGAGTGTCCTTCCCAGCTGCGTATCGATAGGAAATGCGATCAAGTCACCACTCTTGACTATTCTTGATTTCTTCTCAAAGTAGCACTTGACGCCGGCCATGACGGCTGCTTGCACGTCTCTCTCCACCGACCTGGGAGTCCGCACATGTCGCAGAGTGACCTCGCGAGCATAGGGTGGTTGTGACGAGCCTGTCAGCTTTGACAAGGGGTTCTTCGCTAGGACGGGAGAGCCCCTTTTCAAAGGGGCTATGCGCAAATAGGCCGGCCCGTCAAGATTTGCCAACAACACTGGTGACGCGTAGACTGCAGGGCTTGATGGTTTCTGTAACTGCGACTCGAAGAATGACGGCCGCCTGCCCTCATTCTTTGAGTGCACAATCCTCGTCACAGGTCGCTGTGAGTAGCCCTCTGGCAGTCCGAAAACCCTCACAGGCCGCCAGTCCGGCTCATCCTCGCCTATGTCGCCAAAGCTTCCGAGGCCGAATTGGCCGAATCCGTTCGCAGGTGGTTCCTGCGCAGGTTCCAGCCTTACCCAGTCGCCAGAGAAACAGCCAATTTTCGTCAGGTTGCTGATGTCGACATATACACGCGCCTCCTCATCGTCAGCGGGGACAACCTTGGGATGCAGGAGCTCTGGAGGAATAGGCTTCATAAGACCTTGTGCTTTGAAGAGCCGCCCACGTGGTCGATCGAGTCTGGCAGTAGTGGCTGTAAAGGTCGAGAAGACCGAACCAGGTGTACTAATACCGTTGGTCTTTCGCCCACGACCTAGCGTCATTGGCGTCCCAGCAGCGATCGTGGACACACCGCTAGCAGCCGTTGCGGGCAGAGCTGGGGCCTGGAGGGAGATCAGGTCATCCATTGAGTCGTCTGATAAATCATCGTTTTCGTCCAAGGAAAGTTCTGACTCCTCAGTCTCAGTAATGACATCGGACTCTTCGGTCTGAGCCTCAGTACTCGTCCTATATCGCTCCTCCGCTGCAGAGTAAAACTGGTCGTTCGCAGTATCGTCGTCGTCCTCGGCGAGCCCATTAAGCTTCTGAGACGAAGACATGGCGGAAGGAGCCCGGCTATCTTTGGAGTGAATGCGGCCCCTTGAAACGATGATCTTGGTCGACGGGGACAAGATGCCTTGGGCAACTGGCTCGCAAAGTGTAACCTTGCCTGGGTTTGGCGGTACGTGAGTTATGGCATGGGGCGACAGAGGTAATGGAAACAGGTCTCCAGCGTGAACGACTTTCAATGTGCCAAGAGCAATGCGTATGGCAGTCTTTAGGCGATCCTCTGCAGACGACTCGGTTGCGCTACCCTTGCCCTTGATTTGGGCAGAACTGACGTCTGGGTGGTCCCGGAAGAAGGTGCCCTCCCCGTCTTCCAACCTTTTCGCGAGCTCGCCCTCGAGGCTCACGAAGACGGTATCCAGTGACAGAGCCACCACATCCAAGACCAATATTTCTATTCCGCTCCGGCTGTGACTGGACAGCTTGGATGGCGCAACTTGTTGCAGGGTGGTCGCAAAGCTCTGGAGGGCCAGTGATGAGGGAGAGAATTGGAGAGTCGAGTGCGCGAGGGCCGAAGACTGGGTGACAGGAACTATGGTCCAGTTGGTGGTCTCGGCAGAGGCATTGGGTGCCCACGGGGCCAAAGCAACGTGGAGCACATCGGGAACGAGAGCGCCGTCTGGATCATGTTCGGTGTCTTCAGTGGGAAGAGTCCATGTCAGCGGAAAGAGCAGTAGGGCTGGATGAGGTCAGGAAGAGCTACCGTAACTCAAGTGTGGGAACAGGTCGGCGAACAAGTCCTCGGACAAGATCCCAACGTCGCCCTTGACATGGTCGTCGAGAACAAGACGGGCGGCAATGGCAGGTTTGTCGTGCCTCCGCCTCCTCTTGCGCTTCCGATGGGAGTGGGACAGGTCGACGGCTGCCAGCGAGGACATGGCCGCCAGCTGATTTGAGAAAGAGACGGAAAGGGAGGTAAGGCCAGAAAAAGTCGCAGCTGTAATATATCAAGAGGCTTTACCCGGGGGAGGATGGGAGATGGGTGTCGGCCCCGCAGCACACAGCTATGGAGCTTGCTTAACGGAAGCTCATGATCTTGCTTGAGTATGGGAGCAGAAGATGCGGCAGCATGTGACACGGCGAACTCGACTTCGTCCGACCTGGCTGACGGCGCGGAGGTCTCCAAGGACAAAATTGCTATGCTCTAGACAAGGACAGACATGCAACAGATCGTGTCGGAGTCAATTGTTCGGGGCGCGGAGGCAG
Organism: Diaporthe sp. HANT25; assembly: GCA_013435955.1. Classification (NCBI taxonomy): domain Eukaryota; kingdom Fungi; phylum Ascomycota; class Sordariomycetes; order Diaporthales; family Diaporthaceae; genus Diaporthe; species Diaporthe sp. HANT25. The sequence continues at coordinate 2,401,865 of JACBFG010000013.1, read as the reverse complement.
GTCGAGGAGGGCCGTTGTCCGGACCCCTGCCGATTCTCGTGGAGAACCTCGGCAAGCGGGCTGTAGAATGGGCAGCCGGCCGACTCCAACCCCAACCCAAGCCCAACGCGTCCCGTCCAATCTGACGTGACAACCTTGGAAAGAGTCCGTGTGCAGTTGCATCTGGAGGCAACCTTGCTCATTATTTAAGGTCGTGGCCCATGCCCAGATCTAGATTGATAAGCTCAACTTCCACACGTTCGGTTCACCTGCAACATATCTTCCTCATCTCCTCCGAGTGAGCTGCTTTTGCAACGTGCAGCGTGCAGCAAAACCTGCTTGACCGTTCATGGAGCTCAACTTCTGCAGATAGCAGCGGAAGCTGCAATGCACGGACACCGACATCACAACGAAAATGAACACCAAATCCACGCTCCCCTTCGCCGCCGCCATCTGGAGAAGCAGTGGCTGTGTTGTTCTCTTCTTCTCTGGTCTTCTCTGCTCTGTTCTGTTCCCATGTCATGGTTACACCGCCGCCAATGTGGCTTGATCTTCACATGCCTGAGATCCAAAATGACTAGCGACATTCTGCAAATTTTCGATGATCACCCCTGCAATGATGACGCGGGGGCTGAATACTCTCGCTATGGACCAATTATTACAGTCGCTGCGGGCGATATGTTCTCCTTACTACATACTATCACATACCACAGTCACGCGCTCTTTGCGAGCGCCGTCCCCGTGCCATTTCACCATCCTTTGCTTCCTCACCTTTCAAACATCCTCCACTGACCCGGGATAGGCCAAACCCCTGGAAATGAGTGGTCCCTCTGATTTTCTGTTCTAGGGTAGTCAGGGGTTTCTTCCTCTTTTTGCGCAACTAGACCAACGCGCTAGACGGCCGATACCGTTCCTGAACTAAAGAATAATAGTCTTTGTATATCTATCTCATGACGTCCTTCCCGTCTTCCACGTTTGTTTGTATACATCTTCACCGTGCTGCGTCCCCGCCGCCCTCGCCCCCTGGGCTGACCTTGATCGCCTCGCCTCCTCTTCCTTGCTGGCCTCACCCCGATCGCAAGCTCGACCGACAGCGATGACAAGCGACAACACAGCCGGCCCGAGCTCGACGCCGTTGGCCCACCCCGCCGTCGAGTTCGCGAAGCAGTCGCAGAAACTGTCGCACAAGAACCCAGAGGAGGATGGTAGTTCGGACGATGTCGCCGCCCAGGCTCTCTTCGTCACGCCCAGAGACCCCGTCATCGCCACGGCCGAAGGGCATAGGCTGCCAGGGGTTCCACTAGAAGAGGCGCAGAAATTGAACATATTGAAGGACGATCTTGAGCAGGGTCAATCCGCAGCCACGCAAGTCCAGAGTAATGGCAGCGCCGATCACGCTGTCGAGCCCAGCGCCTCGCCCGACCACAACGAACCGCATCCAGCCTTCACGGCACCCCCTGTGCCCAATGGCAAGTCGTTGCAAAAGACGTCTGAGGGCTCCTTGAGACGAGCTATGCCGCCCTCGCATACCAACCCTCTCTTTCCTCCACTGCCGCTCTACGGCCCGTCCTCTGTACTGCGAGACATCCATTGCTCGGCTTTCCGGGTGTCCTCCTTCTTTCTCAGCCTGTCGTTCCTAGGAGTAATTGTACTGGGTTCCCTCTTCACAAGCATACCGCTCGTCGCAAGGCGCATATGGTACAGACTCACGTTTCGAAACCCCGACAAAGACCGCCCCTTTCACGAGGAGGAAGTCCGCCGACGGGACGCAAGAAAGGAGGAGGCACGGAAGTGGACGCACCGCACCTCAGAGGAGCGACGTCTGACCGATACCGACACGCTGAACGAAGATGGGTATATGCCTACCGAAGGCGGCCCAGACCCGATCAAGTGTGATGTGGGCTACTACGCTCGACGAGTCGGCCTCGATGTCGAAGAATTCGGGGTCCAAACCGAGGACGGGTTCATTATAGATTTGTGGCATGTCTACGACCCGCGTGAATATGCGGAGCTTGACCCCAAAGAGCGTCAGCCCCGGGGCCCCGACCCCTTCACGGGAGGAAAGCGGCGAGGCAGGGCGTTGAAGGACCAAAACGCGCCGCGGAAATATCCAGTGCTGCTCATCCACGGCCTGCTGCAGTCGGCCGGGGCGTACTGCGTCAACGACGACCAATCGCTCGCCTTCTGGCTGTGTAAGGCCGGGTATGATGTCTGGCTGGGCAACAACCGCTGCGGGTTCAAGCCGAAGCACGTGCTGCTGGAGTATTCCGACCCTCGCATGTGGTGTTGGAATATCAGGCAGATGGGTGTCTTCGACCTGGCCGCGCTGACCTCCCGTGTGCAATACGAGACGGGGTTTTCAAAGATCGGCCTGGTGGCCCATTCTCAGGGCACGACGGAGACGTTCGTTGCCCTGGCCAAGGAGCAGAGGCCGGAGCTGGGGGAGAAACTCTCTGTGTTCTGCGCCCTGGCACCAGCCGCGTATGCCGGTCCGCTGATTGGGAAGATGTATTTCAAATTCATGCGGGTGATCACACCAGCTATGTTCAGGATGATGTTTGGTATACATGCCTTCATACCGATCATGATGACCATGCATGGCCTCTTACCCGCAAAGCTCTACGGTTGGCTGGGCTACAAAGTATTTTCGTTCTTATTCGACTGGACGGACATCAGATGGGACCGCGGGCTCAGGAACAGGTTCTTCCAATTCGCCCCCGTCTACGTCAGCGCAGAATCGATGAGGTGGTGGCTAGGGCGCGAGTGTTTCGCAAAACATGTGAGTCGATGCTCTCCGGTCGGTTGGCTGTGGCGGCGCCTGCTTTCCACATGCACGGTTTATGGGCTAACATCGCTGCACAGAAATGTATCCTCGCTACAAAGGAGGAATGGCGCGCCGAAGAGAAAGAAGACGAGGACGAGTCTCAGAACCCAGTCGCCGCCGTGCCCCCCGAGGCTCGCACAAACGAGCCGCACTCGCCAACACAGAGAACTCGCCACCACAACCACAACCACCGCAGGCCGAAGGGAGCATCTGCCTGGTACAACTCGCAAAGCCCACCGATGGCATTCTGGGTGTGTGGCCGCGACAATCTAGTAGACGGCGATAAGCTCCTACGCCGGTTCGCGCGGGGCCGCGAGCCGCACGCGCGCGTGGTGTTCAGCAAGGTCATCCCCGAGTACGAGCACCTCGACGTTATCTGGGCGATGGACGCCGAACGGGAAGTGTTCCAGGAGCTGAGGGAGACGCTCTGGCGGACGTGTCCTGCAGACGAGCGGGCGAGATGCCGAGTGCCGAAGGGATGCGAAGATGTCGAGCAGTGGGTTGACGACCGCAAGAGAGGCGAAGGGGCGGGCGATGGCGATGAGGCGCCGGCCGACAGCGAGGGTGGGAACATCGGGGCCAGCGAAAGCCCCAGCAGCAGCGAGGAGCTATCGACAGACTAATGAGTTCACGAGAGACGCCGTAATGGACGATGGGCGTTCACACACATATATACTGGCACTTTGGATATATTGCGCTGCTTGGGCATATACGAAGCATTGGGATATCAAGACTAGCCTGGCGTCGTGATTGGCTGTTTATTGTCAACGCATAGCATTAGAATTGGCTTCTCGCCAACAGACAGATCTCGCAGATAAAGTTAATAATACCCTACTTGCTGCATATGCACATGTGCATCACTCATCGTGAAAAATCACGCCAAGCACAGGAACTGACAATTGCACAGCACATGGATGCGGGACCGGCATATTGGGCCGAAAGACAACGAATTGAGGAGAGGGCGAGCAGGAAAATGGCTCTCACCGTCAACAGGATTGTACGCGTAAACACACAAGAGGTGCACATGATGGGGCGGTCAAACCGTTTCAAGATTGCACACCGGCGTCTAAAACCTGCCAAAGCTTACCAGATGCTCGGATCCGTTGGCTGCCAGCGGACGCGGTAGTCTGGGTCCTGGGAAGGGGGTTCCACCGCGGGGCAGAAACGACCCCGCCCGTTGAGGTTGAAGTCCTGTTTGCTTGTCTATTTATCCTGGCCGTGCCGCCCGGCATCCTGGGGTTTGCAAATTCGCAGTATCCCAAGGAGCACCGTCCGACTTCCTTGCTTTCTCCTGAGATACCGAGTGCGAAAAGAAGAGGCCGAGGGAGATCTGCGCGGTAGGAGTAGGGGAGGCAAAAGGCGGATGTTTCGAAACATTGGAAGCTTCTGGTGTTTCACCAACATGTGCGTCTCGCAGATCAGTTGGGCGACGGCTCTCTGGGGGTGGCACTACTGCGGTACCTGTGCACCCTTGTGGGCAGTTGGGCACATGCATGCAGGTGCGGGACACACAGGCATGACCCCCGGTCCCCCTCCAGCCAATGCGGTTGACGTGCCTGGCGTTGTCGACGGGGAGCTAGCGGCCGGACGTCCAATCAGGGGGCCAGGGAGGGCGAGCCGGCAACTTTTCCCAAACACGCACCTCCCTGCGTCCCTGAGCCTCCCTGAACCTCACCTCAAGTCAACTCCACTTCACCCGCCCGACTCACCACCAACAAGCTCACTTATTCACTCACCCGCTGACTTACTCACTTGCCCACTCCACTGGCAGACTGGATCTGCATTCCCACTTCAGCCTGGTTTACGGAGCCCAAAGACTGTGCCGTACATGTTATCTGTGATCGGATCTCAGCCCAAAGAATGCGGGCCCTCGTGACCGGCGGTCAACTCGGCACGACTGGTGGTTGAAGGGATTGTGAGTCGGTCACTGCCAACACGACCCTGCGGCACTGCACCAACAAGTAGTGGCAGGTGGTTGCAGCCAGCAGAGCTCCCTGTCTCGAACATGTCCCTCGAAATGCCATTTCTTTTCCCCCTTTCGGAAGTGTTGGTGGTGTAGTGCCGGATCTCATGCAGGCAAAACTCTGGCCGAACCAGATATACGACCTTCCAGGCCCTCGCGGTGTGCGCTAGTCTCTACCGCGGCACACGCTCATTAGGCAGGTCTCACGTATAGCTCGCCCCTTGTCAGTGTTTTAACGTCGATCATCTGAAAAGAGAGAACAGAGTCAGTGCTTGGCTTCGAACCCTGTCTCAAATGTTTCTCATGCAGCTCGTCTGGTCCATTCGGGGCCCCAGCCGCTCCCACACGCGCAGCTTGCCCATCCCGCAGTCCGGCTCTCTGAGTGGCTGGCCCGCCTCACGCGCGGTGCTCCCTGTCATATCGGAGCTGGCAGCTGCTCACCGCGCATGTCTCATCCCTCGGTGCTTCGGTGCAGCAAACGCAGTAATTGTAGAACCCACTCCGTGAATCATCCCTTCTCCTCTCATATGCCCATCCATCAGTCAACGGTCCGAAAGAAGGAGGAGGAGCTCCGCTTCCAAGGTCCCCAGTCTCAGCCAGATTGCACGGTCGCCTAGATTGGCGAGTAGCCGGCGAGAAGGGCACCAACAGCACCAACAGACAAGGCATGTGCGAGCGTCAAGCGATGTTACCCACTCGCCTCTTCCATCTTCCTCCCCTTCACCCCTGCATCTGGTGGTGCGGCTCCCGGCAGATCTGCGCGCTACATCCCTTGTCGCCTTTTTAACGCCTCGTCGCTTGTCGCTTGTCACGCACGCCCTCTCCCCCTTCCCACCTGTCCACATGGTGACTCGGACGGCCGGGGCTGCATCTGGACCATGCAAGTCCACATGCAGGGCCAGGGCGTGCCCACTCACTCTTCCTGTGCCCGACTTTGCTTGTGCAGGATATTTAACACCACATTCCCGTCTGAGGCACAAGGGCAGTTCTCGCAAGGTCGAGACTCTCTCCTCAACCCCCAAGGCTGGTATTCATCGTTGATCGACTTTTGGACCCGCGTGGCTGGTACCATCTGATCTCTCACCTCTCTCTCTCCCTTTCTCCCGCCGTCGCTCATTCACTCGGCACTCGCCTTGATTGGCACAAATTCCTTCCTTATTGTGCTCTTCACCGACCCTCATTGTTGAAGGCATACATCTCTTTGTTGCAGGCTCAACAATAGCTTTATTCTTCAGAATCCCACAATCATTTCACTCCGTGACCTCGTCACAGATACACACTTAAGAAGTCAAACTCTTGTCTACAGACGAGTCTTTCTGACTGATTTTGGCCCCTTTCGATTCTGGTCACTCGAGCTCCAGCCTTGGTACAAGTCACATTGCTGCTTGGTTTAGATTTGCTTCTGCCTCACAGTCACTTGTTTTTCGTCGACGGGCAAGCCAGAAATCATACAAAGAGCCAGCCTCCTTGCTCGACAGTACTCGATCTCAAGTCTTATTTCTTCAGTCTCGACCTTTTCAAACAGTCTCACTTTCGACCTTGTACATATCTTTTGACAAGATGCCTTCAGTCGCAACTACCGTCTCCACCCTGCTCGCCGCCTCTCAACTGGTGGCAGGGGCTGCCTACACTTTGACTGACAACTACAACCAAGCCAACTTTTTCGACTCGTTCGAGTTCTTTTCTGAGGCAGACCCTACCAAGGGCTTCGTCCAGTACCAGGACAGAGTCAATGCTGCCTCACAGGGACTGGCTGGTTTCCACCAGGACATGATCTACGTGGGCAGCGACCACAAGACCGCCAACCCTGCCAATGGCCGCGCCAGTACTCGTCTCAACAGTAAGAAGACGTACAACCAGATGCTGCTTGTCGCAGATGTCGTTCACATGCCAGTTGTAAGTTATATCATCACCCTTTCCACCTGCAGCCTTCACTTTCCCACCCTCGCAGAGGCATCAGAAAACAAAACAATTACTAACCCATGATTGTGAAGGGATGCGGTACCTGGCCCGCTCTGTGGACATACAATTCGGAGTGGCCGACCAAGGGCGAGATCGACATCATCGAGGGCGCCAACAGCCAGAAGTCCAACCAGGTCACCCTTCACACAGGTCCTACGTGCTCCATGACCCAGGGCGAAACCGTCGATGGCACAGAGCTTACCGAAGCAAACTGCAACGACGGCAGCGGTGGACTTGGTTGCCCCCAGACCACCAACAGCACCAACAACTTTGGCAAGGGCCTCAACGCGGCTGGTGGTGGCATCTATGCAATGGAGTGGACTAGCGACGCTATCTCGGTGTGGTTCTTCCCTAGGAACAGCACAATGCAGAACAAGATTTCATCTTCTAACACGACGGTCGACTCTTCTATGTTCGGCACTCCCCTGGCCAGCTTCGTGGGAGGAAGCGGTTGCGACATCGACAACAACTTTAAGGAGCACTGGATCACCATCAACACAGATTTCGTAAGTACACCTTCACAACCTATCCTCACCGCTCCTTCTTGTCAATTTGCTAACAATATGTTTACAGTGTGGTCAATGGGCCGGCGCCACGTGGGACACCGATGCCGAGTGCTCAGCAAAGGCAGCCACCTGCGAGGAATACGCAGCAAAGGACCCTAGTGCCTTCGTAGACGCATACTGTAAGTTCACACACCGTCCATTCTGGGATCGTTCAGCAGCTGACCATCAACAGGGCTCTTCAACTCGATCAAGGTCTACACCAAGTCTGCCGGTGCAGGAGCTACCACGAGCACGCCCGTGAAGAGGGGCATGCGTTTCATGCCTCGCGGTTACTAGGCCTAAAGTGAGCGGCCAAAAGCTGCGCAGTATCCTCTGCCGTCGTTTACCTGGCGTGAATGGACATCATATGAGGGATAGATTTCGGGGATCAACTTCTTCTCTTCTGGTTTTACAACCTTGGGCGATATGCCATTTTTGATACCACTTGTTTGCACGGATAGGCGTTGGTTCATATTGAGCTCATTTCTTTTTCTGAGCTTTTGTCTCGTCGTGGGCTTCAGGATGACGGTACATAGTGCCATGCATTACTCTGAATATACCAATTTTCGGGATTCCTGGGATCTTTGACAACAGTCGTTTTGTGCCGTGAACTGAAGTGAAATCCTGTCGTGTGGTAAGCATGAAAAAAGGGAACTAATCTAACTTTGCCACTTGCAAGGAACTGCTAATGAGTAGCTTTTAGAATTGGAATAGTGGCAATACCAGAACCGATTTGTCAAATTCGGGGAATGGCAATAGGCTTTTCTCATTATATCCTAACTTTCGATGCTATACCCACCTGTAAATGTGAGTGCTTTCAACCGCTCTCGAGCAACCTTGGAAGGCTACTGCCAGCTCCTGCCTAGCAACCCGTCCCCACTCAACTTGTTAGCCTTCTTCTCCCACTCTTCGATCCTGATAACCAACTCGCCCATCAGACCATTCGCCCAGCCGAACCAGGCCCGCGTGAACGAATTCCCGTTCCACGAGTTGACACTCTCATGCACGACGCCCATACCAGACGTCGAATTCAGAACCATGCCCAGCTGCTCCGCAACGACCTCCTCCACACCCCCCTTCCCCTTGGGCCCAACAAGCCCCGTCTCCTCGTCAAACGCCGTCATCCCAGCCACCAGCGCAGCCATGGGCCACGCCTTGCCGGGGCCGAGGTGCGGCCCACCCACGGCGGAGATCTCAGGCCCCTTGGCGTAGTAAGGGTTCGCGAGCGACAGCGCGAACCGCCTCGTGTTCTGGTAGATGGCGGCGTAGTCCCTTGCCGGCTTTGCGCCGTCCCCTTTCGCCTCGGGCGCGCTGAACCGGTCCGACTGCCGGGCGTACCCAAATAGCGGCATCGCCAGCAGGGAAGGGATGTTGGCGTCGTCCATGAGGTTGACCCCGCCGAACCCGTCGCACTCGTATGCGAAGATGTCGCCGAAGTCGCGGTGCGTCACGATCGCGTCCTTGTCGATGCCGCGCCGGATCCCGGACGCGAGAGAGCGCATCTCTGTGGTGAGGTTTGTGGCTAGCTCGGTCTTGTCGGCGTCCATCCCTGGCAGGGCGGCGCCGCCGCTGCTGCTGTCCGTGAGTGCTTCCATTATGATGGATGCCTCCTCTAGGTACTTTGCGAACATCATGTTGGCGGGGACCAGGAACTGGAAGATGGTCGCGTCGTCGCTGGGGCGGAACGCCGTGCGCACCATGCCGTTGGTCTTGCTCGGGTTACCCAGCCCGTCGTTGGTGAGCGTCTCCGAGCCCCGGTTCGTCCATCCGGTGAAGGTCCACGCGGAGGGGAGCACGCGACCCTCCTCATCGTACGTGCCAACCCTCATGGCGGCCGCAGCGTCGACGGCGGCCTGGACGGCATCGACCCAGTTGTACCTCGCGAAGAAGGCCAGGTCCTTGGTGCGCTCGTAGTACCCCGCGCTGACCTGCAGGAACGACGCGAGGCTGTCGAGCTCCCACTTGCAGTCGAAGACCTCGGACGGGTCGTAGGCCGGGCGCGGGTTGTTGTTGTGGTAGGCCCCGTTCACCGTGGGCGGGATCCCGGACTCGGGAGGCGGCTGGAAGGAGTGGCAGTACGGGGAGATGATGATGTAGCGCGCGTGCGAGTTGATCAGGCCCCGCCAGAGCGAGTTCAGGGTGTTGAGGCTGCCGCCCACCGACGAGCTCTCGGGCGAGAGGAAGTGCAGGTAGGAGTACAGCTGGCTTGCGCTGTCGCGCAACCACATGGCGTCGATATCGCCCGTGACTGTGAGTGTGTTAGTGAGTTGATCTCACATGAGCCTCATTCAGGAGTGATGTCTCAAGCGAAGTCACGAAAAGAGTTTCCATCTCTCATGCTTTAATTGAGCAATGAAGCCCCCCTCACTATTCTTCTGAGGTAATGGCCCCCTGTTGGAAGTACTTACTGATATAGCTAAGCTCCTCCGTCGTGTCAGTGCCGTTGTCCTGCGCGTAGCCGTGCCACTTGACCATGGTATCGAGGGTGTTCGGGTAGCTGTTCTGGAAGAGCCGGTACAGGTCTGGATCCTTGATCACCGACTCCATCTTGGTGATATAGTCCTCGAGCTCCGGAACCACGAAAGTTCGGCACTCCGGAGGCGGGCGGACCAGCGGGAACTGTCGACTGCCGGTAGACTTGGGGCCTGGCTGGCTACTCATGTAGCTCTCAAAGCTCATGGGACATTCCACAGTCGGTTTCGGGGCCTCTTCTTCAACCTTGCCGGGAGTGGCTGACGCCTCCCCGTCAACCTTCTCGGGATTGGCCGAGGCGGGAGGCGGAATATCCTCTGGATTTGTCGGGCGGTTGAAGTCATAGCCTTCCTCATCCTCGTCATCATCGCCATACATGTCCGTGATTTTAGGTGGACTCGATCCCGAAGACCCTGGGTCCTTCTGGCCCGGACTAGCATCGCCTTTCGATGGTGGTGCATTTATCTTTCCATCCTTCACCCCTTCAGCCGCCGGGTCTTTCGCGAAGTCAGGGACATTCCCCCATGCCAATGGCCGATCCCAGCTGATGTAGAGAAGCGTGACGGCGATCAGGAGCGCCAGTATCAGCAGCCTCGTGCTGCGGGTGCTGAACATCTTGACGAGCACCACGCGAGCATCGTCCACGGGGTCCAAAAAGCAGTAAGATCAAAGTAGAGAACAGATGGGTAGTCGACCGTTGAAGATGCGATGAAACCCAAGAAGACCCGCAAGCGGGTCCCCGAGGTATGGCTCTAGTCCTCTAGCTGCCAAGTGTCTCAGAACGTCGTCGGCTCGTCCGAACGAGCATGCAGCACAGACGCGGACCACGAGCGAAGGGAAAAGGGGCACTTGGTGAATTCTCGTGGAGGAATGTTCCAAGTAAGTCGTGATACGCGTAAATCAATCAGGACAGCTGAACCCCTATCCACTCAGCTCGCCGACGGACCCCCGACAGTGTGCCGCCATTAAGGTGCCGTGGCGTTCCATCGTCCGTGGGCTTGCTGGCCATTAGGCTTTGGGCTTGGCAAAGAAGGCCATTGGCTCGTTGGGGAGTACCCTGCGGCCTTTCATCACTGGATGCCAGGTGGTTGGTGATACCTGGTCATTCTGATTGGGAATCTTGTAGGGTGATGGAAGGTCTGCCTCCGAACGTGTCGTGCGACGGAGCCGAGCAGCTGGGAGAATAGTTAACACCAGTCGATTTTTTATGGACCTTTGCAATATCTCATGCTAAAATACTCATCTATAGCAGACTTTAGTCAGCCCCGAACCCTCTCAAGAACCCCCCGGGGGGCGGGGTTGGCAAACTTACACTCAACACAGTGCTCCAATCCATAGGTGGTAGGTAGCTCACAGGCATTTTCAATTGACAATCTGAGAACATGTGAATACTCTCACCACAGTTTACTCTTTAATCGCTGATTTAGATACAAATACGGATCGTATCGGTCGCTCAAGTGCTTGAGGTGAGTCGCATTACTGAGCCTATTGACGATGTACCTATGTACTACACAGAGAGGCCCTAAACAGAAGCAGCTCAATTAACAACTTGGAGCCTGCCCAGATGACCATTCTAAAGGTCGTCCTTGCGAGCCCAAGCTGCCAGGTTTTGGTATACATAATTTCAATATCTGTCAACATGTAATCACAATCCCGATGAGCAAAAGGCGTAGATGTCGTGGGAACCATGCCTTAGCATCATCTGTGGAGATGTTTTGTGAGTTACAGAATCGCATGTGCCTAATTACCGTGTCTATTGACGGTGACCTGGTTATCCACCCGTATAGCCCCACGAGGAATCTCATGACTGTAGCCAGGGTTTCCTCGTGCATATTGTACCTGAGCGGCGTACGTGTCTTGGTTGAGCATTGCCTGCTCGCTGCTTTCCACTGATGGACTTTTGGCGAAGCCTCTGGGCTCATCTCTCGACGCGAGGCGGATCCCATTTGGGTATTGAGGCGCTTCGAGATCGTAATTCTTGGGATCGGTAGTGTTGCTCCGTGACCTTGATGCGCGACTTCCAGACGATACGAGAGAAGACACCAGTGAAGCCAGCGGGGTGAAGTAGTTGTTGCTCAGGTGACGTCCTAGCGGCAACATGGCTGGAAGGGAAATGGAGATGATAGTGACAGGCACTTCGGCAGAGACCCAGTAGTAGGCAGGGATGAGAGCATCTGCGTGTGTTAGTGTTGATAGAAAGGGGAGCGGTTTGGGCTCTTGTGTGACTTACAGGTGAAATCCGCTGCCACTGCGTCCAGTTGCGTTGTGACAGTAATCAGACGGCCGAGAGAAACGATGACCACACTGTGAAGACATCAGTACACACAAGACAGGCGAAAATTCGAACAGTGAGCGGTGGTCTTACCAGTATCCAAGAATGAAGACACCCATAAGTCCGATCTTCCTCGCCCGGTTGATCCGGAGGTGCCATAGCTTCGGCAACGGGAGGATGAGGATGATGAGGTCGATGACTACGCTGGGGACTGCACTTCCCACTAGGAGGTCGAATTGTGTCCCACAGTGTCCGGGCTCTGTGACAATCCAGTTCTTGGAGATCGGCCAGCAGAAGAAAACAGTGCCGAAGACAATGCCGAGAAGCCATGCAACATTCAAGCCAAACGTTGCCCAGAGCGCCCAGTTGAACCACTTCGAGTTCGCGCCACGGGGGAAGACACGCGCCAAGAACAGAAGCGCGGCGATTTTGCTGAGGAACAGAGCGATATCGTAGACGAAATTCCCGGCCCAATTCATCTTGGAGAGATATAGGATCTTGTCCGGCGTCGCGAGCAGGGTCTGTATGTGGCGACCAAACCCGGCGTCGATCATGGCGAACTCCATCGCAAACAAAGCGATTTGTACACACTGCCACCATGTTGTCAGAAGAATGTTCGACGATATATCAGTTGATACGCTTTCACATACTGTAGCTGCCAAAGCAATATAATCATCCCACCAAATCAGACTGTTTTCGTAATTCCGGGCGGACTTCGGAAGCATGGTTCTAGAAATGAGCCGGAGAACGAGGGCGACGACCATGATGACAGTCATTATGATGAGGAAAGCTCGAAAGCCTGGCCCTCTATCATCGTTGGTAGACATTTCGAAATATGTACGCTGATAGAATCGATGTGTACAAGGAAAGGAAGGCCTTTAATTTCGAATTGGTTGATCTTGTGAGGCAAAAGAGACAAGATTGGAATGGATCTGAAGCCAAATGAATAGATTCGTGCGGTATGAGTCCTAGCAAAAGTGGTGGGCGCTGGCACTCCGGCTTTGTATTACGGGCCCGAGGTCTTTGGAAAACTATGCGATCCGATGAGTAGTCAAGACCCAATCGACGGACTGCATGGTTTGGAAAACACCATCCCATCTTGCCCCCATCCCCCAAAGAGCTCCCGGCCATCGAAGAGTCCCTGAGAACCTACCACCTGTTCATGGCGAGGCACATGAGGAAAGTGGTATTGACTGTCGCACGCAATTGTTCCAACATGTGCAGTCGAGCGGCGCAGACGCAGGCCAGGGCGACGATTCCAGCCGCGGCCATCATGTACCAAGACGGACTGTTGGTGATACGATGCGATTCTGCAGTCATGCAGCCACCTGGCGATGTCGGCAAACTTCTTTGTTCGCTTCATTGGTCGCCTGTTTTTGGCCGGGCGCTTGTGAAGCATCTCCGGCAATAAGTCTGGCCGACTGTGCCACGTTTGCGCTCACTGGTGCAATGTGCATGTAACCTAGTCCTCGAATTTGACCTCGAATTAGCCGCGATAAGACCGGGTGCAAGGGGGAAGCACTTCTACGACGTTGAGTTGGTGATGAGCTCACAGTAGTCTTGACTACGCCGCATTCTCACTGCCGATAGTCGAAAATGAGCGCGTAGATAAACTTGACCGGTTGCAAGAAAAAGCTTGTCTACGACGTTGAGTTGGTGGTTAGCTCAGTATGACCCCTACTGCGCCGCATTCTCATGCCGCCAACAGTAGTATTTCCATTGACTGGGCAAGGGGCTAGCCACCTGAGGTGAAGATGCTCTACGGTGATCCCTGCCAGCAAAAGGTCGAGTATGGCCCGAAGGAATGTGCATGCGTCTCGCCACGACGGGGTTGAAGGTTGCCGAAATAACTCAGCTATGATCAGTATTGCACAGCATGAATGCGTAGTCCTCCAAGTGACGATGTGACAGGATTTTAGTACTGTACCAGCAATAAGACCTGTATTGGAAGTCAGGCAAAAATGCAGTGAACACACGTTCTTCGCGTACTGCGCTTGCACTACTCGCACTTCCTGTGATGCCTTTGTTTCAGTTACTCGTCTTTCTTTATAAAAGAAATCCAAAGAAAAAGACGCTGTTTGTGGAAATGCTGTAAGCATGTTGGAGGTGAAGTTCCCTCGTGTGCACGCTAAAGCATCCCGTACCACACCAAGAAGCATCCAATCATTTTACACGCCCTCAACGGAACGCCTCAACGGAACGAGGGCGACAGAATGCCATCGGATACGACTCCAATTGATGGCTTTTATTTTGTGGCGTAAAGCTGAACGTCACCGCGACGTATATCGAATCCTGACCAAGATTACAGCATGCAGAGTTCAGGCACAAGCTCTTGGCTGCAGCGCTCCGTTGTTGGTAGGTATTATCCGAGCAGGTAGGTACTCTCTACTTGCCGTCCATGGTATGAAAGACGCCCCATGATCGCCGCACAGTTCTTTCAACAGCACTTCCACTGTAGATCGGGGATGATCGAAAATCTTTCATGACCTGGTGGAAGAGGTGGGTGGCCACGGTCTGCGACTTGTCAGGATCTCATTCACCGAGCAAGATGTTCCTGGGAACCAACAGACAAACAGTTCCAGTTCTCTGTCCAAAGTCCTGATCCTTGTATCAGACTTCTGGATTCTCGAATAGAGCCTGACCCATGTCGAAGTTCTGGGAGCCCGGGACCGCAAGCCCGGGGGACTCTAGGTGCGATGTTCATTTGATGCCACGGTGGGCGCTCTGATCACTAGTTGGGTATGGACGACATTGAATTGGGAAAGAAGCGCCATCTGTGTCACTCTACGACTCCCTCAGTGTTTGGCTTGTCCCATCTGAGATCCTCTCCATTGAGATGGGTCAGAAGAGCCAGCCACTGATAGACGCCCACAAAATTCGTGATCCCGACAATCTCTGATTTCTGCAACTTCCCCGCATATTGCTCCCAAGACTGATCATCCATCGGTGTGCGCAATGTTGCTAGCAATTTCCCCAAGCTATAGGCTGCTTGTTCTTCCTCATTCAAGCCCTGTGGCATCTTCCCAGCCAGCGCGTCTGTCAGCTGCTCCGGCGTGAAGTTCAAATTTGACTTCTTCTCTCCAACGATCATGTGACAATGGTGCATGTAGGGAACCTTGGTAACCGAGATGAACGCTGTTACAGCAAGTTCCCGATTTCGAGGCTTAGTGTGGTGCGGTTGGAACGACACCCTACTCAGTTCCATGAATGCCCGTACCACATTGTCTGGAGCATAGCTGAGACACAGGAGATAGAGCTGTCAGCTTATCTGCTCGTTACTTTGACTGACATATGACTGTGAGTTGTAGGCATCTGGATCGTGGAAGAGACTCTACCTGAAGGGAGCGCACCACCCTAGCATTTCACTGCGATCCTCCTCAACTATTGGGAGAAGGCCCGCATGTAAAACGTTTAGCTGCGTTTCTAATGTATGCCCTGTTGCAGGGTCTGGCGCCTCGTTCAAGGGAAAGCGAGGAGTCATTGTCAGATAACAAAGATCAGAATGGAATGGTAGGGTTACTTGCGAGTTGTTCACGCGCGACCGAAGTGAAAAAGAAACAAAATTTGGATGGGGATGAGTTGAAGTACGTGAACCCAGAACTTTAGTGCGTTGGAAAGGCGGTTGGCTAGTTGTCGAGTCCACCCCGGCATTATAAAGGCCCACACAGTCTTACCACCTGGGCAGCCAACGTGAGAATGAAAGGGCTTTTTATAGTTACATGCCATGTTACATCCACGCTACTGAGTCTGTACCTTGTCTTTCCCTCCATTGTTTTTTTTTTTTTTTGACTTCATGATTGTGAGAATTGGATTTCTCAAAATCTTTGCAATCAATTCATCTCATTGCCCTCAACACTAGAAGTGATGTCTACAGACAAATCCGACGGGGCGAGGAGTCTAACCGTGGTGATTGTAAGCCGAGAGATCCCGAGAGCGGAAGACCATGAGATGAGCACAAAAGACTAACGTGAGCATTCGAACAGATTGGGGGCTCATTGGCAGGGTTGCTCTGCGGCGTGGCTCTGAAGCATTCTGGACATACTGTTCGGATATTGGAGCAATACGGAAGCGAACGTGATAGTCAAGCAACAGGCCTCGGTCTTGGTCCAAGCGCCCAAGCTTTTCTGAAGCATCACGTCAGTCACAGCGCTGATTTATCGCACACAGCTACGAACTTGATGATCATGGGTCACGATAATACTGTCCGTCATTTTGCTACCGGGCGCCGTGATCTTACGAGCTGGGATGCAATCTTTCATCGGCTCCGATTTGCGTACGACGGACATATCAGCCCTTACTGTGCACAGCCAACAGAGAGTTCAGAGTCTGGCTCCTCCGTCTCTTATGAGACCTACAAGCAGGTTCTTGAAGTCCGGCGGACAGATAACTTCGAAAAGCCTATGGCCCTCACCGTCCAGGACACTAAGTCTCACAGTCTGGAGCATATTCAAGCCGACTTTGTGATTGGCGCCGACGGGCCTAATTCTCTGATCCGAGCCCTATACCTACCGGATGTCAAACGCCAATACTCTGGATATGTAATGTGGCGTGGCTTAGTGCCTGAGAACGAAGTGTCCTCTGATACTCGCGCATTGTTTCAGAGTTCAATCGTCGCTCACAAGACTTCACGAAACTCGTCCTGCGTCATGTATATGATACCTGGAGTTAATGGATCCCTCAGGTCAGGCGAGCGGCTTCTGAACTTTATCTGGTATACCAACGAAACAGTGGATGACCTGGAGATGCTCATGATGGATAGCATTGACGGGCACTCTCATCGGAGCTTCGTGCCGCCAGGACGTATCCGGGACGACATCTGGGCATCACGTCTTCGGGAGGCCAAGCGCCTCCCGCTGCCTGGACCTTTCCTGGAAGTGGCGATGGCAATTAAAAGGCCATCCCTCCAAATCATTACCGACTACTGTTCACCGCGCGCTGCTTTTGAGCGAGGCCGTGTCTTGCTTATTGGGGATGCTCTGTCACAATTCC
This sequence comes from Diaporthe sp. HANT25, assembly GCA_013435955.1. Lineage (NCBI taxonomy): Eukaryota > Fungi > Ascomycota > Sordariomycetes > Diaporthales > Diaporthaceae > Diaporthe > Diaporthe sp. HANT25. The sequence continues at coordinate 2,384,859 of JACBFG010000013.1, read as the reverse complement.
GCCCTCACGCGGCGCTGGGCGTCTCGCAGGCTGCATATCACGTTGATGCAGTTCAGGAGTATTTGGGAGGTGGCATATCTTGGCAACAGTGGGAGAGGAGGGTGGTTCGGCGATCGCATCTACACTGGTGCTTGAATGTTTGGTGGGGGGACTTCTATCAGAAAAGCCTTGCCGAGGCCTTGCCCGCGGCTCTGCGATACTGGGCTTTCAACTGTCTTGACTACCTCATGTCATGGTGGACCGGAGCAGCCTAGCAGCCAACCTGTTGTGTTACCACTGCAAGCACACCATTCACGTATTCAACCTAGTTACAGCTCTCGTTCGTTGGCCAAGGTTGCCTAAGACTTCAGTGGCGCGATGTGCTTGGCTCAATCATACATCATAGGTACTTGTGGCCTGGTTGTATTAATAGAATATGAAAGAATGGTTTTAGTTGGGGTTCCACGCATTGGTGCTAGAGTGCACGTATCAAGCCAACCCCAAATCCAACTGAACATGTGTTGAAGTCTGGACGTCCAGCCGCCGGCGCTACGGATCAGAACGCTGCAAGGTACGAGCACCCAGAGGCCGAGATGGATACTCACCACTCATTGGTCTTTCTATTTGGATGCTGGCGTGTTCTCCACCTCTGCAAGTGTCTCTTCATCACAATACAACCTCGCGCGGAGGTGTCATCGCGTCCAATGAGTATCTACAACCTAGCATAATGAGGCTCTCAAAATGACCAAGCCACTCCCCCCTGGCACCAACCGGTCTGATTAGGTCGAGCTAAAGCCTTGGCTTGCCGTAGATCCAGTAAACTACCTACTGGGAAGGTACATTGGCGCGAGGCGACCGACCCCTGAGCCGAAATCGATCATGTTGGTTCGTCATGCATGCCCACCCCCTCAGCCCCTCCCATAGCCCCCACACTTGTAGAAGGAACTGCTGGTTGCAACACTGGGTCAAGGCCATCTGCGGCTCAGCTCCGATGCAACGACTCCTCATCCAATGCAGAAAGATCACCCCACCCACAGACTTGCCGGTGAGCCTACACTGTCAAGTCGATGTCTGTTTGCAAGATTCACAGGTCAACACAGATAAGAAGAGACGCGCGGTACATGGGAACCTGCAGATTGATTCCACGGGGGTTGGATCCGTGTTGTACCTCAGGCTCCTGCCCACCTGGGCAGGGAACATGGGCAGATCCGATGTATGATGGTGGTAGACAAGCTCAAAGCCTCAAATTCAGGCAGCTAATTGTGATATTTGCTGCCGCTGGTCTGAAATGCCGGGTGTCCAGTGGCTTGGATCGTGGCCGCGAGCAAGGGTAACCCTTACTGGACCACAATCTGTGAGATACCGTCCGTATCTTGCCTCGAGAGGTCTCTCACTTTGTCGAGACAACAACTTCTGAACGTGTGGGATTGTTCCACTAATAATAAGCTCTGGACGTTTTTGACATGTTGGTTGTCCCCATGCATAGTCTCTTACAGTCCTACCCGTTGCCCCACCGCTGCCTAGTCCTTAGCTCCCTTGGATCGTGGCATACACCGGTGCAAGGTATAGGTACATGTATAGCTTGCAGCATAAGGGTTCACCCCATAAGACCGGGTTTCCAGCTACAGCTGGCAGGCTGGGTGACACTGTGGCGGCACACGTCAATGTTTCCAACCAACAGCTTTCAGCCTAATGCAGCGCTAAGTAGACATCTATTGATACCTCTTGGAACTGTGGGCCCTGTCCACTTTCGCGGCAGCACACGCTGATGGACTCCGGTTCAGCCCCCAAGAATTCGCATAGGGCTTAGCTCAAGCCAAGATGTGCATTATGTTGTGTTGCACCAATCTTCACGGGACCCGTGGAGAATCATGGAGGTGCAGTAATTAGCCTACTGTCACTAATGACCAGTGGTGTGTACGGCCTCTCTGGCCCGCGTACCCACTCAGGATCACACGTAATGCCACCAACGCCGCCCACCACCCACGCACAGTGTCATTGAACCGTGACACTCGAGGTTGGTCTGTAAATGTATTCCTCCCCTGATTTATACTCATGCCGTCGTCTCTTGAGACCCGGAAACCACCAGCTCTCTCTCAAATGCTCGTCCAAGACAACTTCCAATCACACTACCCTTGAAGCCCTGTGTACGCCTTATCGTTCACCTTTCGTTTCCCAAGCTCGAACTACACAATGGTCCTCTACAAGAATCTCCCTGACAACGTCACTGACGTCGATGTCATCATTGCTGGAGGTTCGTGGCAGTCCTCACAGTCTCTTTCCATTTGCGCAACTGAACTTTGAATATAGGAGGTGCTGCTGGGTGCGTTGTCGCCGGCAGACTTGCGGAAGCCAACAAGGAGTTGTCGATTCTGCTCATCGAGAGCGGCCCGAACAACTTTGGGGACCCAATGGTCACGGTCCCAGCATTTTGGCTGTCGCACACGGATCCCAGTGATAAGTACACCTGGTCCTACAAGGCCAGCGCGTCTCACTATCTCGCTGGAAGGGAATCCATCGTCCCCGCAGGTCGCATCGTAAGTGTTCCTGAAGAGCAATGCCGCACTCAACATCTCCGTTTGGAATCCTTGCGCTGACCTTGAACTAGCTCGGCGGAGGATCTTCCGTGAACATGCTATTGTACAGCCGTCCCCAGCGATCGGAATTGGACGCTTGGAACACGCCCGGCTGGTCCGCCGATGAGATTCTGAAGTACATGAACAAGGTATGTGAATCGTAACAAGGACCCAAAAATAATACTTGAAGTTAAGCCCTCGCTAGTGGGAGACATACCAAGGCCCTTCAGGATCAGAGGATCGTCACGGGCATGACGGCCCGCTTAATGGTAAAATTTATCCATATCACCATGGACTCCGTGAAAAGTGCCTGTTGTTCCCTGAGCAGAATTCCGGAGATCTGAGTGCAACAAACTTGCTAACCGAGTTATCAACCAGTTGGCCCAGGGAATTATCGTGGCAAGGCCCTGGAGGATGACTTCATTTCCGCGGTTCAGAAGCTAGGCTGGCCAGAGCTTCCAGACAACAACATTCTGGACTCTATCAATGGCTCGATGCGCGCCCAACGCTACGTCGGTCCTGACGGAAAGCGCCAGGATACGGCCCACGCGTACATCCACCCCAAACTTGAGAGTGGACAGTTCCCAAATCTTCACGTCCTGGTTGAGACCGACGTGGAGCGCGTCATATTCGATGACAACAAGAAGGCTATCGGTGTGGCCTTTCGAACGAGCGCTGAGTTCCAGCCCGACTCCAATCAGGAAGTCAGGACCGTAAAGGCGAGGAAGCAGGTAGTCCTGTCTGCCGGTGCTCTTGGGACACCGCAAATCCTGGAGAGATCTGGTGTTGGCAAGCCCGATGTTCTCTCACGTGCTGGAGTTCCGCTTGTCGCCTCCGTTCCAGGAGTGGGTGAGAACTATATGGTAAGTTGCACTCTCAAAGCTTTCACGAATGTAAGGTTACTAAATTGCCGTTCCACAGGACCACCACATCATGCTCTATCCTTACAAAACCAGTGTCGGCCCAGATCAGACAATGGATGGGCTCCTCACAGGCCGTGTCAACGTTGCTGACTTGATCCCGAAGAACGACCCACTCCTCAGCTGGAATGGCGTTGATGTTCAATGCAAGCTTCGGCCCTCTGACACTGATATTGCATCTCTGGGTCCTCATTTCCAAGCATCATGGGACAAAGACTTCAAGACCACCCCCGACAAGCCTCTCATGATTATGTCTATAGTCAGCTGCTTTCCAGGAGACCCATCTGGTGTTCCAGCGGGGCAATACATGGGCATTGCGACCTTCAGTACCCATCCATTTTCCCGTGGCCGTATTCACATTACCGGTCCGAAGTTCAGCGACCCTTACGAGTTCGACGCTGGGTTTCTCGCAGACGAGAACGGCATCGATCAGAAGAAGCACTTCTGGATGTACAAGAAGCAACGCGAGATCGTCCGCCGCATGGACAACTTCGCCGGTGAGATCGCCGCTGGCCATCCGGAATTCCCCAGTGGCTCGCAAGCCGCTACCATCGACTCCAAGGCTTCTTCTGGGCCCGTCCAGGATATCCAATACACGCAGGAGGATGACAAGGCTATCGAGAAGTTCCTCAAGGAGCGTATCTCGACGACTTGGCACTCCATGGGCACGTGTAAAATGGCTCCTTTCAATAATGGAGGCGTCGTGGACCCCAGCCTCAATGTATATGAGGTCAAGGGTCTGAAAATCGCTGATTTGAGTATCCCACCCAGCAATGTGGGCTCTAACACGTGCAGTGTAGCTATGGCAATTGGTGAGAAGGCCGCAGATGTTCTCATCCAGGAGCTTGGACTCAAGGGGTGAAGGAAGGAAATGCTACCAAGCTTGCAGAATGTAAATGTATCACGGCTTTTTCCTTGCTAGAATCAGTTCTCTTCTTATCATCGACACTTTCAGAGTCCGCCGGGCGAATTGAGATTGCTTCGTTTCAAAACCTGAACACGCTCTTTCCGAAAGAATTTCCAGGAGCTGTATGAATTTGATTCTGCTCAAAGCCATCAAAGCGAACAGGATCGCACGTTTCGCGATTCAGCTTGGCACAAGGTTGTTCCTACAGTCTCATTACTCCCGAGCCATACCCGATAATTTTTGAGTAGACCAACTCATCATCCATCACATGTATTATGAGAAGAGAAGTCTCATGAGCTCTGCTGCACCAGCAAGTCACCGGCGGTCTCACTTGCAGTACTTCGCGCTCCTGGCTCGGCAATCCCATAGCGCAGTAGCCGCAGGGTTTATCGAAGAACGAATCTAGTAGCTATTTTTAGATCTTTCTAGGGTCGATTTTCCTCAGTCTTGCGTGTGGTTCGGAGGGGACTTCCTTTCAGATGTCCCATGATCTAGGAGGCAATAGCGTGCCATCAGGCTCCTAGGTGGCTGCCAAGTGAATGGACAGGACGACAGGAACATCCAAGCCAGGATGTGGTCTCGACTAGCCGAGGCCGACCACAAACACGCAAGTGGTGGGGTGGGTGTTGCGGCACAGCATGGGGTGTAATATGCAATCAGAAGAAATTTCACGGCTGAATGGCTTGCAAACTGATTGTTACGTAGCAACAGAAGCATATGTTGGTTGAAGACCAAGGATCAGCTCTACTACCTCAACATGGTTGCCTTCCATGTTGGCTCCACGACGCCCGCATGAAATGCAGCGCCTCCACCGTTGCATGAGCAAGTTTTAAAATATTGATCAATTATAGTCCGAATTTCAGTAGGGCCAACAGAACTTTGGGTTACATTCTTCGCGCTTGGGACCCTGGGCAAGTACGTGCATGAGGCTGCACTCGTCGAGTTTGGGCACACCTGTCGATGATTCCTGGGTCTACGCGGTACAGTCTCGCTTTGCACAGTACTGATGTCTGAGCGCTTGCACAGTCCTACTCATTATGCAAGGTTGGCAGCAAGTATGGGCTCGAAGTACGTGGTACTTCCACCTACTCTGACCCTTCATCAGCAGGTTTGATGTTACAGTCGACGGACGTCGTCTTTTCAGCCCCAGCAACGAAAACATTCGTCTATGCCGGTGACGGCGAGTTGGTTTCTGTTGGTTGTTGCCTACCAGATTGTGCCGTAATTTCCATTCTAGGGTGTGCGTTCCATGGGCTGAATGAGGCGAGGGCCAGATCGGCGCCGAGCTTGGATCGGGTCAAGTCTGGGAGTGGTAAAGGGGCCCCAGGGGGCAAGGTGTTGTACAAGTAATTCGCACGAGAGAGGAACCTTGACTCGCGATGATTGAGGCCCTGCCAATTATCAGTACTTCACGTTTCTCTGAATCTACCAGAAGTCTGCCTGGCAACTTGTCAAGCTCGGTATGCTGGGCCATGAACTATTTTCTTATCGTTTGACCACCCCATGATGCATCCAGAAGTCGATGGCGACGAGTCGAATGCGGTCGCAATATGCGGCTTTTCCATCAAGTTCCCTCAAGAGGCTACATCTGCGGATGCCTTCTGGGAGATGATGGTGAAGCGCAGATGTGCCATGACAGAATTTCCTGCCGATCGGATCAACCCATCAGGATTTCAACCGAGCAGTGGTAAAAGAAACAATACAGTAGGTCTCAAAGTTGGCTCCTTCCCGCCGCAAATTTTATCTGACAAATAATATAGTTTCCAGTCAGAGGCGGTCACTTCATCAAAGAGGACCTTTCTGTCTTCGATGCCGACTTCTTCAACATTTCACCCGCTGAGGCGGCAGCTATGGACCCTATGCAGAGATGGCTTCTGGAAGCGGCATACAGGTCCCTTGAAAATTGTGAGTTGTCTCCTATGACTTGTTCTTGGACCATTCGTATGTAACTGATCATCAAATACAACCAGCCGGGATACCAATGGAAGCCATTTCTGGTAGCATTACTGGCGTATATACAGGTTGTTTTACCAACGACTACCTGATTCAGCTCTACCGTGACCCAGAAAATACTCCCGCATATATGGCAACTGGAGTCGGTGCCAGTATGCTAGCGAACAGGATCAGCTGGTTCTTTAACCTGCACGGCCCTAGTATGGCAATCGATTCGGCGTGCTCGAGTGCCGCAACTGCTCTCGACCTGGCGTGTCAAGGACTGAAGACTGGATCTTGCAACATGGTGAGTCAGCTTACTATCCCCGGGTCTCAACTTCTACCTACTCTCTTGATATCATGAAAACGCTAATGAATCCGTGTTCAGAGCTTAGTTGCGGGATGTAATCTGACATTTGCGCCTGAGTTCTACCAGTCCATGTCGAACATGAATTTCCTCTCTCCTGATAGCCTCTGCTATTCCTTTGACCAGCGTGCGAACGGGTACTCCCGTGGTGAGGGAATTGCGGTCATCGTGCTTAAAAGGCTTTCTGATGCAATTCGAGACGGCAATACTATTCGTGCAGTAATCCGGGCAACCGGGTGTAATGAAGATGGGCGAACAGCATCAGGCATCACCCAGCCAAGCGGCTTGGCCCAACAACGTCTTATCCGGGACACATATCGCAAAGCAGCTCTTTCAATGGCGCATACGCGATACTTCGAGGCCCATGGCACCGGGACACCCGTGGGTGACCCTATTGAAGCCATGGCAGTGGGCAGGGCTTTCGAGGGGTTTCGATCCACCGCAGATCCTCTCTACGTGTAGGTGCTCACCAATGACCACTCAAACATATGATAAAACAGCTAATGCCTGTTTAGCGGTGCTGTGAAGTCCAATATTGGCCATCTTGAGGGTGCAAGCGCTTTAGCTGGAGTCATCAAAGCAGTCCTCGTCTTGGAAAAGGGTAAAATCCCACCAAACGCCAATTTCCGGGATCTCAATCCCAAAATTGATGACAAAGGATTGAGCCTCAAAGTAAGTTGTTCTTTTGCACAACGGTGTAGAACATCTGCTGACTGGGATGAAAATGAACAGTTCCCCAAGGAATGCTACGATTGGCCTACTCCAGGACTACGACGAGCTTCCATCAACTCGTTCGGATACGGCGGTTCTAATGCGCACATTGTTCTGGATGATGCATATAATTACATGCGTCTCAGAGGTCTTCAAGGAAAACATTGCACAAATGTCACCCTTGGCAGTTGCCCTTCTCTTAGATCCGTGTCGCCTTCCCCAACAGATTGCTTCGAGTCTTCAGACCCCTGGGCAAGCCCCAGAGATTCTGGTCAGAACACTCCTCTGTCTAACTCCTCTGAGTCATGTTGGTCACTGGCGTGTTCTCAAGCAATGAGATCTACCCACCTGCGGCCCAGGCTCGTCGTCTGGTCGGCCGGTGACGAAGATGGAATCGACAGGCTTGCAGAAGCTTACGAGGAGTATTTTTCAACACCGGGGGGGCAAAGACTAGAGGATACCTATTTTCTAGATGATATGGCGTATACTCTGAACAGCTGCAGAAGCCATCTCGCATGGAGATCGTTTGCCATTCTGGAACCTCCGTCACCGCCGCTGTCCTTACGATCCTCTCTCTCACAACCAATCCAAGCACGAGCTAGTAAGACCGATAGGTTGGGGTTTGTCTTCACAGGACAAGGTGCACAGTGGTTCGCAATGGGCAGAGAACTACTTTGTTACTCATCTTTCAGGAAGGACGTGGAAGCTGCAGACCTGTACTTGGAGAGAATCGGCTGCGCGTGGTCTGTCTGTGGTATGTCTTGTTACTCTCGGATCCCTCTATTGTTGAGCATATGAGCTGACGAGTTCTGTTGACATAAGACGAGATGTCAAGATCAAGAGATTGCTCCAATATTGATGCGCCGGAAATAAGCCAGACACTCTGTACCATTCTGCAGGTGGCCTTGGTGAATCTGCTCCGCAGTTTTGACATCCGACCATCTGCCGTCGTCGGGCATTCCTCTGGCGAAATTGCGTCTGCGTAAGTTGTACTCCAACTCGCATGGCACACAAACTCTTCTGAACAAGGCAATTTAGCTACACGGCCGGTATCCTTTCCGCAGAATCAGCCTACAAGCTGGCCTATCTTAGAGGTCTCTGTTCCGCTGAGCTCATTGCTCAGTCGAGCGCCTCGTCCGCCTCGATGGTCCGCGGAGCCATGCTGTCAGTTGCATTGGGCAAAGAAGAGATAGAAGATATTCTCTCCAGAATCAATCAAGGGAGCACAGCGTTTGGCTTAACGGTAGCATGCGAGAACTCCCCACGAAGCACAACGATAGCCGGGGAAAGCTCTTTGATCGACCGATTGAAGGTACTGCTAGATGAAAAGCAGGTTTTTGCTCGGAAATTACGTGTGCCTGTCGCTTATCACTCGAGCCAGATGGATACAGTTGCGGCCAAATACGAATCCTTGATCGGAGTTTTGAGCGGACCGGCTTCTTACAATGGCCACGAACAGATCAAGATGGTCTCCAGTGTTACGGGCCGTTGTATGGAGGCCCATGAGCTACTGAAACCATCGTACTGGTCCCGGAACATGGTGGCACCAGTACAATTCTCCCGCGCATTATCTTCAATCTGCGGCAATGGTCTCGACGGAATGAATGGGCTTACTCCAGCTATTGTTCATCTGATCGAAGTCGGGCCGCACTCAGCGCTCCAAGGTCCAATTCAAGAAATCCTTAGCAGTTGCGGCCAGGACAAATGCGTTGAATACAGCTCCGTTCTGAGGAGAGGCCAATCGGCGCATACAACACTGATGCAAATGCTCGGAGGTCTGTTCTGCAGAGGTATGGTGGTCAACCTTGCAAAGATCAACGAGCACACAGTGGCTCCAACCATGGGACTACAAAGACCAGAACCCAACTTGCTGGTTGACTTGCCTCCATATCCATTCAATCATTCACGAAGCCACTGGCATGAATCACGCATCAGTCGCAATTTTCGACTGAGAGAACAACCGCCATCTGAACTCCTGGGTGTGAGATCTAACAATTGGAGCTGTACTGAACCGGGATGGCGCCATTTCATCAAGACAAGCGATCTGCCCTGGTCACTGGATCATGTCATTGATGGTAACATACTGTATCCAGCAGCTGGAATGCTCGTGATGGCAGTCGAAGCTATCAAAGAGCTCACAGAGTGCGTCGAGGGTGTTGAAGGCTATTACCTTCACGACGTTGACCTGCTCAGCGCAATAGATCTGACCGTCAGCAAAGGTTGCATTGAGGTTGAGACCACTCTTCACGCGAGAAACGACGAGGGCGGAGTGCATTGCTACGACTTCAAAATCAGATCTTACAGTCTCTTGAAGAACGATTGGACTTTGAATTGTCGCGGCATTATCACCGCAGAGATATCAACGGGCTCGGACCAGTGGTCAAGGCAAGCAATAGAGGCTCAACGACGAGATCTTGCGAATCCATTCTCGAATACCCTATCAAGTCAAGCCGTCACAGAAGTGGAAGCCGACAGCATGTACGCCTTTCTGAAGGAAATTGGCCTCGATTTTGGACCTTCTTTCCAAGGCGCACAGAACCAGCGGTACAATGATTCTCGGAGGCAGTCTGCTGCAGCTATAGCCTCCTTCGGGTCATCTGATATACGCTCCGTGATCCACCCGGTATCTCTGGATGCGATGTTCCACCTATCTTTGACAGCACTTACGTCCGGGGGCAGTCGACGGATTGCTGCGGCTGTTCCCACTCGGATCGAAACCCTATGGCTGTCAAACAAAGCAAGTCTCGGCTACTCAGGACAGGATATACTGAGGGCCTGCTCGGAAGTCAACGAAATGAGTAGCCGTGGATTCACATGCAGAGGAATTGCTTTGGACAGCTCAGATGAGAATGTTGTTGTTTGGTACGACGGTCTAAGCATGACAAACGTCACCAGAAGTCCAACATCACAATTGTCACTGGATTGCTCGCCTCAAGTATACATGCGGATACAATGCAAACCTACTCTTGCCACGTTGGACCCAGCAAGTGTATGTGCTCTTCTAGAGCGCTTGCACCCCACCCCGACTGAAGATCACGACCTTTGGGCAAGGGTAGGGACACTTGTTGAATCAACCTTGGCTGATCTACTCCAATATGTGGATGCCAACCCTTCGTACCTCGAGAAGGAAGACACCAAGCCATGGAAGCGGTACTACGTGCAATGGGCTCGTCACCACATAGCCACACGCAGACAGCAGAGTTTTGAGATTGTGGACAGTCAGCACTGTGGAAAAGGAATGACAGAGTCTCTCTGTAATACCAACCATACCACAGATCTCATTACAACAGTAGCCAGCTACCTGCGGAGTTTGTTCAGTGAGGACACTAGCCCTTTGGAGGTCCTAATGCAATCTGGATTGCTCAAGGCATACTATGAGGAGCTGAATACTCATGTCACCACTTCTCAGATCGCAAGTTATATCGACCTGCTAGCACATCAAAATCCAGGCCTCCATATTCTAGAGGTTGGTGGAGGCACAGGGGGCGGCACTCGAAACTTCCTCCGTACGCTCAGCAGCACACAGTACAGAGACGACAACGCAAGATCAACCAGATCAATACGCTGCGATCGGTACGACTTCACGGACATATCACCAACGCTGGTCGACAATGCACGTGCCGAGTTTGGCCACCAGTATCCGCAGATGAACTTCGGAATCCTGGACATCGAGCGCGATTACTCAGACCAAGGGTTCTCAGATGAGACGTACGATCTAGTAATAGCTGTTCAAGTCCTGCACATCACAAAGAATCTAAAGGCCACTCTTCGACGTACTCGAAATTGTCTCAAGGTCGGTGGCAAGCTTGTACTACAAGAGGCACTCAACCCCTCCGGCGGTATTTTAAGCTTCATCTTCGGGCTTTTCCCGGGATGGTGGCTGGGTGCCGAAGATGGACGACATCTTTCCCCAAATATCGCCCTTGAGGCTTGGGATTCTCTGCTCAAGGAGGTGGGATTCTCTGGCATCGAATTTGTGCGCCAATTTGGAGAGATCACCGACTACCATGTTGGCTGGATCGTGTCTACTGCTGTAGAGACGGAGCGTGCGCAGAACCCTGCGACTACCATACGTAGAGCGCGTATAGTGGCTCATGGTACCAATGCAGAGGAGAGCAGCACTCTACTAGAGGGATTGACCACTTCTTTAGCCCAAACTCTTGGTTTTCCTCCTACGATTTTGTCTGCGACAGAGGCAGCCACAGCCCAGCAAGATAAGACTGCCGACGACATCGTAATTCTTCTACCTGATTCCGAGCAATCTGCACTCCTTGATGCTACTACCTGGCAAAAACTGCAACACATTTTGATAACAAATGATTGTGTCCTTTGTGTTACATCTGGCGGCGGCCGCACAACGGATCCGAGCCACGGCATTCTCGATGGTCTCCTCCGGACTCTACGCCATGAAAAGCCCAGCAGGCATCTGGTCTCAATTGCTCTTGACAGATCAGACTCGATCTCAGCAAAGGTCTCGCACCTTTCCAAGGTGATAACGATCATGGCCTCCAGGGTTGGCGAGGCTCAATACGAACAGGAGTACATTACGCTTGATGGCCTCCTACAAACGCGGAGGTTAGTAGAGGCGGATGACTTGAGAGACAAGATCGATACACAGCTCTCGTCTCAAGGAATGGTCTCAGTCCCTTGCGATGGCAGTGTCCGCTTCGGTCTCGCGGTCGACTCGCAGGATACCAGTCTAACTCAGGTGCCGCATTTCGTCGAGATGGAGCAGCCGCAACTGAAATCACAAGACGAAGTCGAAATACTTGTCAGATGTTTGACACTCAAGCCTCACGAAAATAACATACTAGCCCATTGCTTCTCTGGGATCGTTGAGAGCGCGGATCTCATTACGGGTTTCGAACGCGAGGACCGCGTGTTCACTATGGCCCGGCTTCCCATCAAAGCATGCTCCCATGTGGTGGTCCCCTCCCAGACAATAGTGAGAATCCCCGACCACTTGTCATTTGAGGCAGCTTGCTTCGGGATGGAAACTCTCGTGGTCGCTTTTCACGCTGCGTGTGAGCTGGGACACATCCGACCTGGGGCATGTGTGTTGGTTCAGAACGGTGCCACAACTTTCGGCCAGGTTGTCCTCCAACTTGTTGCTGAACTTGGCATTTCTGCCACCAACGTTTGGACAACAGCCTCCAATGAAGAAGAGATGAATTCAATCTCGGCCACATTCGAGATACCCTCCGACCATATCATACCAACGACCTGGCTTGACACCAGCGCAATACTTGGTTCCCAATGGAAGGCGAAATTCGACACAGTGATTTTGTCTGAAGTGCCGAAAACAGCAAATATTTTGTCTTCTGTGAGGAGACCTGGGCGAGTCGTCGTTGCGCAGACTCGCTCTAAGAGAAGCGGTGTTCAGTTGCCACACATCTCCATGATCTCAAACGTGTCTTTCTCTGTGATAGACCCAGAGGGGCTCGTGCCAACCACAGCTGCGCTAGACTACGCAGCGAGCAAATGTCAGGAGACCACGCCAGAACAGGAAGGATTCCACAAGCTTTTCCGCGCTTCCTCTATCGTCGAAGCCCAAGAGGCCGCGAAAACTGCAGCGGACCACGAGAGTGTGGTGATCAGCTTCGACGAAATTACCACCGTTGATATCAGAAGATCACAGCTATCGCCCGGGGCCTCGCACCTCAACCCGGAGGCCACTTACATCATCGCAGGCGGTCTAGGTGGTCTAGGCCGGGCAATGTCACAATGGATGGTCCGACATGGGGCTCGCTACCTCGTTCTGATTTCTCGTTCAGGCCCGAAGACGGCGAAAGCAAAAGAACTTTTGTGTCAACTGAGGAATCAGGGAGTTCATGTCGAGACACCGCTCTGCGACATAAGTCATGAAAGCTGTGTGAGAGACGTCATCGCTAGCTGCTCTAAGAGGCTTCCGCCCATTGCCGGATGCATTCAGGCAACAATGGTCTTGAAAGTAAGCCCAATAAGTTATCTTCTGGATTACTTTCCTATCGTGATCCGCTAATTTCATCTCTAGGAATGCTTCTTTGAGGAGCTGAAATTTGAGGACTGGGACTCTGCGGTCGCACCCAAGGTTAAAGGCTCGTGGAACCTCCACGCCTTCCTGCCGTCGGGCCTCGATTTCTTCGTTCTGTTATCATCGATCATGGGTATTATAGGGACGAAGAAACTCGCCGGTTACAATGCGGGGAACACTTACCAATCCGCGCTGGCTCGGTATCGCCAGTCACTTGGTGAGCACGCCGTCTGCGTGTTTCTGGGAGGAGTGACCGACCAAGGCTACGTGGCTGAGAATAGTCAGCTGAGAGAGGTCATTTTCCAGAGGAACAAGCACATATTGCCAGTGTCCATGGATGAGGTTTGCGCCCTACTGGAAACATGTTGCTTGCCGACGAAGGTGAAGCCCAGTCCACGAGATTCACAAGATCATGAGGTGATCATTGGTCTCAACCCGCCTGCTTATTGGAGGCACACGGTTGACATGGTGCCATTCACAATGAGACAGCCTTTCTGGGGCCACTTGAACCATCTTCCCCTTTTGGGCAGGTCAGATGGTCTGGACATCGCGATTAGCACGACTGAGCAGGGAATGATGAATCGGAAGCGTGCCTTGGACTTGGTCCGGAAGCTCTCATCTGGAAGCGTTGGCGATGAGAGCAACTTGGACGAAATGGCAGCAATAGTGAGTGGAGCTCTAGAGGAGCAGATTGCTGAGATACTGGGGACGACGGGGAAACGTATTGATCTCGAGACCAGTTTTAATGCTTGTGGCATTGATTCGCTGTCTGCAATTGATCTGCGAGACTGGGTGCGCAGGGTGTTTGGCGTTGAAATGACGGTATTTGAAATATTGGAGGGGGCGACGCTGCAGAGTGCCGGATTGTCCATTGCGCAGAAGCTTCAAGCTACGTTGCTTGTAAAGATCTGATTGTGAAGAGATGAATGGATGGGCTTCGGCTACAAGCTTCAGCTTGTATATGCCATGTGTGGCAATCGGACTAAAGCTTTATATGATTCTAGAAGCTTGGAAGAATTCATTTCGTACGGATATGGTATAATTGTGTTTGCACTGTTCCTCATCACGGACCACATGCTTAGCTACAGACGGAAAGAAAATGCACCCGCATTCCTCTGAGCGTAAATTCATGCTTATAGCCAGAGTTCCAACTTCACTGTGGCCGGTGGCCAGGTTAGGAGTCGGACTGGGAGATTATGCGCTGGGATCCGCGGAGGGATGCTCGCAAAGCAAATGTTGCGCAAACAATGTGGACAGTAAGTACAGCCAGAATGCTATTACCATATTCACTTACACTTGTAATCTTGAACATCTGAATCCGACGTGTGAGGTAGTGAAAATATAGAGGTTACCTAGGTAGCGAGCCTCTCGATTGGGCCAGAGTGGATTCACCGTGATTGCCTACTGATTGCTTACCGCTTTTCCCATCATAGAGTACTTGAGTTTTTCACAAACAGACCCTCGTTTGAGCGTCACGGTGCAAGACTTGTTGAAGCCGCATTCCCAAGAATGAGGGCAGGAACTTACAAGGCAAGCCTAATTGTGCCGATAGAGACGCCTCCATGTCGACAGATGTGGACGCACACGACCTCAAGCTGAAGAATGCTTGGAGCTTACTTTAAGAATCATATACTCAAACTGGCAAGCCGGACTCCTTGTGCGTGGCGGGCGCATAATAATGTCACCTCAATGACCATGTAATCGCATTCAAATGTTGCCGTAAGGAACATAGGCAGGCTATTTGGTTTAATTTGGGTAAGGAGTGGGGCGGGTTACAACAGTCTCAAGTGCTAATCTCAGCCTTTAAAACCCACATGCTATTGAATTACGGCATACAATCAATGGTCGGAATTTGAAAAAGTTCATTCAATTCTGATATGGTATCCCTTTGCAATAACGTAGTACCTGCGCCTCTTTCCATTTCAAGATCCCTAGAGCCGTCTAAAATAGAATCATACGTCCTGAAAAAAGAACCCGAACTAGTCGTAACTCTCCCCAACAAAACAGCAGAGATGTTCATCATCTGCTGCTTCTCAATCCAATAAATCGTTGTACTCCTGATGAGATGCATATGCAGAAATTTGGCCGGTTTCTCCACCAGTGCTTCTTGGAACCATGGAATCATCGTCGTGAGAAAAAAAGGGGGGTTTAAGGTAGGTTTTCGTATTCATGTCTGGTCTAGGCCTCGGCTCCGCCGTTGTGACACGAAAGGGGTATAGTAGCACACGGGCGTTGTGAACGAGATCGGTACGAATGCTGTGGAGCCAGTGACAAAGAGGTACGGGTCGCCAAGTCTTCTGGACCGTTAAGCCACCGCAGCACAAAGGTCTGTTGGTCTCGGAATGAGCTTGAGGCAATGCGGCTGGTTGAAGACACCTAACGGGCAGGCTGGAGAATGGATGCTACCAGATCAGATCGACTGAAATGGTACAGGTGATTAGGTATTAGCTTGCATGGTACAACTGGCGACCGAAAAGTGCACCGCAAGATGGTCAGTCCTCAAAACTTGACCTTCTTGCCGGTGACCTTATAGATGATTGGGGCAATGAGGTCCTCCTTGAAGCGCTCCCACGGGTTACGGTTCAGCCAGTAGCTGAGCTCGCGGTAGTTGTACATCTCGCCCCAGCAATCTCTGCCCCACTCGCAGCCTGCCATGTTGACGACAAAATCGCGGTCGTTCTGGTCGTAGTGAACACGCGTGTTGTTCCCGTTCTCGGAGCACGCGCCGGGAGGAAAGCTGTTGATCTTTCTCTGCGGAGCAAATGCCGTGTGGGCTCGGATCCACGCCTGGCTTCGGTACAGTTGTTCCAATGCGTCCTGCTCTTTGTGTGCCCACTCCATGTGCTTCTGCTCGTAAGCCACCGGATCCCACCAGACGTCGAGTAGCCGGTCAGTCCACTGGCCACGTCGTACGAAGAAAGATCCTAGGTTGAAGCCAGCGCAGTCCTGGGACAGGATGAAGTTGACCGAATTGACATTTCCGTCACCGTCCGGGCTCCGAAGCTCTTCGTCGAGATAGGTGTCGTTCAGGGGATGCGTGATGTTCAGAGGGTTGTACTCGTTGATGTCGCGGTAGACGTTGTTCTGTAGCTGGTCGAACATGTGGCTCTGGAGAGAGTACGACGGTTCCATGATGTAAGTGTTGAGGTCGAGCCACCACACCCTGCGGACTGGTTAGCCTGAGATTGAAGGACTCATGCTGATGTTGCACTTACCACTCTGCCTTGGGATATTTCATGAACGCATTCCTGACAAAGTCGACCTTCTCCCAGCTCTCTCTCCACTCGTGAGCGTAACGCTTCTTGGTGCTCATGTCGACGACTTCCAGCTCGTAGCCCCACCTTGCGACGTACTTCTTTTTGTTACGCATGCTGTCTCGCTCGATCGCCCATTCTCGGGCGCCTTTCCATTCCATGACACCACCACCGACGTTGGCGGCCAGTATGATGACATACTTTTCTCCGCCACCGAGCCATGACTTCCTGCGCCAGTGGTATATCAAAGCTGTGAAGCGTCAGTATGCGTAGCAGACCCAACGGCCTCGATCGAGACGTACGAGATTGGTAGAATATGAGGGTCGCGAGGAGCAGCAGCAAAACAAGAAGTGCCCGTAGCTTCGACTTTCGACCCATGCGCCCCAGTAGATTCCTTATTCTGCCATATAATGGCACCGACTGAGCCGGCGCCCACTTGCCCTTCTGCAATTTTTCCTTCTCGGCATAGTGTGTGCTCGTATTGAATTGGGGCAGGCTGTTCGATATGCGCCGCATATGTCGAGTGAAGAAACCCTGATTCTGTGTCGCGAACGACGGATAGCCGCCGTTGCCCATATTCTTGATGCGCGCAGACTCCCACACGACCTGGTTTCCATTGGAGCCTGGGAAGGCGGTTGAAGGACTTGATCGACCGCTCGTGTTGATGTCGAGACCGGGGCTGCTCCATCCGCCCGCAGGGAGGGGGGATGGACTTCGAGAGAGGGACATTTGGAAGCCTGGGGTGCCTGTGCCATGGAGGGTGAAGGGGTTAGCAGTCTGTCACGGGCGCAGGGAGGCGGGCGGGTGGTTGCGACCAGAAACGGGAACTGTGGTACGGGACACAACACGTACCTGGGATCGGGGAGAGCTGGCTAGGCTTCTGCCGATGGACGCCAAGCGACCCAAGCGACGAGGCGGTTTCGCCCCCCAGGGATATCCTGAGGCCGTTCGATGCGGAGGAGCGTCGTCGGTGATGCGAAGGGGCCGGTCTGTCCTCAGCCGAGGAGGAGGTCGCTGATGATCTTGGGGGAGCCAGGTTGACGGATCAGGTAGCAGCGACCAGAGGGCAAGGCTTGCCTCCTGGTTAGCCGAAAAAGCCAAAGGGGCTGTGAGGTGGGTAGGGAGGTTGGAGGTGCCGGCGTGGTGTCACGGCAAGGATGCGACGTATTGGTTGGGCGGGCGGGCGGGCGTGGGGTTGCAATCCGCTTTGTGTCTAGCCTCGTGCTCGAGTCGAGACGAGTCGGGTCGATGATTGATTTGATGGCGGGAGCACAGTCGGGAGGTCTCAGCAGATGCACACACACAAGACCTGGCGGTGCCCTATTGGGACGGCGCGTCGAGCGAGGGAGCGATGAGCGACCTAGACACGACAGGTGTCTCCGTCACTTTTTGGGAATATCGAGCTGCAGAGCGATCGACAGAGTCGCCGCCGTGTGCCAGGGCAGAGCTGTCACTGTGACGGGTTGGGGCCCACGGGTGGTTCCTGGGTGGGGGAAGGGGGGGCCGGTAAATGTGGTGCTTTCAGGGTCTGGAGGCGATGGGACGAACTGGGTGCTGTGCTTGCCTGGCGCTGGGCTGGTAGATTGTCATGCAGCCCAAGGGAAGTGGTTGTGTGTCCCGCGAAAAAGCTAGAGGCGAAAGGGTTTCCTAGCGCGTCTGAGCAAATTGAGAGTTAGTTGACGGGGGAAAAGGGGAGAGAAGGTTCGGTCGGTATTGTTTTCCCATGCGACTGGCAGGAAGGAAGGGCACATTGATGAGATGAAATGCAGATTACAGATCGCAGATTACAGATTGCACAAGAGCACTGACTCGGCTGGAAGGGGAAAGGCCGTGCAGGCCCCGACCCATAACTTTAAATGACAGCACGTTGCTCTGCAATCTCAGGGGTCCAAGAAGTCGTCACCAAAACACATCAGACGAACAATCTGACAATCTGATTGCTACCGTACCTGCTGGATGCGACGGCCAATGACTACCTCGTCGCCACCACAGCACACAGTAAAAAATCATGTTCAATTGTATGCAACCCCCTGACTTACTTACCTCAATCAAGCCTGCAATAACCTGTTGTTCTCGAGTTTGTTTTCTCACAAGCGCCAGCTCCCGCCCATGGAAAGACGGTGGCGGGCGGAGGGACAGCGGGATGGCTTGGTCTAGATTGAATACGGACTCCATCTCACTAATCGCAACCGAGCGTACCTCTATTTGGCCTGGCTTGGCAGGTGACCATCAGCACTACCGCGATCCTCCCTTACAAAAAATCGAGAGGCGTGACTGTGAATGCCGCCGCCACGTCAACTGATGACCGACTTGGATGAAATCGGATGGTCAATCAACTCACGAAGACTCGTACTCAATCATCTTTCTAGATCGTCTACGCGAGAAAAAGGTACACGGCTTCCATCCATCGCAATTCCAGCGACAGATATGTCGCCTGTACTGCCAACACAGACACCATCAGGCTTGGCAAGGGAGGCTGATTTCCAGGCGAACCAGGTGAGACAGGCCTGGCCGGAGGATGGGGGTCAACTTGAGCACCTGTCTTATTTCTGGGTAAGACGGACGACATCACGTGAGCTCGAGGTAAGTCCTGCCGACGGCGGCTTACTGTCTTGTGCAAGCCGCTCAGAGAAAGCCATCAATGCCATCGATGGTTGTAAGCAGTCAGAGCTACTGTCGTCCCCTCGCCTCGCCGGAAGAAACTTATTAGTGGAATCAAAGTTGAGGCCTGCACATATCCCGATTTGACTTGAACACTGTAAGGTGGATGCAGCCTTGGTGGATTCGTCTGATTTTCAAGATCCGAGTTTCTCAAAATACACTTTCTAGAACATGTTTGCTCATGTCGTAAGCGACGGCTAGGGTTGATGTTTGCTCTCAATAGTGTACTACGGTACAAGGACAATTCGTCGGCTTCAGCCGCCATGCTGAGACCATCCTTTCCTTGTGGTAGGGTTAAACTACAGCCTGGTACCGTAATCATAGTATCCCACGGCCCTTTTGACTTTCCCTGATACAACAACTCTCCGTCCCGCGGAAACCACGCGCTGACGTCGGAATATATACGCTCTGCACGGTCTGCGTCTGGCACCCACCACTCTCGCGCCAAGCAACTCAAGCTTCGTCCCGCTGGGGCGCCCTGCCGATCCCTCGCCCCTTGGGGACGACCATGGCCCAAGCACAGGGCGCATGGCAAGGATCTGTGTCAACGGCAGCGCGATACATCATTACAAGTAGCTGTCAAGATGCTTTTGGCGCTATTGAGCTTGTACGTCGAACTCGTTGGCCTCGGCTTTTTTGCCTAGAGCGTGTATAGAACAGACTTCACTGTGGTGGTGTTCAGCCCCTGTCCAACTCACCGTCATCGTCACTTTGATGAACAACCCCTTGATCAGCACTATTCAAATTTTGTACCATCTTTACGCATGGATTCATTATTCATTTTATTACACCAGAATTTCACATCCGTGCTCAAAGCTCCTGGACTTTTAAACCTCCATTTTCATACTTTTCATTATGTAAATGCGCTGGCGCTTTAGGAGGTCGACGGAGCAATTGACAATTTGAAAGACCTGGGAATCGGACTCAATAAACTCAACATAAGGATAAATGGAAAACAAGTACTACTTGACACAGCGAGGTGTCTCCTCCAAAACAACGATGAAGCAGGCCTACCAATTTCTCACTGGCCCCGACCACTCCCCCTCGAATGAGACATGGCACACTTGGGCCTGTCCACCTTATCAAAGTTCCCAAGCACACGTGCAGCAGTCACCATGATCCACGAGTCTGATGCTACCTTCTGCAACAGTCAACAGTCATGGTGCTGGAATTGTTCTTGCGGACCAGAGCGGACCCGGGCCAGGGGTCTGTGGACGGAGCTCATCTCACCCGAGCTCAAGCGCCTCGATAGACGCGAAGCCAGCTTTCTCGTTCGAACTTCCTCAGCTTGACGCCGGTGGTCTCCATAATATGGGGCCAACATGAGCCCCACTCTGTGGTTTGATCGATCTGGCCAGCTCGTGGCTATCCATGCGGAGAAGAAGGTGTGCACGAGGCATTGTGTATGCCACGTTCCGAGTCGACCACCCTCACATTCGCATTGCCTGGGTGCTACCCACCGATAGGAACACTTTGAGACTGCTCCCTGCCTGACCCTACACACTCTCTTAGCTTCCCGAGCTGGCGGGCCTCCAACTCGCGCGGTGCAGCCAGCTGGAGTCCAACCCCTGCCCATGGGGATGCGAAGAACCAGGGCTGTGGAACCAAGTCTGTGGGCTTTTACGAGATTTTGCCGCGATAGAGGGGGCTCCATGCCGCTCACCAACGGCCTGTTTGTGGACACCGCTGGCCTCAATGCTCATTGGCTGCTGAGGAAAAAGTCAATGAACAACATGATATACGCGCCATTTCTTTCAGCTGTTGCGTACACAAGAGCTTTGTCTTGGGCTTGTTCGAGTTGGGGAGGTGCCGTAGCTTGGTTGGCCCCCGAGGGCGGCAGGGACGGGAGCAGCAGCCGAGCCGAGATTCAATATGGATTTCCGACAGCAGAAGTTCGACTGCAAGACATGCATGTATCGACCGTCGCATCCTTGACGCGAAACCACGAGGTTGGATGGTTCGCACCCTTGTTGACGCGGTGGTAGTGGTGGTGTTTGCCGTGTGCAGACAGGCAATTTCACCATCACGACGTTGAGCTCGAAGCAGGATAAACCCAGAGCAATATGCAGGGGCCCATCTGCAGGGGAGGGCTTCGCGCCATCATGGCTGTCCCGGGCCAGACCGATTGGCGATGGACGGCGCTTCTCCAGAGGGCCCTGCGCAGCCACTGGCCAATCATCTTACACCCCAAGACTTTAAGTGGAGCCAGGACACATGACTCCAGCGCTTACAGCAGCAAAAACTTGAGACTCCACACAAACAACCTGCGCAGTCAAAGTCTCGAAGGAGGCACCCCAGATCCATTAAGCGCCGTCATGCGCAGGCGAGCCCTGTCTTGGGCTGCTGCAGCTAGACTGGCGAGATTTCATCGCATGCCTGTCCGCGCCAGTCAGGCCAGTCAGATGTGGTCGATGGTCAAACATGCCGTCCGGGGTTCTTGCAGGTCGCGCAGTCTCGCAGGTCCACCAGTCAAGATGCTGCGAGGGCAGGGGCACCGACTGCTTCTCCGCCACCCAGCAGCACCTCGTGCGACGACGGGGATACTCATCCGAACGTGCTGGGAGTTTTGATCATTTCTGACCTTTCTTTGTTCTCTCTCTTTGTTCTTCCGATCCAAGTCATTGTGCGTTGCTCCCGCGTCATGGTCTTCCCATTGTTCTGAACAACACGCGGTGCTGTTGCTATTGTTCTCCTTCGACCGTCCCATTCTTCACACCACTCGCCTTGATACGCTCCTCTGTCAACACCACTCACAGGAGCTCCTCCAACCATCAGTCTAATTGGTTTAATTCTTCGAGTACCTTTTCTTCCCTCGAACTCGACCTGAAACCTTCCTCTGTCTGCTACCATTTGTCTCGTGCCCTCTCTACTCCATATTCCCTGGCACGATACCCTTCATCTGTCTATTTTTCAACTACGCATTCAAGGATACTGATCTCTTGATGGGACGTCCTTTTCTATTCACACAGTAAATTCGGACACACGCTCACTACACCAACCCTCCCGAGATGGAGGACCTCAGGGCCATGCACAACGCCATGGCTACCACACAACCTCAGCATGGGAACCAGCGGGACGACTGGGAAGAATGGACAGACGACGAGCCATCAACGCCCAAGGGAGATAACTCTTTCACCCAATTGGCGGCAACCGGCTCTTCCCCTTCATCAAAAACAAATAGCAACGCGGCATCACGATTGTCAAAACCGAGGCAGTCCACGTCGAGAATCCAGAGACTGAAGTCCCGCAAGAGACAAAAGGACCAAAACGCCAAGGCCGGCATCAGGCTGGTCACGGACATGACGAGGTTCCGAAAAGGACCACAGCATGTTGCTCAGCTCGTGAAGCCTTTGACGGGTCCTCACTCGAGCCATGCTGCGACGGGCAAGTTTGCTGATGCAAGTGCCTTGAGGGCCCTGGAAGGATCGCCCTCATCGGCCTCGGTCGGGAACTGGGCATGGCTCAAGAACAGCCCATCTGCCAGATCGGTCTCGTCGTTTGCACAGAATACCACCCCTGACAGCAGCAAGATAGTCATTGGCATTTCTCTGCCCGAGGATGACGCCGCCGGGAAGGACATCAGTCCCCAGAACGCTGTGGTTGCTACTCCCTTTGACAGACTGCCTCTGAACAAGCCCTCAACGAACCCCTTCTACAACCAGCAAGCCAAGTCGGCCTGGTCTCCCGACACCGAGGATAGTCTCTCCCCGGGACGCCACCTCCGTTCCATGTCAAGCGTGTATTCGCAGGCCCCCGGTATCACTCCGGGACAGTCTGGCGTGCCCCCAGTACCAGCATTGCCGTCGTCTCTGAAGAACCCAGCCAAGGCCAGACTTTCCAAAAATGATCTCGATGACGACGACAACTTCACCCCAGTGACATTATTCGAGGAGGATGGCAACAAGACCCCTGCTTCCGCTGCCTCAAAGGTCTCCCCGGCACCGACCAGCGCGCGGTCCGGCTGGTGGGATCATCTTACTACGCCCTTCCGGGAACGCTTCAGCCCAACATCAAAGTCCGAGAAGGAGACCCAAAGTCCGGCTGGAGACGACTGGTGGAAAGGCCAAGATGAGAAGAAGGCGATGGGGGCTGCTTATATTGAGAACCACCCTGCCTTGAGCTCGTCGTCATCTTCTGCCACGCTGCGACCGCACCCATCCCCGGTTCCCATCATCCGCGTCCCAACTCCGACGATAGCATCGTCATCATCCTCTGGCTCGTCCACCCATGCTCCCAGTCACGAAGGTGAGCCCCGATCCGAAAAGGCTCGGGTCATGATGGACGAGAACGACGAGAACGACGCCACGGAGATGCCACCACCCTACGAGCGAACACCTTCCACCAAACAGCCCCAGCCTGTCAGATTCCGTGCCGTTTTCCCTCCCGGGCATGAGCTGGCCAATGCCTACCCACCATCGCCGCAGCCGGGCAGCCCCGGTCTCGACGGGACGATGACCTCGCAGGGAGGCATCAAAATGACCGACGTGCCACTGACGCCGTCAGTCGCCACGGCTGCTCCGCTTCCCAACAGGACCGCAGGCACCTACGTGACAGGCGACCACTTCCTCGCCAACTACGGCAGCAACCCCGCCGCCAAGATCGAGCGGACGAGGCGCAGGCACGAGAAGGAGGACTACGTCGCCCACAAGGCCGGAGGGTTCTGGAGGGGCCGCGGGTGCATCCCTGAGAATGGGTGCTATGGACGCTCGGGTCGCGAGGGCCGCAAGCGCAGGAGGATCTGGATCGGCGTCATCTGCCTCGCGTTCCTGCTGCTGACCACACTCGGTGTCGTCCTGGGCGTCGTGCTCTCGCGCCGGGTGACCAGTACTGCGGTCGCTGGTGGTAACACGACCACCGGCGGCACAACCGGCGGCTCCGAGATTGATACCGTCTGGCTCAACCTGACCGGCTTCCCACCCATCCCCACCGGCCTATCGACCATTGTGGCCCCGGACAACTCTCAAATCGTCAACGGGTGCGCCGCGCCCTCGACGCTGTGGAGCTGCTCGCTGCCTCCTGAGCAGCAGGCCGCGAATGAGCCGAACGACGCCGACTCGCCTGGGTTCATCTTCCAAATCCAGTATGACAACAACACCCGCCAGTTGTGGAATATTCCCAACGGCACGCCCCCGACACCAACTCAGTCTACTACAGGCTCTACCACCTCGAAGGCGAGTGCTTCCAGCTCTGGCTCAGCCACCAGCACTGGTTCCAGCGCCAGCGCCAGCGCCAGCGCCAGCGCCACCAACGACATACAGGGTGGCGATCTCAGCAGCCCCAGCACGAGAAACCTGGACAAGCGCGCCTCAACCCTATACGACGTCGGCATCGCGCCCAACCCAGACCCCCCGTCCTTCCAGGAGATGTGGTTCCTGGGCAACACGACAGACGGGATCGTCTCGGATGACAAGGCCGGCGAGCCCACGCCCTTCTACATCAGCTTCTTCACCAACACGAGCGGGTCCGCGGGACCCAACATGCTGACGACGCCCACCGGCACCGGTGCCGGGGCCGAGACCCAGACAGAAAAGCGCGGGATAGGCAACGGCATCGGCTCGGGCACAGACAGCACCGGCAGCCTGTCTGAGATCCTCCCCCCGCCGCCCCTCAACGCAGACGGCACGGGGGCCGCCGCGCAGCTCCGTCCCTTCCCCTTCCAGCAGCCGCTGCGCCTCTTCGACCGCGGCCTGCCGACGGAGCACTACGGGTTCTACAGCTACTTCAACAAGACCATCTACGTGACGTCCATGGACAGCAGCGACGCCGGGGCGGCGGCGGACGCGAGCGGCGGGGCGCGCGAGGGGAGCGCAAAGTTCCTCGTGTCGTGGACGCAGACGCGCTTCGTCGTCAAGATTTGGACGCGCAAGGGCGGCGCAAGGCTGATGGGCGGGTCGGGCGGCCCCGCGGCGGACGTCGACGACCTCGCCGCCATGCCGGGGACGTTCCCCTACCCCGTGACGGTGGGCGAGGACACGCACGGCGGCAGCGTCGACCTCAAGGCGACGTTCGCGTACGGCGTCGAGCCCGACCGGCACGTCAACACGACCGACGCCACGCTGTTCGCCAACGACGTCGGCTTCGGGGGGAGTGCGGTCAACCCGCGGCTGCCGGACGGGGACCTCAGCTGGGGCGGGGTGGACGGCGGCACGGGGGGATGCCGGTGTGAGTGGGTCAATTGGGTGGACGCTTGATGGGATGGATGGGTGGCCCCCGAGATATTTAAATATTTTTTAATTCACATTTATTGAAAGCAACGCTTGCATATGTAACTTCGCTGTGACAATGACCGGCTAATGTAAGTCTGTCTATAGATTCCCTGGCCCGGATCTGATTGAACTGGTCTTGGACCAAAAGTCAGTCACTNNGGAATTGGTGTTGTGTCCCAATGAGGTAGGTGTCTTGGGTAGCACACTTCGAGCCCTTGATCTGGATCCAGCCCATCGGGTCGTAAGGTTCCTGGGTATCCTAAAATCAATGATACCCCTCACTCCAGTTGCTCCAGTCAATTTCCACCATCTTTCCGCCTCGCAACACACCAGGGAGACCATGCCTTTAGATGCAATATCCCGATCTGCAACTTCCGCATACTCATGCAAGAACCATGCCGACCATGTCCTTACCAACAAGCCGCTCACATATCCGGTAAGTAGGGATACGGAGAGCAACCTCCACTCGTGGTCAGGCACTGAGGCGAACCTCCCAGAGAGGACCCAACGCCCGAGCTGGCGAAGGGAGAAGGCTCGCTCACATAGTATGAAGGAAATGAGTCCAGGGAGCTGTCGATGTTCAGGTTCATGGCGTTAAAATGGTCCATACCGAGACCCGGATCAACGCCCGGGTCTTGATACTGAAGGTTTCCTTGCAGATATGGCGACATGTACGAGAGTTGCACCGCCGGAGCCGGGGCTTGATTATAGGCCGAGGCGGCGGCGGCAGCCGTTGCCGCCGCGGAGAGCTGAGCGCGAATAGCATCGTTTTCGTCCCGCAGCACCTGCCGTGCGCTCTCGGCGTGGGAGATCTTGTCTCGGATACCAGCAATGTCCGCCTCGAGCTGCTCGACGTACTTGGCCTTGCGCTGGCGGTGCGCCACTTGTGCTTTCCGAACCTGGATTCTGCGCTTGTCCTTTGACGCCTTCTCCGGTTCCTGGGCCTGCCCCGGTGCTGAGAGTGGGTGTGTTAGCTGGGGTTGGTTGACTATGTGAACCCTGTGCATGAAGAGCAGTGACACGGAAACAGTGCCTCGATGTAGCAACAGGTACCCAACACATATCCCAGGGCGCAACTAAGTCCCATGCAGACGCCCAAGCTCCATGCTCCGGCATCGACTGTGGGTCGATCCGAGGGTAGCGTTGACAAATCTTGGTCGCCAAATCAAGACAATGTGTCACGCTGCAGGTTTCCCAGGTTCTTGGCCCAGCCCGGCTGTTACAACAGGGCAACAGCCTTGGAATTATAAGAAGAGCAACAGCAGCACTCATGAACAGGAAAATTCCACACACCTTTGCTATTTGACTGGGTCGGGTCGCTCTGGACGAAAGTGAGCTCCCGGGCTGTCGACTCGTCCTTCGTCTTCCTCCAGAAAGATGTGAAGGATGGCCGGTCTTCGGAATGCGCTTCCATTGCTTACAACCGTCTGCTTGAAGAGTGATGATGGTACCCAGGGACGACGAAAAGAGGAATATCTTGGTCTGCCCTGGGCGGGACGACACGCAACGGCCAGACCGCCATCCTCATATACGTCGCCCTCGACCCTCGTCGCTCGCCGGGCATTGGGTGGTCCAGAGCAGGCTGTAGTAAGATCTGGGCAGCCCGTGGCGACGACATCCTTGCAGCGAAGCAGACTTTGCGCCCGTCACAGGCGGAGAAAGCAGCTTCGCCATGCATGAGGTGGTGGTGAAGCTGGGTCAATGTTCGACGAGGTGTCACCTCCTGCCCGGATCCCATGGTGGTTATGCCGCATTGGGACAGCGACCAGGACAAAAGAAGTAATCAGGTTATTCAGCAGTGCGTGAGCGTGCAACAATGTGCGCGGCCAATCACCGCAGGGGCGCGCAGCTGCGGCCGCCTGGACGGAGCGCTCCGACAAGTGAGCCCTTTATATCCGGTGACACATGCGGCCAAATGGCATAGTCTGAGGGCTGGAATGCCAAGAGAGCAAAAGTCAGGTTTGTGCCGGTCCTCGAATTGCTGGGAGAGTCTTGGGGACAGCATATCAGGAACCGTCTAAGCATTCAAAGGTTACTTCTTGCCCGGGACTTGACCGTGTGCTGGTTTCGGCGTCGAGGCCCCGACTTGTCCGGCGATCCAAGACCGGAGCGCCGCTAGCTCGGCCCCGAGAAAGTGGAGGCGTGACGGTGATGATGGGTGGCAGACAGGGCGAGTACAGCAAGCAACAAGCTTCGGCAGCGAAACAGTCGGGTTTGCGCCAAGCATGTGTCGGTGCAGACAGGCAGGGGGAGGCGGTGAGATGTGGATAAGGGTAAGACGGACGAAAAACCGACCGACATGGGCTGCATTTGCCGGCATGGCACACGCGTGTAAGCGAGAGAAGGAAAGGTCCTGGCCAAGTGCGGATTCAATTTGATTCGAGGCTGTGCATGCAAGAGGGCGGTCGGCTGTGCGTCCCGTGAAATTTCTCTCGAACTGGGGCGAACTAGAACCACGCGGCTGGGCTCTCTGTCTACATGTGGAAACGCCTCAAGATGCATGATCTAGGAGTCCCCTCGCGTTGCCGCTGCTGGCTGGCTGCTGGCTGGCTGCTGGTGCAGGCATCATGTAGCTTGGCAATTCTCTACAGATTAGAGCAGGCAGGGTAGGATGGGAATAGGATGGCATAGGGTATGATGGGATGGGATGCAATGGAATGGGATGCTGGTTGTTGGTATTGGGCTCGACAGGCAGGAAGAGGGTAGAGATGAGCGCGTCATCCACGGCAACCTGGCCAAAGGATGGATGAAGCATGGTTCAGAGCTGTCAGGATTCGGATCCGGACCCAGGCCCAGTCAGCGGCTGCGATGTGTCCTCAAGACCAGCGCATGGCGTGCCTAGGAGGTGGTCAACCATGCTACTGCTGATGCTGGTGCAGTTTGTGGCTGCGAGTCTGCTTCATGTCTGTCAAGCCATGTGGTTTGTTGGATGCACAGATTGATAACGGGCGCAGTGACGGCTGTTACACTTGCGTGGTAGTCTAGACTGTAGTGCAATATTGACGTGAGATACTGTGGAAGGCTAGAGAACCTTGGAGCCTTAGGCCAGTCCCCTAGATCTCTAGCTGCATTTTTAATCAAGGTCGCAGGTACATGAGGATGGGTGGCTGAGGGCGCCCCTCACAAGGTATATGAGACCCCGATATGGGCCTGCCGATCATCTCTGAGTCGCACTCGGATTGTAACGGTGCTGTCCACCGTCGAATCCCGTCCCCCCCATACCCACGGGCCTGGTAACAGGGATGAGACGACCAGACTAAGCTGTTTGACGGCGTGCGTGTACGGGCTACGAGAGCCGTGTACGAGCAGAGGAAAGGGAACCTCTGGCATGCACCCAGCAACCCTGCGCGCAGCGAGTACCAGAGAACATCCAGCAGAGGCCAAAGGCAGCCCGCCTCGGGACGCATCCCGTCACAATCCCACCTGGACAGACAGACACACACGCAGACACGCGCGCTCCCCCTCGCTCGCTCGCTCGTTCACACGCTCCGTCTTTGCAGCTGAAAGGGATGGGCCTTACATAGTACATACATATCTGACTTGAGGACCTGGCCTGACTTGACTTTTTTACCTGTTCCCCACCATCGACCACCATTGATCGATGTGCAACCGTCCTTGGACTTCACATGGCCCCTCGCGTGCCGTTTTTCCTCGCCTCACCGAACCGACAATTGCAGATTAGATCATCACCGACCTGCTCCAGCTCGCCCGCCCCTCAACATCCGCACTCCCCCGCCCTATTAGTCCTCACTTCGTCATACGCACTAGCCGGCTTCCCCAGACGGAGCCCCTACCCAACATCGACAGTATAACCCAACGCCGACTGGTATCCACGCCGCCCTGCCCCGGTGGCCACTCAGGCCTGACTAAACACGACCCATCCATCGCATTTGCCACTGCTAGTATCCGGACGCGACCCGACGCTGCGGTACACCCATCCTGTCCTCGCAAGCCCACGGGCCGATCCGTGGCACGGTCACGATGTCCGCCTCGCCAGACACGGACACGGCCATGAATGGTCTCGAGGACGCAGAGGATACCCTCACCGTCCAGGTGGAAACCAGCGGCCCATCGGCTACAGGCGCCTCAGCCCCCCATCCCCCAAACAACGCCGACGTACCAAAGCCTAAGCGCCTGGCATGTATGATATGTAGGAAGAGGAAGCTCAGATGCGACGGCAATCGCCCGCGCTGTAGCACATGTACGAGGTTGGGCCATGACTGTGCCTATGACGAGGTCCGGCGGAAGAGCGGCCCTAAGCGTGGATATGTCAAGGCCCTAGAGGAGAGACTGAGTACGTCTGCTCCCACTCCCGCTCCCGCCCCGATCCCTCTACTTGTGAATAACGAGGTGACTGACACGTATTGGGGCTATAGAGCAAGTCGAGACTCTGCTGAAGACGCAAGATCCACCCGCTGCCCCCAAGCCAGTTGTGCACGTCGCACCACCCGTCCCAATCAACACCGATCCCAAGGTCAACGACCGCCTCTCCACGCCTGCCAACCTCACAGTCAATGATCCTTCTATCAGCCTTGCCGCTGGGGCCGACATAGACCAGTGGAACTTCCATGGGGACAACTCGCCCCAGCCTCCACAACCCGCCGGCGACACCTTCGACTTCAATGCCATACCAATGCAGAACAGCTTCACGTGGGAAATGATAGGCTTGGGTTTGGAGGAGCCTCTACCTCCTCAGGAGTCTATTGACGAATTGTGAGATAGGACCCCTACTCCGCCAGGCCTTTGCCATGGTAAAAGTGAAAGACTAACACGTAACGACGTGCAGCCATCAGATATACTTTGAGAAAGTCCATCCTTCCATGCCTATGATACACAAGTATCGTTACCTCGCAGCTATGAACTTGTGAGTTCCAGCCCCTGTTCGGCTGTGCTTGTCCTGGCAACAAATTAGGCTAATGTGGTGTGCAGAGCGCCAAACCAGCGCCCTCCAGTGTGTCTCAGATATGCAATATGGACGCTCGCTTGCTCGGTAGCAGACAAGTTCGCCGATTTGAGAGACCTGTTCTATCAGCGGGCTCGCAAGTACGTCGAAGCCGACTATGTCAAAGGGTTTGGTGAACACCTAATCTCGGTCGCCCATGCGCAAACGCACGTCTTACTCGCTGAGTATGAGTTCAAGATGATGTACTTCCCAAGGGCCTGGATGAGCACTGGTGCTGCTGTTCGGCTCTGTCAGATGATGGGACTGCATCGTCTGGACGGCGCGGGGTTGGACGTGAAGCAGTGCATTCCACCACCCCGGGACTGGACAGAGAGGGAGGAAAGAAGGAGGACCTTCTGGATGGCGTTCACTGAAGACAGATACGCCAGTATTGGTACAGGGTGGCCCATGACCATCGACGAAAAGGACATCATGAGCAACATGCCTGCTTCAGACGACGCTTACAACATGAGCCGGCCGGAGCAAACACAAACACTTGCAGACTCTATGACCCCAGCTGGAGCCGGTAGTATTTCCACCATGGGCGGTGTCGTCCTCATGGCATGTTTGTTCGGCCGCAACCTCCTCCATCTTCATCGCCCGGATGTCGATGACCGAGATCACGACTTGAATGGAGAATTCTGGAAACGACATCGAAACCTGGACAACATTCTCCTGAATACGTCTCTCTGCCTTCCAGCTCACCTCAAACTACCCGCGGGTCTGACGAACCCAAATGTTATCTTCACGAACATGTGCATACACACATCTACCATCTGCCTCCACCAAGCCGCCATCTTTAAGGCGGACAAGAACAGACTGCCAGCCTCAGTGAGTGCTGAGAGCAAGGTCCGTTGTATAACTGCAGCAAATGAGATTGCGAGTACCATGAGGACGATCTCACACATAGATCTCTCGACGGTGAGTGTTCCTTGCGGCAAAGTCTCAGTCGCCATGCTAAACATTACCAGGTCAATCCATTCACCTCCTTCTGCCTCTACGTCGCCGCGCGAGTCTTCGTGCAGTACTTGAAAAGTCGGCCTGACGACAGCCAAACTGTCGATTCACTACGCTTCCTTCTTGCAGCAATGGGAGCGTTGAAGAGACGGAACCCCTTAACCGAGTCCTTCCTTGTGCAGCTTGATGTCGACTTGGAAGCACTTGGTGCGCGCATACCCAAGCTGAGAGCAGCGTTTCCACGAAGCACTTTGGGCGTGAGTCTGAACCGTTCATTCAATATCAAAACATGTAAACTGACAGGAGCGTAGCAAGATGGAGGCTATCCTTGGCCGGGTAAAACACCACCAGGTGCTAAGTGCGACGATGGGGTTGATAACCACGGAATATTCGCGCAGAGTGGTTGCCATTACGTGAAAGCCAGCGACAGCAGCGGTGACCCGATTAGCGGTCCCGAGATCGTTGATTCGGACCCGAGCCGTTCCAGCAACCAGGCAAATGTATCGAGTATGCCCGGGTCGACCAGCCGATGGCCAAACACGGGCGCCATGTCGTACATGGATCGGGTGCGATCTGGCGGCGGCCCAACTTTCGGGTCCACGATGCTTCGCGGGTTCGGCAATGAGGGAAGTCCTGCCGACGTGTCGGGGTCACCAGACGCAGGGCTCGCATCTGACAGGCCGACGCCGAACTCGAGCACGTCCGCATCCGACCGACACAACGGCAGCGGCAACAGCTACACGGCAGCAAACAGCAGTCGATCGGGCAGGAACTCGTTCGAAGCCAGCCCGGCATCATCCACTATCAACATCAACGGCAACAACAACTCACAGGCGCAGCAAAACCAGCTACAGAGCGGCAGCATCGACGCGTTCTTCCAAAATCTACCTGGCAGCGAATTCGCCACCGGGCTAACGCCAAATCAGCAGTTCACGATGCCAGACACCCCAGGGAAGACGCCAGGAGGCGGCGCTGGGGGCTCAAGTACGGGCGACTTCAACTGGGAACAGTTCACTTCCGGCACGACGGGGATGACGCCTGTCTCCGAAGGTGTTTTGAGGACAATGCTACAAATGGGACCGATGGAGACGATGGACATGGGATGGGATGCGCAACCATAAACGTGCTGGGCATTCGGTGTTAATGAGGAGTTGGGGAAGCCTGCGCAAGTCTACGGCTTGGGCTTGCGCTTTAGGGTGTTTTTGACGACAGTGGCATTGGGCACGAGCATATGGAAGGTTTTCATTCCCTTTGATCTTTGACTGCAGCGGTACCCGGTCTCTCGTTGAAAAGGTGGTGGGTAGCATGGATCATGTGCACTCAAACGGTTTGGGCATCTTTCCCTTTTTGGACAACACACTTTGCACGGATGGTTGGCCTGGCGAATATCGGATAAAGGATGGAAGACCATTTGTCCGTCTATATTTTTTGTATATTACCCTCGGAGGGAATCCCTCATTTCGGAGAAGTAGGGCAGCGGACATCCCACTCCACAACAGCTTGATCATTGATGGAGGCATGTGCAGAGGCTTAATGACACAGTCACATTGTCTCCGTGTAATACGTCTTGTATTGTGTGTTCGTATTTTTACATGTTGGTGACACATTAAACAATACCAGTCAGCGGCTGAAACTATGCATGCGCCGTACGTATTTGGCAACCTTGCCCCTGTTGAAATCCGTGCCAATCCTAAAACAAAATCCAAAAAACTCCGGGTATCATTTTTGCAGCCCAAAACCACTCTGTGCCAGTTTCCCCATATTCCCCGCCCGTTTCCCTGTGGTACCAATCCCCTCTTATTGCGAATAAAGCGACTGGGAATAAGTCGATGTAAGCGCGACATCTTCCATGTCGTCCTCCTTGTCGCCGCGGTTAGGAGCCTCCCTCTTGCTCGGCATCCTGGGCGGCAGCACGACCGACGCGACCTCCAGCCGGTCGTCGTCATCCTCCTCCTCCTCGTCCCGCCGCTGCTGCTGGAGCCGAGCCATCTCCAGCGCGCGCGAGATCCTCTTACTCGACTTCCTGGGCGGCTCCGGGATGATAGACACGCGGTCCGCCTCCTCCTCGGCCTCGAGGGGCGACAGCGCCCGCGACTCCGCCGTGATGTCCTGCGAGTACCGCCTGCTCGCGGGCGGCAGGTGCGGGTCGTAGGGGCTGCTTGCCATCTGCGCGACGGGCTCGTGGCCGTGCTCGCCCGCCGAGCCGCGCCGCGAGGGCGAGCCGTCTGACGAGACGTCCGAGGGGGCGATCAGCGCCGAGGAGAAGATCACCTGGCTGATGTCGCCCAGGTCCTGCCGCGAGTCCCTCACGTTCCCGTGCTCCAGGTCCGTCATGCCCGTCGCGAAGGTGCCGACGGTCAGCCTCTTGCCCAGCTTGGACGCCCTGGTGCCGTCCTGCTCCACGTCGTCTCCGTGTACCCTGTCGCTGATGCCGTCGTCGAGCCATATTGCTGGGTGGAAGGCCGCAAGTGTGACGATTGCCTCGGTCAGCATGACGCCCTCGGCCACGAGCCACAGGACCTGGTCCCTCGCGATCGGGCTGCCGATCCCGCCCCACGCCGCCGCGGACCGGTACGCGCACCTCACGAGAACACACACACCGGCGAGTGGGAGGACGACGAGGAAGGTCTTGAATCGAGGGGTGAGAGGGACGTATCCAGCTCCATCCCTGTGGAATGTCGTGTATCCATATTTACGGTCTGCTTTGCCAGCCTTGACGTACGCGATGGCGAGAAGGCTCAGTGCCGCGGCCAGCGAGAGCGTCTGTAGAAGAAGACCGGCGTACATGACATCTTGTCCCGGACCCGCCTGCTTTGGCAAGAGGATGCCCCAGGGGCCGGCTTGTTTGGCGGGCGAGAAGGTCAGGCCAAGCCCGACGGCTTGAAGTAGACCAGCTAGGAGGTCGGTCCATATGAAGACTCGCATGTGGGCGTTGGGTGACAGAACCGCATGCTCGGTACCGAGAACATGGAGGACCTGAGCGGCGCATAGATGTATTCTGTTTGATCCTGTCAGCCTAAGGATTGATATAGCGTTGAATTGTGGGGATCGCATTACCCAATGGTGAGAAAGACGGGTGCTATGACCGAAAGCCCGAAATTCGTAGTGTAAGAGACGATGTACCATTCCTGTAGCCTCAATGCATAGGCTATTATCTCGAGTATGCATGTGATGCAGAGGACCAGACTAAAGGGGATGAAGCGCTGCGTCTTCCATGATATGGCGAGGCAGCAAGTGAGACTGGCTGCAATGATGGCAAGGAAGAAAACAGTTGCGATAGTATTGCCGTTGTTGCTGTATGGCGACTGATTCACGTCCAGCCACAGAGGCCCCGATGGAGCAGCCATGATGTGCTGCTGGAACTCCAAGAACAGACAATGAAGGATGAGACCAGAAGAGTTGGGCCAACTCGGTACTTACGGCGAAGAGAAAAACAGGTTTGGCGAACTCACTCGAGCATCGCGATATACGGGAGGCTGGGCTGGGAACACATCAGATATAACACACCACGACACAGCAATCGGCGCAGGGCACATTCTGATCGGCGAGCAGAACCTTGCACAGCTCCATATTTAGACGTCACTTGTGTTTGTCTGATTCTCCGGGGCGGAGGAGGACGAGTGCAGCGCAGCAAGAAAGACGAAACTCGTGAAAATGGATCCGCAGCTGAGGCTTGTTTCTCCCCAGTCCGAGGTTCCTGGCCGGGGTGTTGGCTGTTGGACGTAGATGACTAGCTCGCTGCGAGGCCTGCAGCGCCACCCGGCAGTCGGCTCCGCTACGAATCAACGGAGCCTGACGAGGCCGATCGTCACCCCACAGCCGCAGCGTTTGCGTGGCACCTGAGAGGACCAGCGCTTGCCCCCCCTGGTGGAGGAAACCTGGCCCATTTATTATACCAACCCGCTGCCTTGCTCTCTTGAGGCCTCAGCTGCCTGTCGATTCTCACAACACGAGCTTCAGACAGGGAGGCCCAGCGGCCTGCACACACACCACAACGACCACCCGCTCATTGGTCGGTCCGGCCTGCTGTAACTGGGCACGGCTGCAGCACGAGCGACGATAAACTTCAAGGTCGCTCGCAACCGGTTGTGGGTGTCCCTTCGTGACCGGGAAGGAGCTTGATGCTCTGGGGCTCATCCGGTCGTGCTCAGCCCGTGAAGGACGGGCCGTCGCAGGGATGTTCGCGTCGTCACGACCCTTGGGAATCTAAGTAGCATCGGCACCCGAGTTGCTCCCAATCACGCGACCAAAAGCGTAATGGGCCCCGTGAGGGCTGGCGCGGCCACTGCTCCGAGTTTTGGCCCAGTATCGTGATCCAGCAAGGGAGATCCTTTACGCTGCAGGCAATAGCCAAACCCTGGTCGAATAAATCTGCACATTATCAGAGGCAATAGATATCTGACGACCGATGCCGTCGAGCAAACAGATATGATCAAAATGAGGCGACGAGAAGCCAACAGCTGGTTTGTGCTGTGCTGTATCCATGTGCCGTGGTTGACATGACATAGTGTAGACGATCGTATACGTATACGTACCCGGGCAGATCATAAATTTCTCTCCTTACATAATCAACGTCCTCCAATTTGAGGTATCGAGATTGCTTGCTCATGATGTGTCGATTGGAGTTTTCACCCACTTATTTACGTGCTGTGTCTAATTTTGATTGACAAGGAACGAATCACACAGGCAGACACGGTCAGCACTCTGTGATGGGCTTGGAAACGGCAGAACGCGTGCTGTGCCTGCGATTTCGAGTTTTGTCTCAAGTAGCATCTACGCGGTCGCGAAATCTGAAGACGCACGGGCCACACCAAGCATTAGGGTCCCGCGGCGGGAGTGGAGTGGCAGTTGGAGGGTTTCGCCTCCACTCTCTCGCGTGCTAAATTTCCTTCTTGGAGGGGAAAATCCATCATCTTCAAACCCTTCGTGCCTACAGGACAGTTGTGGCAGACTTTGTTGCCATTCAGACGCCGCAGCTTTAACCAGAACAATACCTAGGCAGCCTCATTCTCTTCCCATGAGAACCCTAACATGTCAAATCTGCTCTGTACAGAATCCCTGATCTCCGCTTCGCTCGGCGCCTAAAACCCGAATCCTAGATCCACCAGGCATCCTCACCTACCTCGACGTCAGCAATCACCAACTGCGAATCTGGCCCTTTCCCCATGGCCACACACACTCCCATAAGCGCAGAGCGGCGTTCGTCGCCATCCGCCAAAAGCTCTGCTTTGAAGAGTATCCTGCGCACGAGTCTGACGACCTTGGGCCGTCGCATGAGAGAGGACGGAGACGACCAAGAGGCCGAACCGCAGAGTCCAACCAAGCGTCGCAAGACCGTCGTTTTCGACATGAACTCCAATACCGTGCAGAGCATCGCACCCGCGACACCGGCCGAGTCCAAGGAGAAGGCCGAAGAAATCAAGCAGGCAGTGGTCAAAGCTCTCAGGGAGCACAGCATGGGCGACCAGGAAGGTTACGACACTCTCAAGGGAATCTTCGAGAATGACCGACGCCGAAGACAGACTCCGACCTCGAGTCAGATCGAGGACGAAGTCGACCCCTCCGACCTGATACACTACGTTAAGGCCCTCAAGGTGTGCGCATCTCAGCTCGGGAGATCCTGCTCGGGCCTTGTGCACGAGATTCTCAGCATTCCATGGCTGGGCCGGTCTGACGACTTCGTGACCGCCTACATCGACTTCCTGGCCAACCTCGTCACCGGCCAGTCCATCTACCTCAGTAACGTTCTTGGCATGATTGTGGAAAGATTTCGATACTTCAGGGAGTTCGAGTGGAGGGCAGGGTATTTCCCTGACGTCAGCTGCGATGTGATGAGACAGCGCCTCCATCGCGCACTTTCCCACGTCCTGCAGCTGTTTCCCGCGGCCAGGCGTGTGCTCTTGTCCCTGGTCAACAAAGAGTTTCCATTCTCCGATGAGTCCAAGAGCATCCACATGGCATTTGTACAGAACCTGCTGCGTCTACGGGAATACGCACCGGATATGGGACCTGAGATCATGGAGCTGATCACGGATCGACTCGTCAAGGTGAGCGCCACTCCTCCCTTTCTCTGTCGAGCTGTTCGCTAACAATTCCCTAGATTGATGTGCAGATCCAAGTTGACCTCGATGAGGTTGATGATGACATTGCTGCCGGCGTGATCCAGCAGCTCCAATCCTCCAGGGCTGGCGACCCCGAGGATGACGATATAAGTGATGTTGAGAGCGTTGCAAGTGACGAGAGTGATGATCGCCATGAGCTCAGCGGCAAGATCCTGAAAGCGGCGCAACACATCCAGAAGATGGATTTCATCATGAACAGCCTTTTCGAGCTGTATGAGCCAATCTTCGCCGACCCCGACTCTGATGGTGCAAGAGAAGTGTTTGAGAACATGCTCGCAGAATTTGTCAATATCATCCTTCCAACATACTCGAGTCGGCATACCCAGTTCCTCATATTCCACTTCAGTCAACTTTCCGAGGAACTCACAGACCGGTTCGCCGGAGCACTGCTCGACATTGCATTCGGCAACCAGAACTCAATGATCACGAGACAGAACGCTGCCGCTTACCTTGCCAGTTTCGCAGCTCGTGGCAAGAGGGTCCCTGCCGAGTCTGTGCGAACGATATGCACAGTGCTCATCAAGCACATCGACTCATATCGGTACAGACATCAGGCGACTGCACGTCCAGACCTCAGGAGATTCACCCCCTACTACGCTCTCTTCCAAGGCCTTCTTTACATATTCTGCTTCCGATGGCGCGATCTGGTCATCGACAAGCCCGACCTGGTCGACCCGGAGGATCCCGCCTCATACCTGGGCCAGGATCTCGAGTGGCTGGAAGAGCTGCGTCCACTCCTTCGCGCCAACATCTGGTCTGGTTTCAATCCCCTGAGGGTTTGCCATCCTACAATCGTGCAAGAGTTCGCCAAACTCGCCGGTCACCTTGGCTTCATGTACGTCCACGACAAGATTGACGCCAATCGGCGGATCTATCTCTCGTCGTACGTCTCTTCAAGCGTGGAAGCCCTGCGAGAGACAGCGAGTCATAACCCATACGACGAGAGCTGGCTGCAGCTCACGCCGTACTTTCCCTTCGACCCCTATCAGCTTCCCGAAAGCAGGCATTGGGTCGACGGTGACTACATACCATATGACCCCTTCCCGGGTCTTGACGGAGAAGATGATGAGAGCGATGACGAGGAGCTCTTGGAGGGCGACGAGACGTTTGAGGAGGACACAGAGACGGACGAGGGCAGTGGCAGACATTGAGCGATACGAGGCGTTTCAGGACCCTAGGGCAGAGGAGACACAAAAGCATTTGAACAGGCGTTTTAAGGGGCACAGATACCAAGCATCGGATA
Organism: Diaporthe sp. HANT25; assembly: GCA_013435955.1. Taxonomy (NCBI): domain Eukaryota; kingdom Fungi; phylum Ascomycota; class Sordariomycetes; order Diaporthales; family Diaporthaceae; genus Diaporthe; species Diaporthe sp. HANT25. The sequence goes on along the minus strand of JACBFG010000013.1, from coordinate 2,346,069 downwards.
TGGAACAGCGTTCGGAGGCGTTAGGGAAATTTAGTTGTGACATACGCGTCTTCAGAAGGGCCACATTTGTCAGATCTCTAAAGAGATATGTGTGTCACCAAATCTGAAAAATCAAGTCAACTTGAAAGAATGCCGAAGTCCATTCTTGTGAAATCCTGTTTACGAGGGTATCTCCAGGCCGAAATTATACACCCAGGTTCTGTTCTGTGATTTCCGTGCAATGAGACTCAGTCTCTCGCTGCACTGACCAATCTCTCGTCACTTCCTATCCGGTACATCCGCCGCAATGATGCGGAGCTGGCCCAGATCGCTGTACGCAAGATGATACCGAGTCGGGGCCCAAGCGACGACGGGAGACGGGCTGGCCGTCTTGAAGGTATGAACACGCTCGCCGGACTCGCAGTGGTAACACTCGATTCCCGTGCCCTCGTCGCTGCCGCCAACCACGTAGTAACCGTCCCACGTGAAGCCTGCAAAGTGGGAAGGCGTCAGCATCACTCGCACGCTTCCATGCCACGAGGCCAGATGGGTGGTATCATGGGGTCAGGGGTTCGGGATGACTCACTCAGGCTCTTGACGGGCCCGACCATGTCCGTGAAGGACCGCTGGCAGATCCAGTCCTGGGTGTCCCAGAGGCAGATCATGGAGTCGGTGCCGCCGGACGCGAGGTAGCGGGCGTTGGGGCTCAGCTCGACCGACAGGCAGGACGAGGTGTGGCCCTTCATCATGTACTCGTCGGTGGCGCCGGGGCCGTCGACCCTGGACCGGTCGTAGTTGTAGTGCATGAGGGGCTCAAGGTCCGGGTAGGACAGGACGCGGACCTTGCCCTCGCCCGTCGACACGAAGACCTTCTTGCCGCCCCAGCAGAAGGAGATCTGGTTGGTCTGCACCTGCTGCTGGTGCGAGGCCAGGGGCGCGGACTGCGTCGGGGACAGGATGTGGAGCTTGTCGCTCTGGGCGGTTGTCTGGGTGTCAGCCGCCGCTGGTACTGCTGTGGCGCTCGCGGAAGAGCTTTACGAAGGGAGGTTTTCTCTCACCTTAGTGCCCACAATCAAGGACTCGCCGTCGGGGTGCCACGCCAGGGTGAAGGCCTCGCCGAGCCCCTTGACCTCGTTGACGCAGGCTTTGGTCCGGACGTCCCAGAACTTGACGACGCCGTCGTTGCTGACGGAGCAGAGCTCGGCGTCCTTGACAGGGTTGAATGCGACCTTCTCGATCGGGGCTGCGTGGCCCTTCAGCTCAGTGGAGAAGCGAACATTGGGCTTTTCTGGGTTCCCTTTGGACTGCAGTCAGCTCCAAAATCGGTATTGCGTGGATGGTGAGTTGGTGCACTCACAGACTCGTAGCGTCTTGTCAGCGGCGCCGGTGGCGATCAGGCTGCCTTGAGGATTCCATGCGATGGAGCGGATGCTGGTAACAATCAGTGTCTGTTAATAACGCTACATCCTTCCCTCGAATTGGTGATCAATGGTGCCTCTTTGGGGTTTCGCGCATCGTCGTAGGCGCTGGCAGAGGACGTACTTGTGAGATGAGCCACCTCTTGATGTGTCGGAATATGCCTGAGCTCTCTGCTGACTGAAGTGACTCGCAAAGTTCTGTTTGAAAATGCTACTCCGAGGCTTCAGAGGGGCCATCTCGGCTGCAAGCGGCCGTGAAGCGACGCAGAGACAAAGGGTGGTGGTGGTTTGGTTCAGACTCGTCGGGGACTTGTGTCAGTCAGCATGTGCAGTTCCAACAGGTTTTGAAACCTGGGCAGGTATGACATACCAGTACCGAAATATAGGTTACTCTTTGATATATCCCAAGATATTGGTAAGTCTCGGGTTATGGAAGCTTCAATAAGTCTTGGAGCAAGACAGTAGCTCTGTGGCTTTGAGGCCCTGGGGATAAACCAGCTTTGTGTTGAGGAAGACTGGAGAAACAGGGGAGAGGCGATACGGGAACCGAGTCCTCACATACGCCCTGTGTCGTGGGGGTTCGCAAGAGTGCAAAATGTTGCATGCACCATCATATCACAGAATTCAGGGACATTAAAGCTGCAAATAAGTGTGAGCTATGCCAGCAATTGAAGCAGTTGTATGTCTACACACAGCCTGCTTGTTCACTCGTGAGGCTCGAAATGCTGCTCTTTGCCTAGTGCCAAAGCTTGGAGGTAAGCTTCTAAGAGGCACCAGGACCTTTGAGGTTCCCATTGGCCCACCGTTCTCCAGGGCCTTGCATGCGGGAAACAGGGCTGCCAGCTCCACTAAGCTGATCCCAACCTGTCGTCACGAACAAAAGGAAGCCTCACCACATGTCAACCACAACCTCTCTGCACCTCTCGGGCTTCGAACTGCCACCTCACACACGGAGACCCAATCAAGATGATCTAATTGGTGGCGGTGGATTCCCATCACTCGTGCACCCCATACAGCAGCAATTGGACTGGACCGAATGAAGACACATCCTGCCTCTTGGCTCCCAACAGCCAGCCATGTACTGGCCCGTTGGCACACCTCGAGTTTATGCCACCAGCAGCACCCAGACTGCCAATTTCAACCTCGTCGTCTCCCATGATGGCCTCCAGCCTCCTCCTCCAGCTTCTGCTGAGGACTCCACAGACAAGGCTGACAAGGCTTCCCTCCTGACCTCCGACTCCGCATCCGCCTCGAGCTATGACATTGTCCCACCCACTCCCGTCACCCCCATCACGCCCGCGACGCCCGGTATCAACTCCGTAGAGCACGATTCGCTCGACTCTGCCTCGGAAGCCTCCACAAGCAATGAGCCAGCCCCTGTTCCTGCCGCAATCCCGCTCAAGGAGCCTATTCTGGCACTGCGGGTTGCGCGCCCCGGTCACTTGTTCGCCGTCATCACTGCGACCTCCATGACCATATGGCAGGCCAAGGTGCGTTGCTGAGTGCTACCCAGCCCTCGAGTGCCCACAAACAAAGCTAACAATGTGTATAGCCCACCGTGATACTTGCTGTCATTGTACGGTCCGAAGCCTCCCTCGAATCCTACGGCACCAACCTCGACCTCCTGCTCCGGCCCGACTCCGCCATATTCGTCGTGAGGACCAGCCGCGGCTTCCTCATTACCTATTCGCTGGCCACTGATCCTGAGTCGCGGGTCTATAAACCCTATTTTACAAGTCATACCAATGTACAGCGACGGCGACAGAGCCACTGGGGTGGCCCGGGGCACACTGCTCCCGACCAAATACTCTGGGGGGCGGGGGAGGGCCAGGGCGTGCGCGATATAAGTGTACGATTCCGCATGGTTATCAAGGTGGACGCAGGCATAGAGAGCGCCCTTGCGCTCGATGACGAAGTGGTCGTGGCCACGCAGAAGCCAGCCGCGGTACAGTGCATACGCTGGAGTCCAGACAGTTCAGGGAGTCAGACGAGCACCGAGCTGTTGAGCAAAATGCCCTGGCTCGGGAAGAAAGTCACCGTGACCGAAATGACGAATGATAGGTCGATGAACCTGTCTACTTGGATCACAAGTGACGGTAAGGCGTACGCCGTCCAGCGCACGCCAAAGGGCCAGCCAAACCCGGAGACTGGCGAGATGGACCTGAAAAAGCTGTTCAAAGGGCACTGTTTCCACACTCCACAAGGGAAGCACGACCGTGGAACGCATGCAGTCATAAACGCTCGGTTCTCGCTCATAGCACTCGGGTGCGAAGACGGCGCCATCCGAGTCTACACAGTCAGGGATTATTCTGGCAACGTCCCTTCGTCCCACATCCACAGGCTCCCTGTATCGGAGTCTCATTCAGGCTCATTGAATACGTTGAGCTATTCTCCCGACGGGTACTGTCTGTTTGCAGGTTACGAGAAGGGCTGGGCGACGTGGAGTGTGTACGGGAAGCCTCTGAGTAGCAGCTTTGGGGTCGATCAGAATCTCGTGTCCAGGCATGACGAGCATTGGATCTCAGGCATCAAGGACGCGTCGTGGCTCGGAGGCGGCTCGGAGATCCTCCTGGTTGGACTGCAACATGAGGCTCTCTGGCTGCTGGAGATGGCGAGAAGCGCTGTCACCGGCTGCTATAGCTCCTCGAATATCTTCCGGACAGTCCTACAGAGCACGTCAAGTGTCATGATCTACAGGGGATACGACCTCCCAGATATGAGTACCATCTCAGCGGAGCCTTTCCTCTGGCATACAGCCAGGATACCCGCGAATTATCTATTGAACCAGTGGCCAGTACGGTGCACTGTCATCTCTTCTGATGGGCGCTATCTGGCTGTTGCTGGCCGTCGTGGTCTCGCTCACTACAGCGTCAACAGCGGTCGGTGGAAGACGTTCTCTAACTTGGACATGGAGAACGAATTTCAAGTTCGAGGCGGCATGTGCTGGTACCAGAACGTCCTGGTGGCGGCTGTAGAGGTCCAAAAGTCTTACGAGTTGCGACTTTTTTCGCGGGAGAAGGACCTGGACAACGCGTCTATCGTCTACGTCCATTCCATGCCCGCACCAGTTGTCCTGCTCACGCCTTCGGGCGAAGACTCACTTCTGGTGTACACCTACGACAATCTCCTCTACCATTTCATATTCGCCCCATTCGGCAACTCCGTTCGGCTCGTGCAAGTCGGCCAGATTGCCTTTCACGGTATTGTCAGGTCTCCTGCCAGAGTACGCGGCCTTAGCTGGGTATTACCAGAAAACCAACTCGTCGAGGGCGACCCTTCACAGGATGTTGCCGTCGCATCAGTACTGTTCCTAGTGGACGGCAAGCTTGTGTTGCTGCGACCTTCATTAAACGACGAGGGCCAACTCAAGTACGATATGCGAGTCATCGCGCAGAACGTCGAGTATTACGTGTCCATGAAAGACCAGCCGTTTCTGAGTCCGATCGGGCCCCCTCGCACTAATATCCCCGCAGAAGCTGAGAACGAGGATCTCTTCAATTCTCTCTGGATGTTCGATGGCGGAGATCTGAAGGCCTGGTCAGACATGCAAAAGGTTCTGAATGCAATATCGGGCGACAATCACCGCGATCTGCCTCCCCCTGTTTCTATAAACATCGACTTCTACCCACTTTCCGTCCTGCTCGAGAAGGCCATCATCCTAGGCGTTGAGCCGGACCTGGTCCAGAGGAGGGACATCAACTTTTCATTCTTCCGCTTCTCGATACGGGTAAGTTTCGTGCAGCGTCATCTCAGCCACAAAACTAACATCCACTCAGACAAACCTCTTCCTGCCAGAAATCCTGCGGTACCACCTCATCGCCGGGAAGTCATTAGCAGCCCTTTATCTCGCCCAACAATACCAACACCTGGAGTACTTTGCCCATGCGCTGGAGGTCCTCCTCCACCACGTCCTCGATGAGGAAGTGGACATGTCCCCCTCGCCCCCTCCCGAGAGCGCAATCCTTCCTCGCGTCCTATCGCTGCTCTCGTCTTTCAAGGAGTACCTGGACATCGTAGTGCAATGCACCCGCAAGACCGAAGTGCGCTCGTGGCGCACCTTGTTCGCGTATCTACCCCCACCGCAAGAGCTCTTCGAGGAGAGCCTTCAGCGCGGGAGCTTGAAGACTGCCGGCGGGTACCTACTCATCCTACACACCTTTGACGAGCTGTCGTCCGCGTCGGAGCAGAGCGTCAGGCTGCTGAGCAGGGCCATGAGGGAGGAGGACTGGGAGCTGTGCAAGGAACTGGCGAGGTTCTTGGCGGCGCTTGATGAGACGGGTGACACGCTCCGCGAGGCGCTGGAGATGGCCAATATCAGGATCGCAACCGGGAACAGAGAGGGCGAAGAAGGTATTGGCGGCTCGCTTGTCGCGCGGTTAGAGGTCCCGCAGAGGAAGACACTCAACGGGTCGGGCTCTGGGTCTGGGGAGTCAAGTAAAGCCGGTAGCACTGGCAGTGGTAACGGCGGGAGCCCAGGCGGGGGATTGTCAGATGCGAGCGCGAGCGTCAGCGGGGAGAGCGATGCTGGGACGGCGAGATAGGGCCGTCCAATATGTACATCAGCTAAAATGATTCGAATGGGCATTTGCATGATAGATCGGGCATTCATCTTTTGAGGCAAGAATAGCCCTCCACAGCCTTGAAATTAAGACGATATCGTCGCCACTGCGGGAAACGTGTTTCAACAAAGCGAGGGAGAGCAGGCGATGGATCTTACGTATACTGCTGAAGGACGCACTTGGACCTTGCTTAATGGTCATGTAATATATATTCCGGAAACTCTGGCTACCAAGCCTACTGCCTCTATCAGAGTGAACTCTACAGTAAGGAAAGGATAATATCATCTCATCCCTATATCCTGCCCCCGCGGCTCCTGGGAGCCCGGGCCAGAACCCAGCGAGAATCCCGCACCCCGCCTACGCCTCCTCAGCTCGCGCAGCTTCTCCCCGACGGTGACGACCTCCCCGTCCCTCCTGGCGCGCTCGCGGCCCTCGCCGAGGTCCTCGAGGTTCTTGTTCTCGAGGCGCAGGGGCTTGCCGGTCTCGGGGTCGAGGACGCGCCGCTGGATGTCGGGCAGGTAGGCCCAGGAGCAGACGGCGCCCATGGCCATGAAGAGGGAGAAGAGCAGGAAGATGAGCCCCTGCCGCGTGGTCGACCTGTAGCCCGCGTTGATGCCGTAGACGACCAGCACCGCCACCATGCTGCCGATCTTGCCTGCTGCCGCGGAGATGCCGTGACAGATGCAGCGGTATGACGTTGGGAAGATCTCGGCGGGTATTATGAAGGTCAGGGTGTTTGCGCCTAGGGCGTGTGAGGACGTATATATAGTAGAGGGTGTCACGTAGTCGCTATGGAACTGCTTACCGAAGTTGAAAAAGAAGTGACAGATCGCGACGCAGACGACTGTCGCTGGGGCGGAAGACGTGTGAGCGACGCCAAAGTACTGCGATAGCTCGAATCAGTGGTGTCCACGTCAATTGGGGAAGATCGAAGGGCGGGAAGTATGTATTGTTTGGAGCGCCTGATGAACATGATGCTGGCAAATGTTGTTGGGTATTACTTACAACGCCTCCAGTGATTAAAAAAAGAACCATCAATAGTAAGAAAGACGCAGTCAGGAAGTGTCTGCGGTGCAAGCGATTCGCTGCAAAGGTGTAGCATGCAGTGCCGGCGATGGATGCGATGGACACGGTGAGGAGATACTGCTTGGCCTGGTCCAGTAGTGTGTCATATATTGTCGAGCACGGATTGGCATAGTCTGTCTGCCATGCAGGTATACCGTACTCGTTCCATACGGGTAATGTGGAATTCCCACCGTCAAGGGTGGAGTTCCAGCAAGATAGGTCAGGGGTGAGGGGAGGCTTGAGGCTCGTCGCCCAGAGATCTGCGAGTGTGCTGCCTTTGTCGAGGGAAAAACCGTAGAAGCTGACTGTAACAGTTTAAGTTAGCGTTCGCCGACGACTTTCGCTCTTGGGCCCTTGATGGCGATGCAACTCGGAAAAGACCCCGCGTGTCCCGGCGGGTGTCTATTGACTCCACACAGACATATTTCGGGACAGTTTGAGTTTGAGACAAGCACTTACCATCCAAGAAGAACCATGTTGCACTAGTGCCCAACAAGTAGTACCAGTTCCCATCCGTGATGAAGTAGTTGTATAGGTCTTCACGGGAAAACTGGATCGGCATGAACTGGAAGGGCTGTGCCTGGTAGCCTCCAGGGGAATAGGGGCTGTCGATGTTCACGGCAGGAGGCGGTGCACCGTAAACTCTCTGTGTATCGCGAAAGGCGGTCCCAGGCTTTGCCTTGACCTCTAAGCTGTAGAGGCCACAATCGTACAGAAAGAACCTGAAGATAATGGCGAGGACAGCGGGGACGCAGCCGGACCCGATGACGATCCTCCAGATTCCGTCGATGATCTGCTTGCACTCGTGTTCGTACTTGTCGTTGATCCCACACTGCATGCCTTGTAAGTCGTAGCGGTTATTCTGCCCTATGACCACCCAGAGGCCGACCAGCTGGGCTAGTGCCTGGCCGACTGGCTGCATCATGAAGACGGAGGAGATCATGGTGGCCCTGGAGGAGGTGCTGGACCATTCTGAGGTGATGACAGCACTGAGGGGGTATTCTGCCCCGATGCCAATGCCCATAACAAATCGCCACTGTTTTTTGTTGCGTGTTAGTGTGCTGTCAGTCGAAGTCTCTTCAGGGATAGGCAACTGACCCAGCTGAACAAAGCTAAGAATGACATGTCGCCATACCCATAGCTACTTGTGGCGACGCCTATGGTCGAGACGATGACAAGTACGAGCTCAATGCCGTACAGCCTAGTCCGTCCATACCGATCAGCCAGATACCCAAAGAGTATCTGACCACAAACGGAGCCGAAGAGGGTGACTAGGTTTATGACGAGGCCAGGCCACCTCTGATCGGGAAAGTAGACGAATGTGATCGATGTAAGGATGACGTTGCTCGCGAATAGGTTATACCTGTGTTCTTGTCAGGCCCCATAGTTCACTGTGTAGAAGGAAGTGGTTGTATAGACACAGCACCGGTGGGGTTGGACTTACGAATCAGTGAGGAACCCTGAAGCAGCAACACCCCAGATCCTCAAGTTCCAAGAATTCAGGTCCAGCTCGTAGCGTAACTGCTGGCGGTCCTGAGAGCATGTGTTTGTTAAATGAGATGTTTACACTCCCACACACGAGGCTGTGTCTGTATGGAGAGTGCTCACCTGGAGGTCCCTTGGGGGGAGGGCAGAGCTGTCGAAGCCCAAGAACCCACGGTTCTTCTTCTCCGCGTCGTCTGGGTACATATTTCGAGGCATTTTATACAGGCTAGTCCGTCCCTGGCATCTCAATAGGGTGTGCGTGCGCGATTAATGAGGTTACAGGCGCTATCAGGGGATATTTATCAAGTACAGTCAAGCAGTCATCTTGTGAGACCAAAAGAGACAATGACTCTGAGGGTTGTGATTATGAGTTGGCCGTTGCCAGGGCTGGACGAGACAGCAAACAAAGCAGCAAGAATATGTGATGCCTGGATAATGATGATAATAATATTATCGGCATTCGGGTTCAGCTCCCCAGACAGTGGGCGTAGAGTATCATGTATGAGAGTTGCGAGGCTGCAAGGCCGAGGCTGGGTCAAGCCATGCCAGAGCCCCCGATTGGATGGAGGCTGGAGCTCGAGCTCGAGCTGGATGCAGCTGTAGCTGTGGGTTGTGTTTTGGCGAGGTATGGGTATGGGCATGGGCATGGACCCGGATCTGGATCTGGATCAAGAAGCCGTCAAACGGACGATCAGGACGATCAATGGAAGGGCCAGTGGCAGAGCGGGTGTGATTCAGGACGGGGTCGGGCCCGTCGAAACGTGTAAATCCGAAGCAAGAAGTTTAATTCAACAAACATCAGCCAGTCGCTGCGTGCTACCGGCAGAACACTTAGGCCCCCCAAGACGACAAGACGACAGGGGGGAAATGGATGGTGCACACCACCTTGCATTTGCTAGACAGCTAGACATGTGTAGTAGTCTGATAAAACAACAATAGCCTGACATGGGAACAGACATTCCTCGCCCCGGTCCAGCTTGGCGGACACAGACATGGCCCGTTGCACCTGCCTATCCTATCACATCCACCGCCTACCTCACGCACCCGCCTGCCTCTTGCCTGTGGCGTTCACCTCCCAACACAGAAACAACACGCACCCACTCAGCCAGAATCCAATTTGCTTTTTTATCGCCCAATCCATACCCATCGCGTCTCTTGCAGAGTGGGCTGTTCCTCCTGCGCTGCCGCCCCAACATGATCACAATGTCCACGTGGGCAGATGCGACACACTACGAGGGAAGCCGTCGAGGGCGCAGCTCGATCATCACTAATCTGGGTGTCTACAAGGTACATGGTGCAAGGTACATTTGCCCACGACCAATGGCTCGTGGCCCGACGTCGACGGCTCATCGTCAGTGGCCCATTTCTGGACTGATGGGCTTGTCGATCCGTGGGGACCTCGTCGAATCGGTCCCAGCCGAGCTGTCACAAACACAAATTCCGGGGCACGACCGAATCGCGGAGAAGACTCCTGTTTCTCCATCATCATGAGATTGATAATTATAGAGCCTCGTTCCTCGTCCTGCCCCGGGAGCGCCCCGGTTTGGGGCTTTCGGCTGTTTTCTCTTCCGCCCGTTGAGGGTAAAAATAGAGGCGGGCAGACAAGACGGGACCAGCCCAGATCAGACATTGGCGATATGTTTCTGAAGTTTTGCATCCGCACCACCTGCATCATCAATCTCCCACCCTCGCGCCCTCGCCAGCAACGGCTATAGGCTTGGCAGCCTGATGTTTCGTGCGCGCTAGGTACCCAGCAGCCTGGTTCTGGGGTGTCGCACAACTTGGCCTGCCCTGATGCGCATTACTGGACCACAACCCGCCCGCCATGTCACTTTCTTGGGCGTGCTTGGGTCGTGCCAGCGGTATTGGGCTTGTTTCATCAACATTCTATATTAAGATCGCTCAGTGTCTCGTGCCTGCGTCTTTCCGGCACCCGTGGTCGCTGCCGGACCAATTGACCATGCAACCCACCGAGCACCCTCCGGCCTCAGGGCGCATCAATCAATCAATCCTCGGGGGACCACGAACGCTCCTCAGACAGACCAGCAGTTATCGGATGGCGGGGGATCGAGAGAAATAGGATAGTGGGAGGAGGGGCGAGGCTGCGCCAGTGATGCCATCAGCATGCACCCCGCCCGGAACGGCTTAGCCCGGCCGCGCTGCAACGGTGCAATCCCGTCGTCGGATTCTGGCATGTGCTCGTCTGCCGGGCTCTATTTGCTGCATCCCGCCATGCTCCTAGTCCCACAGCTGTGTCGGGGGCCCCTGAGCCCATCTCGTCCCCGGGGGACGACCAATGGTGTCCCGCGCTGCCCCCGCTCTCCTTGAACTCTACTGTCCTTGCCAGCCTGCATGCCCTGCGCGGAGTACGCTCGGCAACATCACCACCCTGACCCAGGCCTTAGAAACAGTGCGACGGCCAGTGAGGATCCAGAAGAGACTCGGGGCAGGGAGCAGAGAAGAACAGGGAGCAAGCAGCAACGAACAATGCAAATCATTCACTCTCCGATAAGATACCCAGACTGGTGATCTCGACCTCATCTGCGCCTGCAGCTTCGATGGGCCTGCCCTGAAACGAATCACACAGCGCAACGGTTGTCCCTCGAGCTCGGCCATGACGGAGATGCTTTTCTTGTCGCAAACTTAATCGTCACCTCGACCTGCCCAAGTTACCCCCTTGAGTCTTCAGCGGCTGCCTCTCCCAGTGAAGCGTTCGCTCTCCTGGCCAAGATCCCCTGCGGACTGTAGCTCATTGGCATGTAGTTTGTCGTCATTCCTTCACGCTCGTCCGCCAATATTGTTTTGTTCGACGGGAGCCTCCCGGTCTGCCAAGTCTTTCAGGTCCGCCGTCTGCCCAGACGCAACTCACATATATCTTACCGCCTCGTTCCGTGAAGAGTCCCGCCTCTAAGCCGGCATCGCGGCCGCAAGCACCCCTGGGATCTCGAAAGTCTTCTTGGGCCGTGCTGCTGCTGTAAAATTCATGGAATCGATAGCATGCCCTTCGATACGGACCACTCTCTACCTTAGTTTTGCCATTGGCGAAGCTCAGAGGCACTTGGGCTTCAAGACGCCCGGGGACTGATAATCCCAGCCATGGCCTCCTTCTCCAGGCGATCGATGCAATCCGGGTCCTCATCATCGTCCTACGTCTCCTCCTCTCTAGCTGTTCCGTCCCTCAGTCGAACTCACTCACACCTCACGCAAACTCCGACGAGCTCCTCCGTCTCCGCTGTGACGTACGAGCCCTCGTTTCCGGCCACTTCACTCCGCCCCTTAGACCTTGGTCCCCCGGGCTACCAGGCTACTATTACTCTATTCGAGCGCACGCCACATGAGCGCACGGTCTACCTTGGACCATGGGAGGTATTGGAGGGGGATACTCGCCGAGTTGTCTGGCAGAGCAGCTACCAGGGCGAGATATTGGAACAATTCCGTGCGTACGACTGAGTAGGCCATGTCTAGCCACATATGCTGACGCTCATAACAGTCCCGTTGGGCCTCCCGGCACAGGCGCAACCCGTCACGCTACATGCCCAGCACCGGCCCTACTCCGACCCAGCCGAGATGGAGCTATTCGTCACCTTCCGAGAGCCATACAGGATACGATACACCACGGCCGATGGTACGGTAGTCCATGATGAGGTCATCGAAGTGAAATACGAATTTACCTCGATCGAGGGCTCCATGCGATTCCAGGGTGACCTACGAAGACAGGACTTTGTCGACTACTTCGACGTCGATGTCGTCTTCTCCGACACCCACGGCAGGACAGACTCCCTGACAGGGGCTGTACGGGGCCTGGCGACAATACAGAGAATCAAGCTATGGAGAGATCGGCTCTCCCTGCACCACTGCCTTACTTTCTACTCGAACAAGCCGTCCAACCGGCGCGAAAGGCGATACCGGGAGTACCAGGTCACCGACTTCCAAGAGGAGCTCAAGAACCGCGACGACAAGCACAGGGAGTGCCGGCTGGGCGCCATCGGCAGGCGCGGGAGCGCGCCCAACGCGGTCCGCGCGAGGAGCTTCTCCCTGTCGTCGCCGTCGTCGTGGCGGAGCAAGCAGAGGTCGGCAGAACGAGGCTCGGACGCGGGCCAGGTATCTGCGACGACCGTGCCGCTAGATATCCGTTGGCTGGGCGTCCGCTTCACACGGGAGAGTGGTCAGTATTTTCCCTTGCCTTCCTTCCATGCCTGGTTTCATGCTTGAACCAGTATCTCCTCGCCAGACCAATCCCGCAGCCGCTAACTTAGAGTCAAGACTACCGCCGCTTCGTTGACCAGTGGACCTTCTGCCATATTGCAGACGCCGCGCTGCGCGGAATGCCCTTTGCCCCAAACCGTATCGAGCTTCCGTTGCCTGCCCTGCGGTCGGGCCAGGTGGCGTACGAGCTCGACGCCACGGAGGCTGCCAGGAGCCTACCGAATATACCAACCGTGCTAGAGCCGGGAAACTGTGACTCGGGATCCTGAGAGTTAGACCAGGTCCAGTGGTTTTAAGTATGTCTTTGGTGCTGATACGCTGGGCCTGGTCGGTCGGCCAGCCAAGAGGGTGGCTCGTCGTACGAGCTCTGGAGTCCATAGGTCACTATCAGGGGTGAAAGGGAAAAGCAACGATCAAGGAGTTTGATACCCAGGCTTGGCTTTTGGGGGGGCGGGTTGTGATGATTTCAGCCTTCCTCCATCCACTACAAATTAGACATACCATGTCGAGATCATTGGCAGAGACCTGACGCAGTAACGCTTGGTGACACACAATGTTCTTGCACTATGCTTCTCTGTAGCTCCCAGATTGTGCCCACATGGATGGTTGCGAGATATCTCAATGTGCCGTGACGTAGTTTGTGGCTTGTGAGATTTCCATAGCACTGGCTGAGACTGTCACGGCCTCGGCGACACATGCTTGGTGCCTTGATCACTCTCTCTCCTTCCCAACGACGATCTGGATTTTGGCAGAAGCCTTGGGAATGTGGAACCTTCAAATTTACAAATTGGCATGATTCAAATACATAAGCTGGTCATATCAGATATAAACCAGCAGCAACTTTGAACGCATGGTGGACTGTCGAGTTGTGTAAGTTGAAAATTACGTCACTTGCCACTATTGCCATCAACTCTAACGAGAATCCCTCACAACAAGTGGTGGTCCTTGATGCGGGACAATGGGTTTCTCTTCTCTCTTCTTTTTACGTCTACTCCCTCGCTCCTAACTCCCTGGCCGTCACGTGAGAAATGACACTGCAAACCTATTTACAAATAGGTTGAGGATTTTTGTCAAGAATGAACAAGGCTCAATAGACGCGTTTGCTTCGAGCAGCTGACATTCCTGGGGGAAAAGGTTCAAGGAGTGGCTATCCGAGACATCAGGTCGCGTAAGATTCACCCTTTTCTGGCTTCATCAACCCTGCCAGCTTTTTGGATGAACATCCGATGGCTTGGAAACAAAAGTGTCGCCTCATTCGATGTACTGAATAATCCTATCTGTCTATAAGCATGTAGTCACAACTCCGATCCCAAAGCCCATGGCCAACCAATCTTCCCAACCTCAGGCGAGCCAGCGTGGGGCCTCCCTTTCCATGTGGACAAGCTGGACGATGACCGAGGTAGATGGGTACATATCTTCAGGATACCAGTGGTGACAGGTGCCACCGTGGAGTTCATCACGAATTGGCACACACATTAGACGAGTAGTCAAGGGAGGGAAAGGATTTCCTGCTGACAGTGTACCTGTGAAAGTGTTGATGTTGTGCACGCGCCAGTACCGTTGAGAGAACCAAATAGGGACTATCTTTGCCAGGATTTCATATCAGATCTCGACCGGTGCAACCTTTCTGGACAGACTGCTGGTCGGAAGAAGGGACCTCTCTTGAACAGAAGGTTGGTCGGATGAACTGAGCCTCTAGTGTTTGGGAAATGGAGAGAAGGTAATACACCCTGCGTGGTTACCACATGTTTGATTCGACTCATGTATCAACGGTGAAGACTTTGGGAACTCTAAGTAATCTTCACAAGCAATCTTTAGTCAGACGAGTGCTGAATCAAATGAGGTTCTTGTTCACAGCAAGAACATTCAGCACCAGGTGAATTCGTTTCCCAAATTGTGGTCCCATTTGCCTTACAAAACACCGATTTTCCCATGTGTCGAAGTGGTTACTGACCAAGTTTGGACTATAGGTGCTCTCAGGCAGTTTTTTCAGCATTTTGTGTTCACGTATTCGCTTTCTGACTTGGACTCATCAGGTTTGATAACTTACAGCCAGTTATCACACCGCTTCGAGCCCATTGAGCGTGCTAGATGTCGATGAGGAAAGCTGCGTCTGAGTTCAAACCGCCGACGAGCACTGAAAGGGGTGCCTCATGGGCAATAATAGGGCGACTTTGCAGATACTCATTATCGTGTGCCACAGCCCAGGCGGACATGGCATGACTCAAGATCAGCAGGACATGGGAAAGCTCGCCCTCTGTACAGATCGGATCCTCGCATCACTAGTCAGTCGTTCAAAGTGGCCTAGTTCCGTGACGGGAGCTACAACGCTCTGGGTGAAGCGAGTATCTTGGCGATGCGACCGACAGACTGGATTCCCGCCTATTCGGAGCTTTACACGGCATTAGTTGTCACTTTAGCTCGAAGCCGGGGGTTGTCATCCAGGATGAAGGTGAGGTCTCAGACGGTGGTGGCGCGAGAGCAAGAAATCACTGAGACATGCTCTTACAGTTGCTCTTTCAAAGTAAATAGGAAGAAGGCATTGAATAGTGTCACTTCTTGAGAGACAGCCCTACGAGAGGCGGAACAATGCAGAATACCTGGGTACCTAGGTAGTCTCTGGGCGGCAGCGCAACAATGCACTGTTGCTAGGGAATGATTCTGCCATTCCATGTTCAGCGATTTCCTTCCTGCTACGGATACTTTCCCCTAGGTACGAGACATTTCTCGACTAGCGAGATGTGTGAACACTTTATACCTTAAGTCAAGTTGTGAAAGAAGGCGCGCAGTTTACTTCAACCCTAGGCCCATGTTAAGGTGGCTATCCGGAAATCATTCAGAGTGTAGATGTATCACATTTGATTGTAGACCACTTCTGGGTTTACTTGACTGTATTTGTTTTCAAAAACAAGCTCTGTGGGCAAAAGTGAAGAATGCCCACGCTATGTTTCCAAGCGTTGCGAAACTTGTACAAGCAACGCGCGTTCAAGTAAGGCTCTCCTCTCGTTCATCTCCAACCCCCGAGTCCACCTGACCATTGCCTCTTGCGCCCACTAGTATGGGCGCAACTGCATTACTCCGCGCTTTCATGTGCGTGCGGACTTTTTGCAAAATCGTTCAGAATCCCCTCCCGTGGTATCATTGAGTTCCGTATGTATAAATACCATCAACCGTGGACCACTCCGGACCGCTGGTCTGTCCTTCGTATATGTACACAAAAGAGAAAGCGATGTTGGAGTCATATCCATATTCGGGGTAGGCAATCCACAAGACCCATACGGTCCTGCGCGCCATCCAACTGCGACCACTTTTGTTTTGGACCATTCGTCGCCTCATGGGCTCCAAGTTCGCCCGCCGTTGTAGAAAATAAAACGTGAAAGTTGATCGAAATTTCAAACGCCGGGTTGCTATGCGTATTCGTGCAGCCGTCTAGTTTCCGTGTCCGATGTTGCGCCTTGCCGATTAATAGAAAAAGAATTCGTGTTGGGTATATATCCGTGTCCCTGATCTGGCCGTCCGAGATGATGAGGGAGAAGAGATGAAGTGGAACCCGAGAAAGGCACATGTACAAAACAAAATAGATCGCCACAACCTCTGTGGCTGTGATGCATTGGAGCTCAAGAGTCTGGTGACCAGTCTTGCAGCTCGCTAATGCTGTCGGGGCTGCTGATGCTGGTAGTAGGAAGCCTCCTGCTCAGCGCGGCTCGTGTCTGCGGCAACCATGGCGAGGGCGTCAAGACCGCTGCTCGGTGTCCTCGAAGCCACAGGCCGGACCCAGCGCTCAGCGGACAAGGTCGGAGACATCAGGGTGGAACCGATGCTGGGCGACATCAGAGGCGGTGTGTCGCGGGGGAGCGAGAATCGGCTGACACTGCTCCTGCTTGAAGAAGACTGGCGCCGGATCGCGGCGAGGGACGGCCGGCGGGTCTGTCTGGTCGAGGCCCTCGGCTTGTCCTTCTTGTGGGTCTCGAGGTGCTGCTTCATGTTATCGGAGCGAGTGAACCTCCTGTTGCAGCCCGGCCACGAGCACGGAACCGTCTTCTCCGCAGTGTGGATCTTTGCGTGCCGTGAAGCATGGCCCGAGGTGGTAAAGGTCTTGTAGCAGCTGTAGGTCTCCCTGAACTTGCAGGGATAGCGCTTAGGTGAGGTGCATGCCTTGCCCTTAGACCCTTTCTTTCCAGGTGAAGCGCTCTCGACCGACTCGTCTTCTTCGTCCAGGTCCATGACGTGGTCCTGCTCGAGTGACAGCGGGGACGGGGCCTGGTGCTTGAAGTCGTTGTGATGCTCGACGTTCCTCTGCACAGGGACGTCAGCTCCGGCATCTAGCACAGATGCCGGGTAGTCCTCGCGAGCATCAAAGTTGCGGCGATAGTGATGCTCCTCTAGGCCTGACGAGTGCCGAAGCATGGCGTCATATGGGTATGCCGCACCCGGGCTGGTTGCGGTGCGCGGGCTAGGCAGGCTGGCGAAGGAGGAGATCGGGGGGAGGACCGGGCGAGCTTCTCCACGGTATGCGGGGCCCGGAGCAGTCTGTGCTTTTGAAGCCGAGTGAAAGGTATCTGAGCTCGCCAACCCCGCGGTGTTCTGCGCCCAGTTCCTGGGAGACAGCTGGTCTTGATAAGTGCTGTTGGGGGTGATGGGGCTGGCGGGATCATTGCTCGTCTGAGAGTCATACGAGTCGGACCGCATGAGGTCTGGCGTGCTGGGGTGAGAAAGCACACTTTCCCTGTGGGGTGCAGCTGACGCGAAAGAGCCGTGACTTCGCATGCCGTGCGAGATCAGCAACGAGCCGAAAGACGTCCCTTGCGAGTGGAAGCCAGCCTTCTGGGAGGTGTGAAGGTCATAATCTGGCTCATTGGAATCCTGTAAAATAGAGATCGCGCGTCCTGCGGCGTCGCGGTGAGTGGACGGCATGGTGAAGTTGGTCGAGGAGGGTGACTGGGGCTAGTGGGACGGCGGCAGCTATGAGATGTCAATTGATACGCTCCGACAACAGGTCGGGGCACTCATATGAGGCAGACACAAGTAACATACATTGTGGTCCTGTGAGGTATTCGTGGGGGAGATGAATGTTCACAGGAGAAGCCAGTCGTGTAGCGGTACCATGAGGGAGGGGAGGGTGTAGGGAGGGGAGAACGGGTGAACTGGTGAAATGAAATGGACGGCAGTGTTCCTTTTTGAAAGACGATGTGGGTGGACACAGACTCCAGGCGGTACCCAGGACCAGCCCGGGATCCCTGATCGGTTTTAGAGTTCACTGCGAAGGGTCTCGATCTAGTCTGAGTCCATGCGAGGGGGGTCTCGTCCGAGGGGCCTGGGTCTGTCTGCAAAACCGAGAAGTGATGGCCGCGGTGGGAAAAATCAGGAAACCGGATGGACTTTCTGTGCTCTCGTCATACCCCCTTGACAGGCACAGCGAGACATGGGTGACCCCTCTTGGCGCAGGCTTCTCGAGGGGGCTCGGAGACCACTTAGGGTCATCCCTGTCCTCCCTGCTGTGGGCCCTGACGGCTGCCCACACCAAGAGGTACTTCCCAAGACCCCGTCCCGAAGTACCTGGACCGCATTGCCAGACAGGCCTGGTGACAGGAGACGTTGTGCCCACAGGAGCCTTCCGCGAGTCCCAAATCGCGATCTGAGGACCCAGACACTGGCACTTTTAGTCAAAGGTAAAATTTATCAGTCCCGCCAGTGATATCCCCTCCACGGGACACCGACAGAAGTCGGGATTTCGTTCGCGTCGAGACGACGACACAACGTTAATCCTAAAGGAGGTCACCCAAGAGAGAATCTCCATCCCAGAGAAGTCTTGCGAGCGTGACAAACGTCTCGCGCTTGGGAGTCTTGGGTCTTGATACATGGAGGAAGTGGTTCTTTGCCTTCGGCACGTAGTCCTCGCGCCGACTCACATCGGAAACTGTGGGGGTTCAGGCCCGTGAACCTGCTCGATCTCCAAAATCTTCCTTGAGATGAGTTGGTAAACAAGGCCCTCAGGGTCTTGCCGACAAGAAAATATGCTTTTACGGAGCATTCTGTCCGTTCATCATAGCCCAAGGGATCGTATCGCTGCCCGGTGCCCGAGCCCGGCGCGGACGGGCACGCGGCTGAGCACCAAACATGCTGATCCTAACTTCACTCCCGAGTCGCTGCTGACACATGACCTCTGCGTTGCCTTCCCTGAGGGGAAAGCTGCCCGGTCTCCAGCAGGTTCGCACGGCTGAGCACGACCGGTAGGGCAATGTCCGGAATGTTTGCTATCGAGCCCGCCCGGGCGGATGACTACTCTGTAGTACGACAAACGGGGCCAATCGATGCGGTTGTGTTGATTGCCCGGCAACGAAACGGCTTCCATCCCTATCAGTAGCAGCGCAGGATGCAGCCTGGGGTTGACCTCCACTCTCTGCAATACACAGCCTATAAGACTCGATCGCGCAGGCGGACCCAAGACTCCTGGGGAAGATCCTCCCGCTGTCGCAACCGGTCACCTCGGCCATCTTGCGGGCTGTTCAGATGTTGACACGCGTGGGCCTCATTTATTAGGGGCCCAGGGCCCAGCACCACACTGGATATTCCTGCATGAATCTGGGGGCTATGGGGCTCACCCATGCTGTGAGAATTTGAGAACAATGACGTCGAGCCGCGCCCGGGGTTCTTTGGACCTTTTCGCACCAAGCTGCGTTGGTAAGGTCGGCTGGCTGACGCCCGCAAGGGACGGAAATGGCCGCCAACAAGCTTACCGGGGGCCCGGAAGCATCTCGACATGCTCTGGCCTGCCTCAGATGGCGCATCTTTTCTGGTGGGAAATCCCTGGCCTGTGTCATGATGCTATCTATGGCACGGCTCTTTTTTCAGTGTCGCGGCTAGGAATGGAAATGGGTAATTTGGTCGCTGAGATGGTATTCTTCGGCATTGGCACCTGGCCGTGTTATTTCGGCCGTAGTAGGAAGAACAATCTTTTCCGTCCCGCAGGGGTTGCAGGGTCGCTCTGGATGATCAGGGACCGGCCCAAGACAGCATGTCCAGGTTGAGGACAGGCCATCTGTGTAGGGCTGCAACGCCAAATGACATCCACATCTGGACCGGCAGACTTCCAATCTCGACAATTGCACACCACACTGGAACAGGTTCTTGGGTGGTACCTCGCGTTTTGTCGCACATCCGCGCGAGGGCCTGGTAGCAGTTGTAGACGTGGGCATCTGGGACGACCGATGGCACAATCTTTGCAGTGGAAACCAAGGTTCCGACGCCTGGAACATGTCAGATTGGCTCCAGCGCAGAAGACTCGAATCTGGCATCGTGATCGGCGATTGATCGTGACAGCCTCATCGTTGGGCGACAAGGGCAGAATTTGCCGTGCTACCCGTCAGCCCGTTTCAGTTGCTGGACGCCTCGCCCGTCGCGTGGCTCGGCCGGGTGTGCGAGTAAGTACCTCGAGGGCCAGAGGCAGCAAAAAAGTAGGAAAAAGCTGTCAGCCAATAATCGGGCTTTCTTGAAATTCGAGCCGCGATCCTCCAGCCCGCCGACACGGGCAGCTAAAAAGCGACGAGGGGGGTCGGCGGTCAGTACATGGGCGCAAGTAGCGCTACCTGCATTAGGGTCCTTGCCTTGGGCTCCACTGCGGCCAAGCACACTCGACAACTCGACTCACGGGAAGACGATGTCGACTGATGGATGGATGACAAGAGGGTCATCCGGAATCCATCGTTGATGCATACCATGCTGCAGGATGGTCGTGCCATCCCGTAACAAACTCCCGTAGACAAAATTTAGCTCTCGCGGGAGGAGATTCGTGGGCGAATGACACTGTCCCGAGCAAGGGACTCCTGCTTTCTTCGAAAGTAAAATGCGTCGATTTCCCCTCTCCCGGGCACTCCTCTCCAAGCATGCGCATTCGCAAGTTTCCCATCATCCAAAGTAGGGGTTTTCTTCTGGAATCCGGGAGCAAACAAAAGGATCAGCAAGGCATTGCGGTGCGTACGCTGGGATCAGCATCGCATAGGCATTGCGAACAAAGCCGCTTTTCAACAACACGAGCTCGCCTTGGATAGCGATCATACCGCAGCGCTGCATCGCATTGCTTGCTTGCACCGCAATCCCTTAGATGTTTATTTGACCGATTGGCGATCCGGATCGGTATTTCACGGTCTAGCTAGCCACGCCATGTTCCAGTCCACGCAAGCATAAAGGAGACCTGATGGATCTTGGCCGGCAGGTGGGCAACTGCACACAATGGTTAGATCAAAGTCGGGCGTGTATCACTATCTACATACATAGTACGTGGGCACCCTCATGCCAGTAGGCAGTTGCCTCCTGGGTTCTGGGCGCCCAATACACCCCCTTGTCACGCTTGCGAGGGGACTCGATAGCGTCCTCTGGTGCTCTGTTCGATGGCCTCCTTTCTGCGATCCCAACGACTCGGTACATATTAGTGATCTCTCCGCCTGTTACAGAAGCATGTTTTGCATGATGTTCTGCCTTGGAAATAGAATGAGCAGAGCTGAGGCCAGGGTGATGAAGGAAGCTAAACATTTCCCGGTCTAGCGGTTTTTTGTTTTGGTGTCGGTGTCGGAGTGTTCCCAGCGCTTCGGGCGGGCTTATTGCTCACTAGGGGTACACTAAAACTCGCTAGGGGTACAAAACCTCGCTAGAGGTACCCACATCACCCAAGAGCCGCCTAAAAGCTACAGCAGTATACCCCTAGCTAGCTATAGATACCATTATAATAAATAGATACTCTAAAAGTACTTAATATATAAAGATATTATACTTACTTTATACTATATATATACTCTATTAATACTCTAAGTCCTAAATAGCTATTATAAATAACTTTATTTAAAGTATATATTTAATATATATTAAGACTATATATTATATATATTACTATATTAATAAAATACTATTATAATAGATATATTAACTTTCTTTCTTTCTTTCTTTAATTATATTATTAATATAAGTTAACTATTATTTCCCTATATATTAAGTATTCTTATACTATATTTTAAATATATACTAACTATATAATAAAGCTATATATATCTTTTTTTTTTAAAAAAAATACTATATAAGGCATTTTATATATTTATATTAAGTACTTACTAATTATATACTTAATACTAATCTAAACTAACTTAAATATTACTAATTATTATTAAGGTACTTATTAAAAATATATTTTTAATATATTAAGATTATATATTAAGTATAAGTTAAATAAATATCTTTTATTATAGCTAATTTTAATAATTAATAAGTTTAAAATACTACTAATCTAACTTAATATAATTACTACTATAGTAAGTATATATTTAATATAAGGCCTAATATATAATAATTATATATTAAGTATAAATTTATTATATACTTAAAATCTATTTTAAATTCTAATTTAATTTTTATTTTAGCTCTAATTATTACTTAAAATACTACTAGTAGTATAGGTTTTTATAAGTAGCTTATAGTTACTATATACTTAGCCCTAACTAATATAAAATATAGGCCCCTAGCTATTAATTACTAATATTATAAGTTTATAAACTATATTTAATAATAGCTTACTATATACTTACTATATATAAGTACCTTTAACTCTATTAATAACCTATTTTATATTAATATTAGTATATAAATACTTTAATAAAGTAAATTCTAAATATATACTAATTATACTCTAATTATAATATTAATATAAGCAGTAGCCTTATATATAATATTATCTTTAATAACTAACTTAGTATTTATAATATATTTTAAGTATATATTATATACTAGCTTATATTATTTAATTTAGCTTTATTATTATATATATACTTATTACTCTAATACTAGTATATATATTTATTTAATTAAAGCTAAATATAAGCTAATTATATTATAATAATTAACTTTAATTATACTAATATTTCTATCTAAAAAACTATAAATAGTACTAAATATAAGCATAAAGGTAATACTTACTAAGTATATATTAATAATATATAGTACCCTTTACTACTATATTTTATTTCTTAATTAGTATAATATATACTATATATATAAGCCTAAATAGGGTATATAGTAAGTATATTATATATATATACTAATAGAATGCTATAATTATAGCCTTATTACTATTACTAAGATTTATAATAAGGCTAAATAAATTATATAAGTTTTAATTTATACTTAATATATATTTAGTAATTAATATATATTAGTACTAAAAATACTACCTTTACTAATTAGTTTAATATTAAGTTTTATTATTATATAAGTACTTTATATTAAATATATATTAATAAGATATTTATTATTATATATATACTATCTAATTTTAATAAAAGCCTAATATATATTTATTAATACTTAAATATTAGTATATATTTAGTATTAATAGGTCTATTATTAATTTTATAATCTATATATACTATTTAGTTTTATATAAAGATATATTAGAACTAGTATTAATATACTTTAAGTATATACTAATATTATATAGGTTATTAATTTTAATTAGACCTCTATTAAGGTACTTAGCTTTACTAATAAGGTATATTTAAAGTATATTAGCTATATATTAATTATATACTAAGTTAATATAAAGTAATAAGACTTTTTATAAGACTCTTAAGATCTCTACTAAAGATAAAGGTATTATTAAAACCTATAAGTACTTAAAATATATCCTAAATATATACTTAGTTAATACTCTATATAAGTAAGTCTAAGATTAATTATATTACTATTATAGCTAGTAAGGCTATTAGTAATAGCTTATTTATTTAAGCTAAATATATACTTTTTAGGTTTATATTAGTCTTAATAGATTTAAATTATTATATTTTAAATATATATTTAATATAGCTAAATTTAAACTAGTTAATAAATTTAAACTATTATATTTTAAGTATATACTAAATATAGCTAAATTTAAACTAATTATTTATCTTTTTAAGAATTTAAATTTTAAATTAAGTATATATTTAATATATTTAGATTTAAACTAAAACTATAATTAAAGATTAAGTATATATTAACTATATATATATTAAAATTTATATAAGTCCTTTTTATAATATAAGCTTATTATATACTTATATAAGGTAATAAATATAGAAATAGAATAATATACTTTATATAAGTTTATTTTAAGCTTACTTTATATTTATTATATATAGTATACTATATTTTTAATTTTTTAACTTTATTCTTTAACTCTTTTTTCTTTTTTATATTTTAAAGCCTATTATATTCTTTATATAAGTTTAATATATATTAAGTTTAAGCTTACTTAGTTTAATTTCTAGTTAAATCTTTATTATTAGGCCTAAGTAATCTAAATACTAAGTCTATTATTAAGTATATACCCTACTTATACTAAAAAGATACTAATATTTTAAAGTAGGTATTTAAAGCCTAGCTTAATAGGGGCTAGCTAAATAAGGCCTAGCTAGAGAATTATAGGTTTAAGGGGTATAATAAGTATAAATTAGATATATACTAAGTTTATAATAATTATATATTTAGTATATATTTAGTAGCATTCTTAAAAGGGTTATCTTTAAGTATATTAACTAAGCTAGTATATAATAAACCTTTATTAGATATATTAGCCCCTATTACTATATATATATTATATATATTAAATAAGTTCTATAGCTAGGTATTATTCTTTTACTAATACTATACTTATTATTAGTAATACCTATCTTTTTAGTAAATTTAATAAGTTAAGTATACTATATTACTTTAATTATTTTAATACTTTTAAACCTTATAAATAGCTTAATTTTAATATAAGGTAAGCTTATTTATTATATATACCTTAAGTCTATAAAAGTATATTAGCTTCTTATATATATATTAAATATATATATAGTATATACTTACTTTAAGATAGTATATAAAAATAATATTAATCTTTTAATTATATTATTATTTTTAAAATAGGTAGACTTAAAGATATTAGTATTATCTTAAGTATATACTTACTATATAAAATTAACTTTACTTAATAAAGATATAAGTCTAATTATAATTTAGTCTTTTTACTTTAACTTTAATTAAGACTTAAGCTTAAAGTACTTTTAATATAAGCTTAAAATACNTAATTATATTCTTTATATATAATAGCTTTTTATAATTTATAAATTATATATATCTTTAAGTATTATAAGAACTTATATATAAAGTTATACTAAATATATACCTTATAGAAGATAAATATATACTAAAGATATTTTAACTACTTTCTTAATAAGTTAAAAGTAAATAAATACTTATTAAAGCTATAAGCTTATTTTTTATCTATATTACTAATAATAACTTAAATATTAAATTTAAAAGAGTTATTAATATAGTATTATTATATTAGTTAACTAAATAACCTTTTAAGAATAAAAAAGCATTTTATAAAAAGTTAAGTATAAGCTAAAGGTATATTAAGGTTAGTAAATATATATATATATATATTTAAATCTAATATATTAGTTAGTATATTATTATTATATATTAGGTATATAGCTAGCTTATATTAAGTATCTTTATTATAGCTAGTAATAGAAAGTATATTAATAGTACTATAGATTATTTTAAATAAAAGATTAAATTATAAAATAAGCTTTACCTTCTTTTACTATATAGCTTAAGCTTGTATATAATATATAGCTACTATATATTTAAACTCTTAGTTAAATTAAAATATATTTTAAATCTACTACTTATAGATAGACTTTCTTTAATTAATTTTATATTTATACTATACTTTTAATATATAGTTAATATATACTTAATATAGATAGTAATAAAAACTTTATTTATAATATAATAATTAGCTAGCTAGAAGAATAATTATTACCTTTAAATTATTTATATAACTTTATTTTTAAAGTTAAGCCTAATATATACTTAGTATATAGTTTCTATCTTATTATATTTTATAATTAGTTCTTAAAATATAGAATTAAAGAAAAAGTAACCTATATAATATAAGCTAATATTTAGTATATAGAGAGTATATATATAACTTATATATTATTAGTATAAGTAATTATATAGAATTAATTATATTTATTATATTAATTCTAATCTCTTTAGGTAATTAAGTTAATAATAAAAAATAATATATATATTAACTATATACTTTAATAAGTAAATATAGGCTATATACTTAGTAGTAAGGAATATATATATTAAAACAGATATTATATTTCTACTACTTAATTATTCTTAGTTCTTATAAGTAGTTATATTTTAGGTATATATTTAGTATATATCTTTTACCTCTTTATTTAAGCTATATATAATATATACTTACTATATTTCCTATATTATTTTAATATATCTTTAGTTTACTTATATATTTTATTTAGTACCTATATATTTATAATATAAATAGCTACTAAATATATAGTATTTATATATTTTATATATAATTAAATTAAAAAAGCAGTATATTATAGCTTTATATTATAAGATTAGTTATATTTAATAAACTTAAGCTTAATATAGAATTAGTATATATTTTATATAAAGTATAAATATACTTATATTATTTCTCTTAAATATATATAGCTGCTAGCTTACTAAGTAATACCTTATACTAAAAGGTATTAAGTATAGCTTAAAACTAAAGTTTTTTCTTAAAGTATAATAAAACTATTTAGTATACTTTTTAATTAAGTTTATAATACTTTAACTTATTTATACTTTTTTAGCTTTTTATATTTATACTTTAATTATTTATAATATAGGCTAGTTATATACTAAGTATATTTTTAGTATATCTAGATATATAAATTTATAATAAAATATACTTAAGTAGTATTATTAGAAGTACTAAGTAGAAATGCCTTTTAGAAAGTCTAATATTCTAATTATATAATTAGTATAAACTTAGATTATACTTAATATATACTTACTTAATATATTTAAGATATATAGTATTTAAGTTATAGCTATTATAGAAGTAAGTATAAAAAGAAAATTAAATCTAATATATAATAAGTATATATTTACTATATATTAAGTATATACTTACTTTATTCTTAATATTTATAAATATATTTTAAAGTATATTTAAAGTAATTATAAATACTTTATTTAGTAAAATAGGCTTTAGTAAATAAATAATATATAATATACTATCTTTATCTATATAAAGATACTTTAATATAAGAGAATAATTTTATACCTTAAATATATAGATTAAATAGCTACTATTTATAAAGAGTATAATACCTTTTTCTTTTATCTTTATTTACTTATATTTAATATATATCTAATATATAAAGAGTATAAAATCTACTTATATTACCCTAAAGTATAGTAAGAAGTTATAGCCTATATTTAGTAGATTATAGATATCTTTTTTAAAAGCATTAAACTTAATTATATAACTAAGCTATTAAGAAACTTTTTCCTTAAGGCTTATACTAAGTATTTATTTAATATATATCTTATAATTTTTATTATTATAATTATTAGAAGAGGACTAAGCTAACTAAGAAGATACTAAACTTATAATTATTATATATATAGTATCTAACTTAGAACTTAAAGGGGAGGTAAGTAAGCCTTTTTTATAAGTTTAATAGGAGAATATATTTAGTATATACTAAAAATATAGTACTAAAAATAAAATAAATTAGTTTTACTAAAGAAAAAGGAAAAACTTTATATAAAAACTATTTATATATATATATTAAATATATACTTAATATATAGCCTTAATATCTTAATTATAATTTTATTATAGTTATTTATTAGTCTTTATTTTAAATATTACTATACCTACTTAATTCTACTATTATATAGACTATTTGTATTCTTTAAGTTCCTCTACTAAGCTAGAATAATAATGGTAGTCCTAAAGGGATAAGAGATAATATATGCTATAGGTAGTTGCAGTCAAATTTGCTATGTAAGGCTTTAAATAGTGACTATTTAATCTTCTATAAACCAGCGTTATATGAGAAGCCGCCGTTCTGTACCAAAATTACTAGTATCAGCCCGTACCCATTCATACCAGCGCTATTGACAATCTGTCAAGCTATTAGGGACAAAGCTAATAAGGCTAAAGCTATCTAGGCTAACACAATCTCAACCTAGCTTGATACTATCGNNNNTGCCTTTGCTATGTGACTCAGGCCTTCAAATTGCCCAAAATGGACAAATATAAAGATGCCATCTCTCAGATTGCACGACACACGCACAAGATCTGTCTCTGCTCCTGCAAACGAACAATCAATCTGTCGCTCATCAAGACTACACGAAAACAATCAATCGGCCAAGACCGAAACCACTTCCAAGATAATACAACCAGTGCACGTGTTTGTTGCCCAACCTGGTAAGACGGCTACGCTCCGGTATTGTGGATCTAATAAGCTGACAGTATTGCCACAAACAGCTGTAGAAATAGATACCAACTATAATCCATAGGTATTTTAATAAACATTAGCAGCACTACCTTTTAACGTCTTAAAGATCATACTATTCAATATAATTGGTATATTTATAACTATACTTAGAAACTATAAGATCTACTCTAAAGAAGTTAAAATCTAAGAGGGTGTCAAATTAAAGATCTATAAGGGGATGTTATAGAAGGAGTTTGAAAATATAACGAAATGGTTTAAAGCCAGAGGAATGCCTCTTAAGTAACTTTAGCAGAAAGCTAAGAGCCTCTTACAATTAGCTAGCAGAATAGCTATAGTTGAATAAACACAGTTAAAGTATACAATAATAGGTCTTTAGTAACCCTTATACCCAGGAGGGGATTCTACTATTATATAAGATCTATATACTAAAGATATTTTTAATATATAACTTTATCTTAGTAAGATTTATACCNNNNTTCTTTATATTCTACTTT